>SJYQ01000383.1:88405-106716 GCA_006410935.1 Redunca redunca
GAACACCCAGGACTGATCTCCTTTAGAATGGACTGGTTGGATCTCCTTGCAGTTCAAGGGACTCTCAAGAGTCTTCTCCAACAACACAGTTCAAAAGCATCAATTCTTCGGCACTCAGCTTTCTTCACAGTCCAACTCTCACATCCATCCATGACCACTGGAAAAACCATAGCCTTGACTAGACGGACCTTTGTTGGCAAAGTAATGTCTCTGCTTTTGAATATGCCATCTAGGTTAGTCATAACTTTCCTTCCAAGGAGTAAGTGTCTTTTACTTTCATGGCTGCAGTCACCATCTGCAGTGATTTTGGATTCCCCAAAAATAAGAAGTCTGACACTGTTTCCACTGTTTCCCCATCTATTTCCCATGAAGTTATGGGACCAGATGCCATTATCTTCGTTTTCTGAATGTTGAGCTTTAAGCCAACTTTGTCACTCTCCTCTTTCACTTTCATCAAGAGGCTTTTTAGCTCTTCTTCACTTTCTGCCATGAGAGTGGTATTGCATCTGCATATCTGAGATTATTGATATTTCTCCCGGCTATCTTGATTCCAGCTTGTGCTTCTTCCAGTCCAGCATTTCTCATGATGTACTCTGCATAGAAGTTAAATAAGCTGGGTGACAATATACAGCCTTGACGTACTCCTTTTCCTATCTGGAACCAGTCTGTTGTTCCATGTCCAGTTCTAACTGTTGCTTCCTGACCTGCATACAGATTTCTCAAGAGGCAGGTCAGGTGGTCTGGTATTCCCATTTCTTTTAGAATTTTCCACAGTTTATTGTGATCCACACCATTCTTGGCAGCAATTAAATTAATAGGTATGAATAGATTACCATGGAGTGTGGCATGTTCTTCAGGCACATGTCTCTTCCTTAACAATCTTAGTATATGAGAATTTTAAAGTTAGGTGTTCCTTGCTGTGGAATGAAGGGGCACAAATATGCCCTGTGTTATTCACCCTTGCAGATCAAGGTCATTTGCATTGATTAGAACACTGTTGTTGTTACTCAGTCATGTCTGACTCTTTGCGACTCCATGGACTGCAGCACGCCAAGCTTCCCTATCCCTCCCTGTCTTCCAAAGTCTGCTCAAACTCATATCCATTGAGTCAATGATGCCATCCAACCATCTCATCCTCTGCCAGCCCCTTCTCCTTTTGCCTTCAATATTTCCCAGCATCAGGATCTTTACCAGTGAATTGGCTCTTTGTATCAGATTGCCAAAGAACTGGACCTTCAGCTTCAGGATCAGACCTTCCAATGAACATTCAGGGTTGATTTCCTTTAGGATTAGCTGGTTTGATCTCCTTGCTGTCCAAGGAATTAGAACATGACACTGCCTAAATTTCAGTCCTCAACAATAACTAGCCTGTCAACACTGGGATAGACTCCAACCAGCTGGACCAGGCCCTGAGGTAAACAGAGCAGCATGTGGTCCTGTTTGGGTTAGGGAGAAAAGTCACTGGAACTGAGAATGTGTTTTGGGGAAGATGAAGGCATATGGGTTCCACAATGATTTTGTTTCCAGAAGAATAAGAAAGGCTTTTAGTTTAATTGAGTCAATTAAGTTGTCAGTACTTAATTGACACCCCGGCATGCCACGCTGAGTGTATTCTGTGTGCCTCTCAGTCAAGGACATGGAGAGGTGGATCCTCATGACCTGCACCTGTCCTGTCCTGCTGCGATGAGATGGAGTCCCTGGTTCTCAAGACCCACTGGGGAGCACCTGGGCAGGGGTAGTCATGGAGGTAGGAGCCAGAATTTTAACCAGTTTCTGTTGCAGCCTGGCGTCTCACTATTACACATAGTGACCCTCATCATGAAACAGCAAACCCTGAATATTGGCATTTTAGAGCAGCAGTAGACTTGCCAATCTTTCTCTACATTAGTGTCTTTACAACATATTTTGTTTGGAAGTTTTGTGGAAACCACTTGCAGTCACCGGGCCTCGGTTTCTACATGTGTAAACTGGAGATTAAGTCTTGACCCTACTTTACAGGCCCAAAAAAGGCACCAGAAGAAGGAAGTAATGTATCAGAATTCCTGGGACTTTTGACCCTACCTTTCCTGGGGATCATCTTCCAGCTTCCCATGTCTATCTTTTGTTGGTACTAAGCTTGCATCCACTTCTCTCCTTTGCTACCTGTCTGTAGGGCTCCATTATCTGAGATTCCAAAGGTATGCCCCATACTGAGGCTGCTTGTGTGTCTCACTTCCTCCTCTGGGAGGCTTCCCCCATGGGAGGGGACTATAAAGGTTTCTGGCCCATAGTCCAGCACAATACCTGCATCTGACGTTCACACACTTGGCCTTGCATCAATGAATGAATGAATAGATATATTCAGGTATTGTATTTCCAGTGGTAGCTACGGATTTTAACAGGGGCCTCCGGGAAAAAGTCTGAACCAAAAGTTGATAAGCTATGATGGTAGAAACATCATGCTGTATGACAAGGTCCCATGGAAATCCAAAGGGCAGGTGCCATAGTTGGGACTTACTGCAATTCACCAGTGAGACATCCACCTACTCAGGCCAGTGCTGGGCAGCCTGGGGACTTTCAGGCCAGAAGAATGTAAAGTATTGGTGAGAGTTGAATATCACTTTCTCCATAAGGACTGAAAATGAGAAAAGATGAAGGGAAAAGGAAGTGTACAAACACAGGTGAAATGTTCTTTGTTTCTTATGAGTTTTAAGAACGTTTGAAGTTTTATTTTTCATATAATTCAGAGCTTCTCAGGCCAAAGAGATACAGGATTTGATCAGAGTGAAGACAATGGACCAATGTATATTTTAGACACCCAGTCCTATTGTTTCTCCCATTAGAATGGGTGGGATCACAGACGCCACTGACATCTACTCTAGCCCTCCTCCTTACTAACTCTTTGCTTCCCATTAATAATTTTCAATCTAATCAATGAAAAGTAAGCAACTGCTCTGACCACCCACTTTGCCCTGTAGAAAACCATCATGCCATCTTTATGGATTCCTGTGTGTCTATATGCCACATCCCTGGTAGATAAGGAGGTTGGAGGTCCACTTGGTCATTGGCTGCTTTCTCCACTTCACTCTCCTCATACCCATTGATCTTGGACTTGTGGCCTTTCCAGAGAGAGGGGGTCATTCTTTGGTCAGGAGTCTGTGTAACTGCTGTACACTGAAGACCCTGAATCGAGGCCATTGGTGCAGCCATCACCACATGGCCCATGTCCTGCCTCTCCTTCTGGGGCCCTCTTGTCAACAGCATCCTGATGGATCCACCTGAATGTGCAGGGATGCTGGCCAAGGCCAGCCAGCTCCTCTTGTTGGGTTACTGATCCTGGGAGATGATGTGGTCACCAAACAGCCATGGGAAACAGATACACAGAGGCCCAGGGTTCTTACTATACCAACTCAAGTCCACCAACTTTTCACTCTGCAGAAAGCACTCTGTTACCTACCAGGAACACATGGTGACCTTACTCAGGCTGTAACCAAGGTCTCAATACGGTAAGGGGAATAGATGTGGAAATCAACAGTGGTTCTGGAGAACATTAGAACCATAATAGAATTGTGTGCAGGGGGTACAGTTGCCCAGAAGAGGAAGTGGTTATTCTTGTTTAAGGAGGTTGGTTGGCAGAATCTCAAAACCATGTTCTTTCTGAGCTGGAATTTGATGGATGGGTCGGTGCCTCATAGGGAAACAAGGGTATCAGGGTTGAGGAAGGTGTTTGGGTAAAGATCTATAGACCTAGCTTGTTTGAATAATTTCAAGTATTAAAGTTCAGGCAGTTACAGAGATAAGGAGAGTTCAGAGGATATTTATTGCTAGTGGTTTTATTTGAGTTTTCCTAACCTTTGAACTTACTGATAACACTGATTGAGTTGTTATTGAATTCCCAGAGAACATGAACACAAGGGAGGTCAAAGTGTAATGTCCATAATGCTTTCTCAACTATCAAGGCAGAAAAGGCAGGTGGAGCCCAGGTATTCCTTCACTGGCTGAAGCTCCAGCTCCACCCACTTCCCAGCACATAAACATTTCGTTGCTGCATTGAATCATCACAGAGTGTGAAAGGAAGCAAGTGAAGAGTAGCACACAGAGCTGACAAGAAACTCAGAGGAGGGAATCACAGCAGGAAGGGGCCATGGAGCTGATCCCAAGCTTTTCCGTGGAAACCTGGGTTCTCCTGGCTACCAGCCTGGTGCTCCTCTACGTGTGAGTAACTGTCAAGTCTGATCTCTGCAGCCTTGGACTTGCATGGTAATGAGGTCCCACTTTCCCTTTAGTGTTTTGAGGATTAGTTTATGGAGCAAAAGTAGCTTAAGCTATGGATGCTACAGACACCAGTGGGGTTATTATGGATCTTATCTTAGTTCTGTTGAAGGAACAAGCAACCAACCCTCGCCCCCAGCCCCGGCAGCTACAGTTACAGTCTTTTCTGTAACTACAAAGACTCAGCCACAATGGAGCAACTAAGCATTCACACAGAGAGTTTAGTGATTTTATTTGTTCCCAGGGATGATAGACTACTAATTTTTGTAGACCCAGACTAATCAACCAGAATCCACGAGGGGAAGATTTAAAGAAACTAGTCCCTGTGCAGTGGGGTACTCTCTCCTTCTCTAGTTCTGGAGATCCTGGAGACATAAAGTAATTTGGTATTTGTCTCCTTATCTTCACCTTCGGGGTTCAGTATCTGCTGTAAAGAGTATTGAAGGAATGGCCCCTGTGTCACTCAAGGGGTTCCTGCTCCCTTCCTTCCCTCCCCAGATGTCATTTACACAAGGCACCTGGTCACCCATAGCTGGAGATTGATCACCCTTCAGATCAGCTCTTCCCCTTTTTATATGCCTTTCCCATGGCACTCCCTGCCAAGACTCAATTCCCTCAACCTGTACTATGCAGAACTACCTACCCCCAAATGAGAAATCTTTAGTGGAGAAGAGATTTGGCAGAAACCTTGAAATTATATTCATTTCTTTCAGCGATTCCTACCCTCTCTAAGAGCTTCAACATCAGCATAAATTTGAGAGTTTATGTAACACATTGAAAGTACAGAAGGAAAATTGATTTGCTCTTGTTGTGATGGCAAAGGAAGGAACTGGGGTGGAAATAGCTCGTCACCCCCATTTTGAGAGTAAGTGTCCATATCTCCACCACCTGCCTGGAGGACGGATCCAAACATCCAGGTGGGCTTGGCCAAGGTGCATCTGCTGCATCTTCAAGCACAGTTTCCTTCAGGCAGTTTTGGGGTTTACTGTATCCCATTGATTACCACATTATCATATAAGATTTGGTGGATTTGAACAGAATATTTGGAACTTGTAAGACCTTAAATGGTAAACTTCATAGAAGAAATTAAACATTCAGGAACATTTTCTGTTTATTTCTGCTGTGTTGCACAATACCTCTTTTCTTCACTGCAGGAAAGTACCTGAAGTTTGGAAGGCCCACTTTTAGCTAAAAGTGCTTGGAGGGGAATGTTGGACCATTTATACACAGCACGCTTTTCAGTCATACCTTTCTAATTTGCCTCTACAGGGTTAGCCTGGGAGGCCTAGCAAACTTGAGCATTAAAACCATTTTCAGCAACTTTTCCCCTCAACCCCTCTTCTCCTCCACTCTGCCAGTTCTCAGAAACAGCAGATTGAAAAGACCTGCAACATTTCACACCCCGTGTTGTGAGATTCCACACAGGACACGTGAAGCTGAGTTTCAGGTATACCAGCCATAGAAAGCACCAGGCTTTATGGCTTTTTGAGAGTTGATGCACAGAGGAGGTAAACAAACTAATCTGTGATTGAGCATCTCAAAACAAAACCCCCCAAAAAAGAGTGTGCCTTGCACTAAGTTAACAGGTGAGTGTCACAGGTTGGAGGACCAGATTACCCTTTGAGTAAGAATGGTCTGAAATGGATCCTTTATTCATTGTTTCACTTATACAGTTCTATTCAGTGATGGGAAAGTCAATCACCCTTGTCTGTAGGGCATGTCCACAAAATTGCCTGACAAGAGAGGCTTGAGTGTAACTGAAAGTTGCTTATATTCCCATGATGCCAAAGGAAGTCTTGATAAGTTTGTCCTTTTTTTAAAAATAAGACAGTAGGATTTATTGATGGGTAGGAGTAAGGAGGGGACAGCACCAAGGCTCTGATGAGTGCAGGGCCTGTCGTTTATCCAGAGGGCCAGGGTTAGGGATGTGTTTGACCTCACAGCCACCCTGGATGAACTGCTTTTCTGCCACCAAAATTTCAGATTCATCTGTAGTTAACTTAGGAACAAACCCACTTCTTGGAGATATGGATCTTCTGGTGTCAGTGAACTTGAACTTGGCCCTTGGCCTCAACCACATGCTCCTTGTTCTGCAGCTTAGTGTGGGTGGACACTATGACTCGGCCAATGTGGCCCCTGGCCACTATGCCCTGGGGCTTTCCAAAGACACGATACATACTGTCTGGAGCTTAGACTGCGGCCAGCATGTCAGTCATGAAATGTCCACTGGAAAAGTCTGGCTCCAAGGTCCCTTAGGGCAACCAGGCTGGTACACTGCTGAGGAAGCTGCTGTTTACAGCCATTCCACAAGGCACAGTTTGTATTTTACAGAAATAAGAACACTGTTATTTTTTAAGACTTGATTGTGAAGATAGATTTAAGAAGAATTAAATCCTAAAACGTGGTCAGGACATAGAGGAAAAGAAAAGAATAAAAATCTCCATGCAGACGTTAAGAACAATGTCACAATGGGCTTGCAGTAAAAGTTATACTGTGGATGAATTTAAGCAAAATCTCATTATTGAAATGCATAAATTTCTGCTTTCTACCTAAAATGAGAATCTCCAAATCATCTAAAAGTCAAGTTACTAAATAAATATGAGTGAATTGCAGCCTGAACCCCTCAGGACCACTGAAATTGGAAACATTTATCAAGTAATCACTCTAGGATTAGAACCATGAAGACTTCAGCTGCTTTTAGCTAATCACCATTACCTTTTATGGGTTATATAGTAGTGGTGGGCAAGGATAAGCTGAGTGAAAGTAATATCACTTTTGGAGTTGCTGATATTATTATCACCTACATGTTACCTCCCTAGTTTTTCAATTCCAGTTCTCAGTCAGTGACTAACCAGGAATTCCACAATTCCTGTGACCTGGTTTTCTCTTTCCCTTTATAGATATGGGACTTATTCGTATGGACTTTTTAAGAAGCTGGGGATTCCTGGGCCAAGACCTGTGCCCTATTTTGGAAGTATTCTGGCCTACCGCAAGGTATGTGTTGTGTAAACTCCCTCTTTTGATTCTCGTGGTTGCAAACCTCAGCTGAGTTCCATGGTGATACTGTCCCTCCTCAGAAGGAAGTTCTGAGGCTTTATACTTTCCAGAAGTGATATCATGTGCCCCAGCTAGCACATGGCCAAGCGTACCACACACCTCTCTTTTTAGCTGTCAGGATCCTCAGATTTTGTCTCTGTCGGATAGACAGGTTCTTTGGCTGATTCAGCAGAGGACTCAGTGTTCCATCTTGTGCGGACTGTGAAGAGTTTGCATCCTGCCAGGTGAGGTTTCCCGTTAAGACACAGGCTCCACTGTATTAGGAGGAAGGCTTGAACAAGGTGCCCAGGCATGACTCATTAGGCTGCATACACTAGAGTCAGAACTTTCCTAATGGTCGCAGAAGCTCTTGGTTGCATTTTTTTCTTCCTCCTTGACTGTTTGGTAACTTCAGTTTTTCAGGCAGCCTATGTATTCAATGGGGCTTCTCTGGTGGCTCTGATGGTTAAAAAAAAAAAAAATTCATGATCAGGTAATTTGCACATACTTGAATTATCTGGTAATTCCTGCAGTTACCTCCCTGGCTCTCCTCAACTTTTGCTAGCCCTGATGTCTTCTGCATTTCGAGGAATGTAACAAGAGCCTTTTGCTTTACCTCTGTGTATCCGAAGGAAGCACTTTGGGGATATATCTGAACCATGAGTAGGATTAACAGAGACAAGATGGTGGTTGTCTAGTTACTTCAGATATTTAACCACTAAATATATTATGGAGTTTAAAAAAAAAAAAGATAGAATCACATATACAAAATCACTAGAAAGTATATGACTTGGCAAAATTATTGAAATTTAGTTTACCTCAATGGAATATACTAGGTAGCACATGGACTGTGAATTCTAACTGAGCCTTGATATTAACTGAAGGTCGTGAGCTACGCACAGAGGTCCAGGGGCAGAGCTCTGTTGCAGGCTACCCTCTGCCTCAGATTTCCTTTCCTGCCGACAGGAGGCTTGTTTCTCAGATACTGATTCTCCAAACAGAGGCCTTCATTGTCTCACTACTGCCTAAGAACTCCAACTTTTCTCCTTCTAAAAAAGCAATAATTTATTTTCTATCTTTCCCAATGATTCCTTAGTAGATGTACTCCATGCCCAATGTTTCTGAGACCTTCATTTCCGTAGTTAAACCATCAAACATCACAGCAGAAACTTAATGACAGGAAGGTGGCTTTTTTTTTTAGTTGCAGAAGGGACAGTTCAGGGCAGGCTGTTTAGTTGGTGTTGTCATTTTTGTAACTGTGACCTCTCCCCATCTTTTCTGTTAGCTGGAAAACTGGAAGGCAAGTCCACTTATCATCTGTTCATTCATTCACTTATTTTCTCACTCCACACACATGCCTTAGAGTTATTTAAATGTGCTGGATGAAAAAGGTTACTGGTGTCTTTAACTTGTAATTCTGCTAAAACTCTAGAGAGGGCTCATGAGATAAATGAAAAGTATGCTTAACGGAGATGCAAGTATGTACAGGCCACTCTAACTTTCCCTCAGCTTCAGTTTTCTCACCAAAGACAAGGAGGTACTTAGTATTCACAGACAAGTTAAGCAATTAGTATCTATAGTAGTTAGAGAAGATGCAAGAGTTATTTTGATTTCTGTTTCCAATATCCACTCTATTTCCTCTGAGACATCTCTGAATAAGAACTTCCCTCCAACTACCCAAGAAAATAGTAAGCCTGATTAAATGTTTCAAACATTTTTATCCCCAAAGAGGTAGGTTTCAATGCATTTAGATTAATAATCAAATTTTGTTTCTTTTTGCAGGGTATTCCAGAGTTTGACAATCAGTGTTTTAAAAAGTATGGGAAAATATGGGGGTGAGTTTTCTGGAAGCTTCCATTGAATAAACTTGTTATAATGAGGCACCCCTTGTGGTGTGGAGGACAGGCTCAGTCCAGAGCCTCTTGGGATGAATTCATTTATTTTAAAGCTTTTGGAGGTTTATTCTACCAGGGATCCCAGATGTTACCAGGTCCATAGGCTGAATCAGGTCTGGAGAATCACAGGTCATCACTCTTCTCCAGACTTTGAGGCCCAGAGACTCCTAGCATCACTTTCTGTCCAGTATCTCACTCTTCTCCCCTTTTATATTTTCCTTTCTAATGTTACCTTTAATTGTATAATATGCATTATTCCAGAACATTCTAATATATGCCCATAAATGCATTTTATAACCCTTTTCCATAGGATTCACTTTAAATTGAAAGACAAAATCTTTTTTTTTTTTTTAATTTTGAATTTAATATGTTCTCTTGGGAAAAGAGCTGGAGGTTACAGGTAATAAGAATGGGAAACCATTTCTTCCCATCTTTTTCTCTTCTGTACAAGTATGGAGGGTATTTTTTGTTTTGTTTTTAATTTTCAGCCAAGACATTCCAATAGAACTGCAGTTATTGTTTCATCTAGTATTTTTCTCTGACTTGGAAGAGATGTGGGGCATCTCTAAGCCAGAGAGTGTCACATGGGCTGATGTACTTTAGCATCTGTTGGAGGTTTGGTGAGAGCAGCAGGAGAGGAGTCATTGGTGCTTCTTTGCCAAAAGCAAGTTGAAGAAGGCCCTCCCTCTCTGGACCTCTTCATCTTCTCTGATTGGGTCCTCAGAAACCATAGGGCCCTACTGAGTTGCCATGATGCCGAAGGGTAATGTGATTGAATGAGAAGAATATATAGCACTGGGTCACCACTGGCCCAGCTCCAACTGCCCCTTCAACCTTCACTGCTTGTGAGCTCCGGGTGGAGTCACTTTTTCCCAGTTCTCTCTTTAGAAAAATCTTCTCATGCTTGGATTTAAATGAGGACCACCTGGGAGAGCTTGTTATAAATACAGACTTTGAGCCCCCTCATCAGTACACCAAATCAATATGACCTGGGGTGAGGCCCAGGAATCTAAACTGTAACTGGTAGTGAAAGAAATACTAAGGCTGGAGTGACATCATGAATATAAAGGGTCACCCAAAATACTAGCCCTTCTCCACCCAGGTGTTGTTTAAAAAGCATGATGGGAAGAAGGGAATCATCCAAGCAATATGGTCAGTTAGGTGGAAAGCAGATTAAGTGCCTCCTCAATCCCTCCTGTCACTGCTTCAGCACTAAATGCTCTTGACACCCACTTAGACCCTCTGGGTTTTAGAATGGTTTTTGGAAATGGGCAGAAAAAAGTGCAGTGGTTCTCAGCGATTTTTACATGTGATCACAAAACCATTTGAAATTCTTCTGTGAAGTGAAGGGAGGAATAGGAGATGTTCCAACTTGTTCTAGTCATTGCAAATGATTGATAGTGGGGGGGGAAATGCCAGAAGATAGTGTAAATAACTCAGAGTAAACCTCATGCCAGTGGCCCATTCCCATGAACAGGCATCCTGACAGTCAGGGGATCAGGCCAAATTGGGACATGTCATATCTGAGGAGTCAGCTTTGTGCGGTAGGTGGGTCAAAGGTGGGCCTGCCGAGCTGCTGGTAGATATCACCTACATGGAGCCTGAGGCCCACGGGACCCATGCAGAAGGATAAATATAAGTAATGGAAAGAAAATTTTTTCTTTTTAAAAATTAATTAAAAATTAATAATTTCCTTTAAAGTAAACTATAAAGTAAGCATGTTTTAGAGAATAGAAAAATCTTTTACAATCCTATTATCACTGTGGAGCTTTCCAAATCTGTTTGCAGACAACTGTCACAGAGTTAGGGTCAGGGTGTCTACAGGTTTCATGTGCCCTTTTCATGCTTTTGATATAGCTTCAAAAATTAATGGGTAGGCTCTCCCTCATTCTTAGACAGTTTTCTTGGCTTATTTACTAAGCTAACTTCCTCACTGATACTGAAATACTTTAAACCTAGAAAAGTTGTGAGAATAGTATAGGAAATGCCCATGTACATAACACTTAGACCAAACAAAGGTTCTAATGTTATTTCTAACGACAATTTCTAGAAGTAAGGATTATCTATAATAATATCAGAATGAGTCTGGACTTACAGTGCAGCTCCAGGTGGGGAATCTGTATCAGTAAATTTAATTAGATCTCCCTTCCTTACACAGGTTTTATGAAGGTCGACAACCTATGTTGGTTATCACAGATCCAGATATAATCAAAACAGTACTAGTGAAAGAATGTTATTCTGTCTTCACAAACCGGAGGGTAAGCATCCATTTCTTTAGCTTTAAATTTTATTTGCTTATTAAATGCTTATTCTGTAATAATTGTAAGTCTACAAGATTCTGTCGAGAGAAAAAATACAGGAAGGTGCTATGTTCTATTCCCTTCATCCTGTTTCCCTCAATGGTTAGTACTTGCATAATTCGAGTACATCAGAGCAGGAAGTCGATACTGATACTATCCACAGTGCTTACGCAGATTTCATCAGTTTTATGTGAATTCATTTGATGTGAGGGAAGGTGTCTGTGTGTGTGTTGCTCTATGGAAATTTATCATAGAGGTGGATTTGTGTAACCACCACCGCAATAAATGTACAGAAACCTTCCATCCCCATACGCTCCTTCTGTGTGTGTGTGTGTGCTCAGTTCTGTCTGACTCTTTGTGGCCCCATGGGCTGTAGGCCATGGAATAGAATCTTCCTGGCAAAAGTACTGGAGTGAGTTGTCCTTTTCTCCTGCAGGGGTTCTTCCTGACCCAGTAATTGAACCCTTGTCTCTTATGTCTCCTGCATTCTCAGGCAGATTCTTTACTACTGTGCCACTTGAGAATCCCAAGGTTCCCTGTTTAACTATTCATTTATAGCCGCAGTGAGTGGCTTGTCTTTTCCTCTTATCAGGGTCTTAGAAGAGCAAAAAAATTTATTTTCATGAGGTCAACTTATTCCTTTATTTATTTATTCGTTTTTCTCTTTGAGTCTACTATTGTAACTGTTGCATTTTTTAGTTCATTTATCATTATATTATAAAGTTTCCAATTTTCTACACTTCAAATTTAATATCTCTTTGGTGAACATCTCATTTCATTTTTGTACTTAGAAAATTTGAGTATATTGTTATCCTTTGGGCTTCCCAGGTGGCGCTAGTGATAAAGAACCTAGCTGCCAATGCAGAAGACAGACATAAGAGGCAGGGGTTCAATCCCTGGGTGGGGAAGATCCTCTGGAAGACAGCCTGGAAACCCAATCCAGGCGGGCTACAGCCTATAGGGTCTCAAAGAGTCAGACACGACTGAAGCGACTTAGCATGCATAGCACACATGTTGTGTTTCCTGTGGTTCTGAATTTCTTTAGAACAATTATTTTGAATTCCTTTTCAGGCACTTTGTAGATGTTCATTTCTTTGGGATGACTTACTGAACACTTATTATCTCCCTTTGGTCGTTTCATGTTTCTTTGATTCTTGGTGATCCCTTATCTTTCAATGGTGTCTATGTCTTTGGAGAAGCAGTTACTCTTTCTAGGCTTAATCAACTAAGTTTGATAAGGAAGACCTTTACTTGTGATGGGACACACAATGCGCTGAAGCCATCAGTCTAGTGGCATTGGGTGCCAAGTGTGGGGGGTGGGGGGGTCCAGTTCCAAGGGAAAATGATTGGCTTTGGCAGCTGGGTCCAGAACACCACCAGCTACATGATATCTGACACCAATAACTGTGGAGAGTCCGAGGTGGCTCTAGGGCTGGAAGAAACACAAGCTGGAATCAAGATTGCCGGGAGAAATATCAATAACCTCAGATATGCAGATGACACCACCCTTANGGAGGGATTGGGGGCAGGAGGAGAAGGGGACAACTGAGGATGAGATGACTGGATGGCATCACGGACTCGATGGACGTGAGTCTGAGTGAACTCCGGGAGATGGTGATGGACAGGGAGGCCTGGCATGCTGCGATTCATGGGGTCGCAAAGAGTCGGACACGACTGAGTGACTGAACTGAACTGAGTTGTCTGTGGATGTCTCAGCTTTGCTAGTCTCTGGGTGGGGTGAATCCAAAGCAGGTCATTTGTGCAGTGTTCTGAAAGGCTGGGGAAACTAATAACTCATCCTGCTGTCCTCTTTCCAGTAAGGAGAACTGTTTCAGGCTGGGGGAGTTCCTCTTGGCCCTGAGCAGTCTGGCCTGGGGGACAGGATGATGCAGGCAAAGTGAAGCTATTTTCTTTACCAGTTTGTGGGTTATTCTCAAGTTTTTTTCACTGCTATGTTGCTGAAGCTTCTGGACTCCTGAGGTCTCTTAGACCTGTTTTCATTTATTTAGCACTAATTGTTATTTGTGGGGTGAGAGAAACTGGAGTCTCCTCTGCCATCTTGGTGACATCACTCCAGATTTCATCATTAATGTGCTTTTAGCTGTAAGATTTTTTTTTGTAGATGCTCTTTATCATGTTGTGTAAGTTTTCTTCTCTACCTAGTTTGTGAATTTCTATCATGAATGGGTGTTGGAGGTTTCAATTTTAAAACAGAATATTTGGAATATGGAAAAATGTCTCAAGCAAATTGGCTTGATGAGCCTGTCCCAAGCTGAGAAACAGAATTATATCTTTCCTTTTCCTTCTATTCCTGGGGGGAAAACAGAAGAAAAAAGTATTTTCATACAATTGTAACATTTCTTCAGAATAGCAAATAGATTCCTTATTTTTGATGTATTCTATTTTTAGTTTTAAAAAGTCTCATATCAAGAAATGTTTTGAATCCACATGCTGTAGACATGTAAAGAAAGAACTGGTCTGAGACAACATATGTTCATCAAAGCTATCAGCTCTCTGTCACTAGTTAGTTCCCTTGTATTCTGCACAGACCAGAAGGATGAACTAGGTTTTATTCCTGCCTATTTCCTTGGAAAAACCCTTTCTATACTACATGGGTCATTTGCACTTAATAGGATACTGAAATATGAAATTTGGAAACCACATCAAGTGGCTGGATGTCTCTCCTCCACACTCACAGAAACCTAGATATTTTGGATAAATATTTACTGAGCATCTAGCATAGGATCTGCTACCAAGTAGACAGTCACTAAATATCAGTTGAATAATTGTTCCTGATTTAAGACATCTTCCACAACTGCTGAGACTTCTAAAACTTATACAGGGTAAATATGTTTTGCTTTTGACTCTAGATTTTTGGTCCAATGGGAATTATGAAAAATGCCATCTCTCTGGCTTGGGATGAACAATGGAAGAGAATACGGACGTTGCTGTCTCCAGCCTTCACCAGCGGAAAACTCAAGGAAGTAAGAAAAGAAGAGGACTTGCAATTAGAAACTTATGGAATGACTCTACAGACGGGTAGAAACTGAGGTCATAGTCTCTTTTCAAAGAGGAGTCTGGTGAATTTGAGTTTTCTAATGTTGGTCTTTTATCTTTACACCCTAGAGAGACATTTTTAAGATTTCTATAAAATGTCAGTTGCTACTCCATGCTTAGGAAAGCCAGGTCCTTCTAGGACTTGAGTCTCCACGTTTAACTTCATGTGATGATATATTTTGTGTCTAGATGTTCCCCATCGTTGGCCAGTATGCAGATGTGTTGGTGAGGAACCTGAGGAAGGAAGCAGAGAAAGGCACATCCGTCAACATGAAAGAGTAAGTAGGCGTGAGGCTACTGGTCCTCTGAGCTCCACTGGGAACTTCTCGCTGCCTACCGTGGAGTCAGATTCCAACTGCTGTGTCGACCTAGTGAACAGACAGAAGTAGGTCGTGTTACAAATCTAATGGGCCACTCCAGAACAAATGGTGTTTCATCAAAGAAAGCTGGGCAGCCAGGAGAGAAAGTGTCTTTTGTGTACATGAGCCATAAAGAGCTTATCTTCTTAACTATGACTTTATGGATATTCCAGAAGACTAAAATAAACAGTTTTGAAAGGAGAACATTATCATCCCAAAGTATTGCGTGTAGAGGGTGTGGCAGAGGAAGGCTCTTGGTATATATTGGCAGGTAGTGCACTGGGCAGTAAATTTACAGTACTGAACTTGAAACAACTTAAATCTCTTCACACTTTTCCTACAGAAAATACTAAATATTAATTCTTAATCACTATTTGTTCTTCTTTCATCCTCAAAAGAGAGAAGGCCCTGTACAGGCTATGGGTGGGGTAACCATAGTTTTTGTTGTCTAAACTGAGATTAAGAAAAAAAAACTATACTATAATAACAGATATAAAGGAAGACTGTCCCAGGGAAGCTGAGGACATATGCTCACTTAGCCATGGGATTCCCTAAATCAATTTGAAAGGATTTTTGTTAAACTCAGAACATTTTTAGTTCTTATAGTTCACAGAAATGACTCTTTCCTCAGGGCAACCACAGACCACTGGGGTTGAGGAAGACAGATCTTTCAAGAGCCTTAGCAGGAGTGTAAGACAAGGAGGGATGATGTTCCTGGCAACTCAGAACAGGGCACTGCTGTTATGTAATGTGCTAAGGGAAATCAGCTCTGAGTACAGATTTTATGGGGAAGCAAGACCTGGGTCAATGTCCCCTCTCTTGACTCCCCAGGAAAAGTTGATTATTCCACTTTGTCTTACTCAAACACAGTCCTTACACTCTCATTATTGTCCATAGTCAAAACACATTACTGTACTTACTGTCTGATTGTGTGTGTCTTTCTCTCTATGACAAGATCCCCGAATTCAGGGGGTGGGGGTCTAGGTTACCTTAGTGTCCCCAACTCCCTAATGTAGGGCCAGCTGCATCACTCACATGTCATATACACCTCAGGAGTGAGTGATAGTAGCAGAGACTCTTCTATGATCCAGCAGGTGGTTCTGAGAGAGTGTGGCTCTTTTTCTGTCTGCCTGGGCATCGGATTTTACATGCATTTCTTGTTGCACATGTTGGACAAGGATAAAGAGGTGTTGGTTTTAACTGAACATGTTTTTCTCTCTCTACTAAGCATGTTTGGAGCCTACAGCATGGATGTAATTACTGGCACAGCATTTGGAGTGAATATTGATTCCCTCAACAACCCACATGATCCCTTTGTGGAATATAGCAAGAACCTCTTAAAATTTAGACCCTTCGATCCATTCATTCTTTCAATAAGTATGTGAACTACTTTATTTCTTATTCTTTATTCCTTCTTTCATCCCTCCTTTCCTTCCTCCCTCCCTTCCTTCTTTCAATCTTTCCTTCAGCTTTCTTTTTTAATTTTTTTTAATTTTTAGTTTTACTTTATTTTGCTTTACAATACTGAATTGGTTTTGCCATACATTGACATGAATCAGCCACGGGTGTACATGAATTCCCAATCCTGAACCCCCCTCCCATCTCCCACCCCATATCATCTCCCTGGATCATCCCTGTGCACCAGCCCCAAGCATCCTGTATCCTGTATCGAACATAGACTGGCGATTCGTTTCTTACATGATAGTATACATGTTTCAATGCCATTCTCCCAAATCATCCCACCCTCTCCCTCTCCCACAGAGTCCAAATTCCGTTCTTTAAAATAATAGGTGTTAGTTCAGTTCAGTCGCTCAGTTGAGTCCGACTCTTTGCGACCCCGTGAATCGCAGCACGCCAGGCCTCCCTGTCCATCACCAACTCCCAGAGTTCACTCAGACTCATGTCTATCGAGTCAGTGATGCCATCCAGCCATCTCATCCTCTGTCGTCCCCTTCTTCTCCTGCCCCCAATCCCTCCCAGCATCAGAGTCTCTTCTAATGAGTCAATTCTTCGCATGAGGTGGCCAAAGTACTGGAGTTTCAGCTTTAGCATCATTCCTTCCATAGAAATCCCAGGGCTGATCTCCTTCAGAATGGATTGGTTGGATCTCCTTGCAGTCCAAGGGACTCTCAAGAGTCTTCAAAAGCATCAATTCTTCGGCGCTCAGCCTTCTTCACAGCCCAACTCTCACATCCATACGTGACATGCAATTCACATACCATGTAATACATCAGTGTGAAATGTATAATTCATTCATTTTTACATCTTGTCTATCCATCAACAAATGAAATGGACATGGAAGTTATATACAACATTCAATATGCACATTGAATATTATATCTATGTGTGCGTGTGTGTATTCACAGAACTGAATATTATTCAACCAGGAGAGGAAGAAAATCCTGCCATTTGCAACAAGGTGGAAGGGCTTTGAGGGTATTATGTTATGTGAAATAAGTCAAACAGAGAAAAGTGAATACTTATATAGAATTAAATTAAAAAAAACAAAAACAAAAAACCTGGGTCTTCCCTGGTAGTCCAGTGGTGAAGAATCTGCTTCCAGTTCAGGTAACGAGTTCAATCACTGGTCGGGGAACTAAGATTCCACATGCCACAGAGAAAACTGAGCCCACAGGCCACAGCAAAAACCCAATCAACCAAAATTTTAAAAAATAAATTAATTTTAAAAATCCAAAACTAAAAAACAAGAAGAAGAAAACCAAATTCATATAAAAGCAAGATCAGATTTTTTTTGTTGGGAGAGGAGTGGCTTGGATTGGTGGGAAATTGAATAAAGGTATTCAAAAGAGACAATTTTTCAGCAACAGCATAAAAGTACTGGGAGTATAATGTACAATGTGAGTATACTTAACACTACTGTGATTTACTATATTTGTGATTTACTAAAGAATGAAGGGATGGAGCCAAAGCAAAAACAATACCCAGTTGTGGATGTGACTGGTGATAGAAGCAAGATCTGATCCTGTAAAGAGCAATATTGCATAGGAACCTGGAATGTCAGGTCCATGAATCAAGGCAAATTGGAAGTGGTCAAACAGGAGATGGCAAGAGTGAACATCGAAATTCTAGGAATCAGCGAACTAAAATGGACTGGAATGGGTGAATTTAACTCAGATGACCATTATATCTACTACTGCGGGCAGGAATCCCTCAGAAGAAATGGAGTAGCCATCATGGTCAACAAAAGAGTCCGAAATGCAGTACTTGGATGCAATCTCAAAAACAACAGAGTGATCTCTGTTCATTTCCAAGCCAAACCATTCAATGTCACAATAATCCAAGTCTGTGCCCCAACCAGTAACGCTGAAGAAACTGAAGTTGAACAGTTCTATGAAGACCTTTTAGAACTAACACCCAAAAAAGATGTCCTTTTCATTATAGGGGACTGGAAT
>SJYQ01000383.1:107419-119903 GCA_006410935.1 Redunca redunca
CTCCAAAATCACTGCAGATGGTGACTGCAGCCATGAAATTAAAAGACAGTTACTCCTTGGAAGAAAAGTTATGACCAACCTAGATAGCATATTCAAAAGCAGAGACATTACTTTGCCAACTAAGGTCCATCTAATCAAGGCTATGGTTTTTCCTGTGGTTATGTATGGATGTGAGAGTTGGACTGTGAGGAAAGCTGAGAGCTGAAGAATTGATGCTTTTGAACTGTGGTGTTGGAGAATACTGTTGAGAGTCACTTGGACTGCAAGGAGATCCAACCAGTCCATTCTGAACAAGATCAGCCCTGGGATTTCTATGGAAGGAATGATGCTAAAGCTGAAACTCCAGTACTTTGGCCACCTCATGCGAAGAATTGACTCTTTAGAAGAGACTCTGATGCTGGGAGGGATTGGGGGCAGGAGAAGAAGGGGACGACAGAGGATGAGATGGCTGTATGGCATCACTGACTCGATGGACGTGAGTCTGAGTGAACTCCAGGAGTTGGTGATGGACAGGGAGGCCTGGCATGCTGTGATTCATGGGGTCCCAAAGAGTCGGACACGACTGAACTGAACTGACTGAACTGAAGAAAGTAGATCCTAAAGGTTCTCATCACAAGGGAAAAAAAACTTGTAACTATATCAGGTGAGAAATGTCAACTAAACTTATGGGGTTAATTTTAAAATACATGTATGTTAAGTCATTAGTCTTAACATACATGTTAACATTACACTGTGCCCAAATTAATACAATGCTGTATCTCAACTATAACACAACACAATTGAAAAAGAAAGGTTTTCAGTAGTCTCAGAGATATATGTACAACCATCACTACTGTCAATTTTTGTCAACTCTCAAGCCCTGAACCTATCACCTTCCACCCCACCTTAGCTTTAAGCAATCCCTTGGGCTTCCCTCGTGGCTCAGCTGGTAAAGAATCCACCTGCAATGCAGGAGACCTGGGTTCAATCCCTGGGTTGGAAAGATCCCCTGGAGAAAGGAACGGCTACCTCCTCCAGCAATCTGGCCTGGAGAATTCCATGGACTGTCCATGGGGTTGCAAAGAATCAGACACAACTGAGCGACTTTCACTTTCTCAATCTATGTTCTGTCACTTCAAATTTGCTTATTTTAGACACTAGATATGATGGAATCATATAATATGTGGTCTTTCATGGCTGACTTCTTTCATTTATCATGAGTAATCTAAAATTGCCGCACATATCAGTACTTCATTACTTTGTATGCCAAATAGTATTTCATTATATGGACATTTTGCATTTTGTTTACGCATTCATCAGCTGATGAACATTTGGGTCATTCACTATTAAGTATGGTGTTAGCTTAGTTTTTCGTAGATGACTTTCATCAAGTTGAGGAAATTCCCTTCTGTTCCGGTGTGTTGAGTGTTTTTATCACATGGGAGTGTTAGGTTTTGTCACACGCTTTCT
Source organism: Redunca redunca (assembly GCA_006410935.1). Taxonomy (NCBI): domain Eukaryota; kingdom Metazoa; phylum Chordata; class Mammalia; order Artiodactyla; family Bovidae; genus Redunca; species Redunca redunca. Next base: position 108,869 of record SJYQ01000383.1, read on the forward strand.
ATGCGTCTGTTAGGTGACTGCATTGTTTTTTAATTTCTTTGGTATGGTTTATTATACAACTTGGCATTCCTGGGATGAACCCCACTTGGTCATGGTGTGTATCACTTTTTATGTGTTGCTAGATTCAGTTTGCTAGTATTTTGCTGAGGATTTGTGCCTCCATGGGATAAGGTATGTTGGTCTCTACCTTCTTGGGCTATTTTTATCTGGTTTTAGCATCAAACTCATACACTTTGGAAGTGCTCCAATGTCTCCTATTTTTTGGAAGAGTTTGTTTAAAAATGGGGCTAATCCTTTAAATGTTTGGTAGCATTCACCACTGAAACCACCTCTACCTGAGCTTTCCTTCGCCAAGCTGTGGGCTGTTTCTTGATAACTAACTCAAACTTTGTCCATTTTAATAGGTGTATCAGATTGTCTGTTTCTTTTTGGATCACTTTCTGCAGTTTGTGTCTTTCTGAGAATCTGTCCGTTTTATCTAAATGATCTGATTTATTCTCATACTGTCGTTCATAGATTACTTTTTTATTGAAGTAAAGTTGACTTACAATGTTGTGTTAGTTTCAAGTGTACAGCAAAGTAATTCAGCTATGTACACACACATATTCTTTTCCAAGTTCTTCTCCAGTATAGGTTATGATAAGATATTGAGTATACAAAAATGTCTTGATAGTCCCTGTACTTTGGTGGGAGGTGGGAAGGGATTCATGTTTGGGAACGCTTGTACACTCGTGGTGAATTCATGTCAATGTTTGGCAAAAGCAATACAGTAATGTAAAGTAAACTAAAGTTAAAATAAAAATTTCAAAAATTTAAAAAAATAAAAATAAATAAAATGTCATTTGTAATCTCCCTTCCTTTATTTTCAATGCTAGCAATTTGAGTATTTTCTCTTTTCTCTTGGCCTGTCTAGCTAAAAAAATCTTTCAAAGCATCAACTTTTGGTTTCACTGATTTTCTCCACTGTTTTTTAATCTCCTACTCATTATAGTTTCTTCACTTCTCTTTACCATTTTCTGCCTTCTACTTACTTTAAGTTTTGTTTGTGCTTCTCCTTTCAGAGTGTAAAGGTGGAAATTTAGGTTCTTGATTTAGGATCTTTGTTCTTTTAATATCTAAACATACAGCCACAAATATCTCCCTGAATACTGCTTTTGCTACATCCCATCAGATTTGATATAGTGTGTCTTCATTTTTAGTCATTTAAAAGTAATTTTTGATTGCCTTTTTTATGTCTTCTACAACCCATTGGTTATTTATGAGTGTGTTATTTAATTTCCACATATTTGTGTATCTCTTAATTGTCTTTTCATTACTGATTTCTAATTCCATTCCATTGTGGTAAAAAAACACATACTGTATTATTTTGATCATGACTATTTTTCTTTAAACTTCACAATTAATTGAAATAACAGATTTTGGCTTGATTTATCCAAAGAGATGCTAGTCCAAGAAGTAAAGGCCATGGGGTGCCAGAATGGAATCCTGTTCTTTGGTCAGTCCAAAGATGCAGAGAGAACCACTGATCTCACTGCTATAGTGATGGTTCCTAGATGTGGACTTGGCCTTGATCAGTCATTGACTTGGAAGTCTGAGCAAAGGTCTAGAGGCAATGGGTCATGATTGAGTATCCTGGTGGTTTTACTCTTTTGATTGATAGAGCAAATTATATTTGCTAAAGGTAAACTATATTTGCTAAATGCAAAGTAAAATTTGCATTTCACTGACCTTCCTTTTATCTTATTCCCTGCAGCATTATTTCCATTTCTCAACCCAGTTTTTGAAATATTAAACATTACTATATTTCCAAAAAGTACTGTGGACTTTTTCAGAAAATCTGTAAAGAAGATTAAAGAAAGTCGCCTCAAAGATAAACAAACGGTAAAGTCTGGTGGTGGTTACGAGTGGGTGTTCACTTTTTGATAATTTTTTGAGCTATATACATCTGACTTATATGCATCTTTGCATTTTTGAAAGATAGGTAGAAAACTATATAGAATAGGATGGTTCTATAAATTTGGGGGGCAATGGAAAAGAATGGGGAAGAAAATGAGAGTATGAGCCAGAGAGCAGTTTAAATACAGTGAAAAGCATGCTAATTAGTATATGAGGGATAAGAGTTACTGATTAAAAATAATTTTACTGATATTTCACCAAATATTAGCTTGGTAAAGAATTACTTCAATGCCAAGTCTCATATTTTATAGGTTGTCTGATGAAAGACTCCGTCAGATACCTGATACATTGCAGTCTTTTAAAAAGTTGAGCCCTGCCATAGTCTGAAGCGAGCAGGCGTCTTCTCTGGCCAATGAAGCCGCAAGCGGGTTAACCCTGTTTGGCCTTCATGAGGCCGTGAGGCCAGCACAAAATTGTCTGCAGGTTAGGAGAGATGGGCTGCTCAGAGGATGTCACTGAAGAATGTGTAGAGTCCTGGGAGGGTCAAGAGTTTGTAGATGCTTCTGCAAAATCTGCTGGTGACCTGTGCAATGTGAGGGAGTTGATTTGTGTGTCCATTCATTAAGAGTTAAAGTTGAAGGGGAAAAAAGGATTGAAGTCATGGACCTGTTCCTGAGCAAACAGGTGTGACAAGAGAGACAGCAGATAACTATCTGGTTAAGAAGCTATTTCAAATCATCCCACCTTCTCCCTCAATATTGTCAAGTAATTAACCTCCAATTAAAATAAATAAATTTATATTTTTTAAAAGAAGAAGCTGTTTCAAAAGTCAAAGAAACCAAAGATCAGAGAGAGTGAGAACAAAAAACCAGTTGGACGTGATGGCTGGGTTTCTCTCGGGGAAGCATCATGGTCTCTAAGATTTGTAGGTGGGTGGTTTTGTTCACTGAGGACTCAGGCAATATTAGTTAGACATTGCTCTTTAAGGGGCCATATTTTCAGGAAAGAAGTTAAATATACACTCCTGATTTATTTCTATCTTCACAAGTAATTTCTAAAATTGATTTCTCTTTCTGTTTCCAGAATCGAGTGGATTTACTTCAGCTAATGATTAACTCTCAGAATTCCAAAGAAATTGGCGCCCATAAAGGTAACCATGGCGAGCTTCACAGAGGCCACTATGGGAAGGCACATAGGTAGGGTGCGGTTCTCAAAATGTGCAGGAGGCTTTCCAGGCACGTGAGAATTTCTGCCAAACTGAAGAAAGACACTTGTGCAGAAAGTAGACTGTGGCACTTTCTGGAAGTTTTCAGGCACAACTTTGTTCAGAGCTCGAAAGGGCGAGTATAACAAGGATGTCAGGCCCGGAAGTGAGTCATGGTCAGTGGGTCGCCTACAGCTGAACCTCTGGGGAGCTTCGTTCTAATATCAAGTCTCAGGCTGCTCCAGATCCACGTTGCCCCACTGTTGGTGCCCTTAACTTGGAACTCTTGGATAAGGTTGTATAGAGCTTGCTCTACTCTAGAGATTATTTTTTCCCTTTTGTAATTAATAAATGACTTGTGAGAGAAGCTTTGAGACTGGAAATACACTGTTTCTCTTCAAATTGTCACCTACTTATTTTATCATTCATGGGCGGTTTCTGACTGAAACCATTGTAACCATGATGGTTATAACATGATGACTTTCTGATCCCATCGTTCTTCTGTATTTATCACTTGATGTTCTTTTGTAGGGAAGCTCTCCATTCTCTCTTGTTGGCTTACTTGTTCATTTATATTTATATAGCATGATCTCATGTACTCTCTTACATCACTTTTCATTCTGATTCTCAAATTCTTTCTGGTTTGTCCACTGGAGCTTTTTCAAGTAGGATCTTATATTCTTTTTTCTTTTCTCCTTTCTTCATTTTAAATCTTTTTTTAATAGACTATTTTTAGAATAGTTAGTTTTATAAGAAAATTGGGTGCACAGTAGAGAGATTTCCAATATACATCCTGCCCCAACTACACACAATCTTCCCCCCACTATCAAAAGACCACACCAGAGCTGTGCATTTGTTAGAATCAACGAACCTACATTAGTACATCATTATCATCCAAAGTGTATAGTCGACCTTAGGGTTCGTTCTTAGTATTATGCATTCCATGGGTTTTGACAAATGTATAAGGACGCACCATCAGTACATACAGTTTCCACTGTCCTTTAAATTATCTTTTTCTAAGAACTTCCTCACTTTCTGATGTCAGACAATCCAGGTTTCTCTTACCCCTGAGTAGCCCTGGAATCAGCTGTTTTTTCAAAAAACAACTGGTTCCCTTTATTTTTTTTTTAACTTTCCAACGTGGTTTTATTATTAATAGACTATAGGAGATGCATGCTGCAATAGCCAGCACCCTCCACAAACTGAATTGAGGCAGCATCAATGTTTTCCTTTTACCTGCAACTCAGAGTTGTTTCCTTCTCTTTGTTTGCCTCTTCTTTCTTTCTTTCTTTCTTTTTTTTTCAACTTTACAATATTGTATTGGTTCTGCCACACATCAACATGAATCCCCCACGGGCGTACACGTGTTCCCCATCCTGAACCCCCCTCCCACCTGCCTCCCTGTACCATCCCGCCAGTTCATCCCAGTGCACCAGCCCCAAGGATCCTGTATCAAAACTGGACTGGCGATTCATTTCTTATATGATATTATACATGTTTCCATGCCATTCCCCCAAATCATCCCACCCTCACCCTCTCCCACAGAGTCCAAAAGACTGTTCTATACAGCTGTGTCTCTTTTGCTGTCTCGCATACAGGGTTATCATTACCATCTTTCTAAACTCCATAGATATGCATTAGTATACTGTATTGGGCTTCTCTGGTGGCTCAGAGGTTAAAGTGTCTGTCTGCAATATGGGAGACCCGGGTTCGATCCCTGGGTCAGGAAGATCCCCTGGAGAAGGAAATGGCAACCCACTCCAGGATTCTTGCCTGGAGAATCCCATGAACAGAGAAGCCTGGTGGGCTACAGTCCCTGGGATCGCAAAGAGTTGGACACAACTGAGCGACTTCACTTACTTACTTATACTGTATAGGTGTTTTTCTTTCTGGCTTACTTCACTCTGTATAATAGGCTCCAGTTTCATCTACCTCGTTGATTCATGTTGATGTATGGAAAAACCAATGCAATATTGTAAAGTAATTAACCTCCAATTAAAATAAATACATTTATATTTTTTAAAAAAAGAACTGATTCAAATGTATTCTTTTTAATGGCTGAGTAATACTCCATTGTGTATATGTACCACAGCTTTCTTATCCATTCATCTGCTGATGGACATCTAGGTTTCTTCCATGTCCTGGCTATTATAAACAGTAATTTTTTTACAATATTGTTGGGTTCTGCCATACAACAACATGAATCAGCCATAGGTATACGTATTTCCCCTCCCTTGGAAGACTGAGAATACAAAACACTCCCAGTTTGACTCTAATTGCTTTTAAATTTTCCCCATAGGCATTTGGCAGCTTCATTTGATTTTTCATCATCTAAACTGTGATATTTTATATTGATGTGTTTTATATAATATAAAATGTCTCTTGTCTCCTTTTAGCTCTGTCTGATGTAGAACTCGTGGCCCAGACTACTATTTTTATTTTTGGTGGCTATGAGACCACTAGCACTTCTCTTTCCTTCATTATATATGAATTGGCCACCCACCCTGATGTCCAGCAGAAGCTGCAGGAGGAGATTGATGCGACTTTCCCCAATAAGGTGAGTCATGCTACCTGGAGAGAGAGGGGGAAGGTGAAGCCTTAGCAAAAATGCCTTCTTGCTGCTTCTTGAACATATTTGCAGAAAGCATAAGCCTCAAATCTTTTACCTGTGCTATTTAAGAAGGGTCTAGGTGTACAAAACACAGGGGAAACATAGATAATGCATTGCACACACAGGAATGCAGGTACTGTGGAAAAAATGCTGGTACTGGCACACCACACATTACTGTATGCCATGTAAAAACTCACAGAATCTTGGTGGCATCTAAGAGTGAACACTGTTGCTCCAGTGTCTGCGTGCGGGCATGCTGCACGCTAAGTTGCTTCAGTTGTGTCTGACTCTTTGCAACCCTGTGAACTGTAGCCCGCCAGGCTCCTCTCTCCATGGGATTCTCCAGGCAAGAATACTGGAGTGGGTTGCCAAGACCTCCTCCAGGGGATCTTCCCAACCCAGGCATTGATCCTATGTCTCCTGAGGCTCCTGCATGGCAGGCAGATTCTTTGCCACTATGGCTGGACTTGCTGTGGCCTGGGTGTTGGCTGATCTAGGCTAGCCATGGCTAACTAGCTGGGCTGACTCAGCTCCACACATGTTCTATACATGTCTCGTATTCCACATGTCTGCAGCTCAGGGCAATGGTAGGTGTCAAGATCAAGAAGCCTAGTCTTGTGGGTGACTTTCAAACAGGCTGCTCACATCATACTAGCCAGCTTTCCACTAATTCAAGGTGAGCCACCTGAGCAACCTGAATGAGAATGGGAGGGAATCACAGAGTTAGATACAAGATAAGGATAGATAGTAGTGCCTACCTAAATTACAGATGATGTGTCTTCTCTGGTAAATCTTATTTTGGGATTATTTTGGTGCAATAAGATCAAAAAGTCACTAAGAGACAGAGAGTAGTTAAAGCATTGTGTTCTCCTCTTTTTATAATAATACTTATAATAACAATACCACTACTGGCTAATATTTACTTCTTACTACCTATGTCTATCTAAACACTTTCCATTTATGAATGAACCTAACCTGCATAAAATTCAGTCTTAGGAGAGTCTAGGTTATGCCTCAGTAACCGATTAGCCTAAAAATCTCAGGGGCTTTCATAGCAAAGGTTTGCTTTTAACGCACATCTATACATCCAACATGGATTGTTAGTGGAGGAATGAGTACGCAGTTCTGCTCCACAGAGTCACTTGGGGATACAGGCTGAGGCTCCACCTTCTTGTAACTGTCTTATCTGAAACATTCTTGTTATCTGGGGAATAGGAACCTGAGAGTTGCTCACTGACTTTTGAAATATTTTGTCTCTGAACTGACATAACCACCTCAGTTCACAGCCCACTGGCAAAGTTGGTTTCCCATAACTTCAGATGGCCTGGGAAATATGGGGACTACATGGATGCTGGGTGAGCAGTGAGTGTCTCTGCCACACAACCCTCTGGAGGGTCAGCTCCATCTGTCTCCATGTAACATATGAGATGCCTGAGTGACAGGGAGATGAACTACTTCCAGACACTAGTCGTGTACCCGGTGGTGATCAAGTCAAGCTGCGATCCAGGGTGTTGGCTCCTGAGCCACTCTTATCCTCCACAATGTTGCCCCTTAAATATAACCCCATGTGACAGCCACATACCACCCTCACTAGTCTCGGATAGCTGCAAAAACTGGAGTTCTTTGTGGTATGAGGAGAGCTGGCCCCTGGGGCTGGAGTGGCTTATTTAGACCTTCAAACCTTCTGGTCGCACCTGGAGGGACAATAGAGAACTCTTCCAGCAACAGCGGGTGGAGTTAGGGTTCCGATTCTCTTGTAACTTCCTCTAGAACTGAAACTGTGTTGCTGGTAGCACTGTCTTATTCTTCACTTGCAGATTTGGTTTAGAAAGGCATTCGTTTCTCCCCAAATTATTTACAGAGTTTTCATTTAATGTAGTATTTCCAAACTGTATACGTATAATGAAAAGAATGAGCAGTCAGGAGCCTTCAACTGAGAACCTTCATGTTGAATAGGGGATTTGCTCTTTTACACATTCTCTTTCCTTGGTACTTACACGTGGCTTCACTTTCAAAAAGAGTGATTTTGGCCTATTTCACTTAAGAGTAAGGCTTTTAGTCTATTGCTCACATTTGTTCTCCTGAGAAAGAAATACACTGCATGATAATGTGCAGGATTTCAAGCCCTGGTTAGGGCACTGTCTCAACATCTTCCAGGTCCGCACTCTTCTACATCTCAATGGGCCCTTGAGAGGTCAAAGGACATGATAGATACTAAAATGTTCATAAACGTCCTTGATCGATTTAAATTGTTCCCCAGAGCACCTAACATTTCAATAGGACTACATCAATGGAGTTGAAGGTTGATCCAAAATCTTAATTTATCAAAATCTGTTTTTCTCTTCCGAGGCCCCTCTCACCTACGATGCCCTGGTACAGATGGAGTATCTTGACATGGTGGTGAATGAAGCTCTGAGAATGTTTCCAATTGCTGGGAGACTTGAGAGGCTCTGTAAGAAGGATGTGGAAATCCACGGGGTGTCCATTCCCAAAGGGACAACAGTGATGGTGCCACTGTTCGTGCTTCACAACAACCCAGAGCTCTGGCCAGAGCCTGAGGAGTTCCGTCCCGAAAGGTACAAGACCCTGGAGAAGTGACACCCACCCTCATCCTTTTTGGTTCTTGCATGTTTTGACAACTCTTATTATAGGTGTCAAATGGGTGACCAGGCAACCATTTACTTGTATATCTTTTTATTGTTTAAAAGATTTTTCTCTTTAACTGTGTTCATTGTTTGAGTTGAATTATTCAAACTAGATTAGAAAAAAGAAAATTATTAGCTGTCTTTATTCCTAATACAGTAAGATAGGCCTCATTAATAATGTATGTCCTTGTGGACAGTTTTCTATGCATATATAGATTTTTGAAATTTTGGGTGGTATTCTTACATATTATTTAGTTCTAAATGGCTTTATTTATTTAACAATAAACTATAAACAATATCCTATGTACATATGTTTATATGCATATTCCATAAGTTGACTTACTACTGTCTTATTTCAGGTGTATAGGCTTTTTATTTCCTTTAAGCCTTTCTCTCTATTCTCTCTTAGCTCTCTGAATTCACACATGTTCCCACATTCCTTATTTTTAGACACTGGCTGCTGTTTCCTCTTATTATTGTGGGAGCACAGGCTGGAGACCAGAGGTCTCATCCTTGTGGTTCGGTAGCCTCGCTGAGGATGGAGGAGCGCGCAGGGGCCCTGGTTCTGTCCTGGCTGCAGCCTGGGCCAGCTCCCTTCTGTCTTAGTCTTTGGTGACTTTCCAGAGAGAAGTCCTCTGCTCTCTAGACGTCTAGACTTCCTCCTTGGAGAGCTATTGAGTATCCTTTTCAGGAATTAGGAGTGAAGGTCTGGTTTGGGCACAGCTTGAACTCTGGATAGAGTTGATTCTCTCCCATTTAGTGTGCAGGGATCAAGGTTTGGAATGAACTTTTCGGGCACTGGCTGGGATCCGGACTTTCATTTCACCCTGACTATGGGTTGTCATTTCATTTCACCCTGATGGCCACAGGTTGTCTTGTTTGCCCTGATGTCCAAGTTCTACCATAGTGGTGACACACAATAATTGTTGAAAGAAGAGTCAGAGTCCACCGAGTCCTCTGTTCTGGACCAGGGACACTCTGTTTCTCCCTCGAGCTCAGCAGCTCCCCCTCCTGCAGCATCAGGAAACTAAAACCAGAGACCACTCAGTGTACTTCCCTTTCATTCATTCAGCCGTCAAGCAGAGTTTAGTGCTTACCTGTGTATGTCAGGAACTGGGCCACGGAGTGGGAAACCAGATATTTACAAAGGCCTATTCTGGAGAATTTTACAAACATACACAAGTGTGGGTGTATTTGAAACATATACAAGTATATTCTATAGGCACAAGCCTATGAAATACATTTTTACTGCAGTATATTGCTAGTTGTGTTAGCTTCTGCTGTACAATGTATATCTGTATGTGTCTGTTCCCTGCTTAAGAAGCATCAACCCATGTTTGCACCATTCACATGACATGGCTGCCCTTCTATCTCCATATTATTTTGTCACATTGTCTGTAAATACTACATAATGTTTTTCAAAATAAGGACTCTTTTAAATATATGTAACCACAATGCTATTATCACTTTCTCCAAATATACATTTTTCCTTGACATATTAAAATACTGAGGAGTCAAATTTTTATAAAACAGAGATCTAACCATCAAGGAATTTATAGGCTAGTGGAACAGATAGACAGTGATTATCTAGAGTAGCCTGGCATCACATGCTGACATAATTCTACCGACCTAAGCATTTTGTGTGTGGCAGAGAGAGGTAGAGAGATAATGACACATGGAGATTGGAAGGGAAAAGAGGGAAAGCAGTTGAAATATAACAATTTAAATACTCAGAGATGTTTCTCCTGCTTCCTTCCCCCATGAGCACATGAGTGACGTAAGTGTGCTTGGAGATGGGAACCCATGTTTCCTTCAATCAGATTCATTTCCTAACTGCCTTTCAGACAGTGAACATGTCGCCATCCTGAACGTAAATTTAGAGTTTAAGGATACATTTTCTTTAAATAACCATTACCTCAACTCAACAGGAGTGAAAGCTTCTGTAGGGTCCAGACAGTGGAACTTATCTTTCTCACCACAGCAGTATTCAGTCACCAGCCCACAGAAATCTCCTTATGCTGCTGGTCCAAGAGTTAAGTTAAAACCTCAGACCTGCAGCTCTTCTGGTTTTCCTGGTTCATTCACTTGTTTTGTCTACTGTTGCGGATCCAGGTTCAGTAAGAAGAACAAGGACAGCATAAATCCTTACGTCTACCTGCCTTTTGGAACTGGACCCCGAAACTGCATTGGCATGAGGTTCGCTTTCATGAACATAAAACTCGCTCTCGTCAGAATCCTTCAGAACTTCTCCTTCAAACCTTGCAAAGAAACACAGGTCAGCAATTCACTTTCTGCATTAATAACATTTTATTGGGAGTTGTTTTTTTTTTATTCTGGGTATTTACATTTTTAATTAAAATTTTATATTGAGCATAGGTGATTAACAAAGTTGTGTTATTTCAAGTGTAGTAAAAAGTAATTCAGTTATATATATACATGTTATCGCTTCTTTTTCAAATTCATTTCCCATTTAGTTTATTACAGAATATTGAGCAGAGTTCCCTGTGCTATACAGTAGGTTCTTGTTAGTTACCTATTTTTTTTCTTTTTTTTAATTTTAATTTTTTTTATTTTAACTTTAGTTTACTTTACAATACTGTATTGGTTTTGCCATACATTGACATGAATCCACCACGGGTGTACATGAGTTCCCAAACATGAACCCCCTCCCACCTCCCA
>SJYQ01000383.1:120000-200449 GCA_006410935.1 Redunca redunca
GGTCATCATCACCATCTTTCTAAATTCCATATATATGCGTTAGTATACTGTATTGGTGTTTTTCTTTCTGGCTTACTTCACTCTGTATAATCGGCTCCAGTTCCATCCATCTCCTTAGAACTGATTCAAATGTATTCTTTTTAATGGCTGAGTAATACTCCATTGTGTATATGTACCACAGCTTTCTTATCCATTCATCTGCTGATGGACATCTAGGTTGTTTCCATGTCCTGGCTATTATATACAGTGCTGCAATGAACATTGGGGTACATGTGTCTCTTTCTATTCTGGTTTCCTTGGTGTGTATGCCCAGCAGTGGGATTGCTGGGTCATAAGGCAGTTCTATTTGCAATTTTTTAAGGAATCTCCACACTGTTCTCCATAGTGGCTGTACTAGTTTGCATTCCCACCAACAGTGTAGGAGTTGTTTTTTAACTGATGGATCTCTATATATCTAGGCATGTTATCAATTCAAAGGATAACATTCTATCAGCTAGAGAATCTGTTTGGAGTCACCTGAAACCTTTACTTGTCAATCATCAATGGAGGGCTAAACCAGCAGCTTCATGAAGACCCAACTATAAAGGTCATCTGGAGTCAATGCAGTTAGTGTGGCAGGACTGCACGCCATGCACTGAATGGAAGAAAGATTTAAATTTGGTTTCAAATTCACTGGAAGGAAGTGTGTGCACAGTCACGAGAGCAGTGACCTTTCATCGTGACTTTTTAGTGATGCTCTTCCGCACCAGAACTTAGAGGCTCTTCTGACAGAGGGTCTCAGCCACTGCTTGCATAGTAAAATTGATGGAAAAACTTTGCCATAATGCCTAAGAATCTGGTACATTTTAAATACTCGGTATTTTTACTTAAAATTTAAATCAATAAAGAACACAGGCCAAGCTGACTTTGTATCAAGCCTGGTACAGAAAAGGTGCTCACATAGGTATTTTGTGGAATGAATGAGGGATGAATGTTATCACTATCCCTCTTGACATAGCTCAGAATAAATATAAAGAATCAAAGATAGGCAGGCAAAATTGAACGAAGGTGGTCAAAAGGTGCAAACTTTCATTTATAAATGAGTACTAGAGCTGTCATCGGAGAAGGCAATGGCACCTCACTCCAGTCCTCTTGCCTGGAAAATCCCATGGATGGAGGAGCCTGGTAGGCTGCAGTCCATGGGGCCGCTAAGAGTCGGACATGACTGAGAGACTTCTCTTTCACTTTTCACTTTCATGCATTGGAGAAGGCAATGGCACCCCACTCCAGTCCTCTTGCCTGTAAAATCCCATGGATGGAGGAGCCTGGTAGGCTGCAGTCCATGGGGCCGCTAAGAGTCGGACATGACTGAGAGACTTCACTTTCACTTCTCACTTTCATGCATTGGAGCAGGAAATGGCAACCCATTCCAGTGTTCTTGCCTGGAGAATCCCAGGGACGGGGGAGCCTGGTGGGCTGCCATCTGTGGGGTTACACAGAGTCGGACACGACTGAAGCAACTTAGCAGCAGCAGCAGCAGCAGGGCTGTCGTGCAAAGCACAGTGGCTGTTGTTACCATTTCTGTATGATGTAAGTGAGTGCATCCTAAGACCTCTCACAGGGGAAACAATATTTATTTCTTTTTCTTTTCTTTCTATATGAGATGATGAGTGTTAACAAAACTTACTGTGGTAACAATTTTATGACCTATATAAATAAATCATTATGCTGTATACCTTAAATATATGCACTGCTATAAATCAATTATATCTCAATAAAAGTGGAAGTTAAATTCTGATAGGACATGATAAGGGAATACTGTAAGCAACTTTCTTCCCACGTTTTATAAATATGTTAAATAAACCAACTCTCTCGAAGACATAAACTATTAAAATTCATTTAAGGAAATACAGACAGCTTAGCTGTCCCCTTATCTGCCCTTGTATCCACTAAACATATAGAACTGGTAGTTTTAAAAAATCCAATATGTATCATGCTAAAAGCTTTGTGGTTGTTGTTCTTGTCGCTAAGTCATGCCCAACATTTGTAAAGCAGTATTTTGTCTACTTTGCTTTTTTTGTTTGTTAGTTAGCAGGGCTTCATTAATCGGGTCTCATGTGCTTGTTTAACTGTTGCAGATCCCCCTGAAATTATACACTCAAGGACTTACGCAGCCAGAACAACCTGTTATTCTAAAGGTTGTGCCCAGAGACCTGGGACCACAAGTGGAGCCTGACTTTCTCTAAGGATTTTCACTTTGGATTTGAAGGAAGCTGCATCTCAGAATCCCAGAGATGTGGTCCACTTGGAGAAAACCAGTAAATGAGGATGGACTTCACCAACCGTGCTTGATGGTGAGCAGAGATTCTATAATCATTTACCTTTCTCACTGCCTACCTGGATCATTATATACTATGTGTCATACAAAGGAGGCGATTAGTAAGTGCCACTCAACTTCACAGGTTCTCATAGGACACTCTCTATCCACCCCAGTTAGTACCATCTACTCCTCCTGAGCACTGATCAGAATGAAGATTTCTCAACAATCTTATCAACAGGCTTTAATGAAAATAAGAATTAAAATGGTGACTGGAATGATATTTATGTCACAAATTTTATTTTTAATATGCTAAATAAAACATTATATTGAGCAAGACAATAAACATCTGTTTACAAGAGTATGACCTGATGCCTTTGTGCATGTTAGGGTGGAAGTATACAACTCAGTCTGGGGATGCAGTGACCAAATACTTTCTGACTATCACAATTGCTGGTGGGTGGGGCCATTTTCAAAACTCCATCTTAACATATTAAATAGGTAAGAGTTAACTGACTACGACTTTGCTCAGTGTTTAGAAATCTACCTTTTAAACCTACCCTTTTAGTTTAAATCTACCTTTTTATGGAGCACATATTTTCCATACCTCTTTGTATTCCACCTTCAACCCCCAACCATCTTAACACAGTAAACATGGAATAAAAGATGGTTGACTGGGGAGAAAGGCTACGCGCACTGGTCAGTTTCAGTGGGGTCAGAAGCTGCACGCAGCCCTTCCTTTCCCTTTCCTGCCCCTTCCCTCCCCTCTCCTTCCCCTGCCTGCCATCTCTTCCTGGACAATCCAGTCCTAAACCCGAAGGTGGGCCACAGAAGGCGGGCAGCCTCACATGTCAGGGTGGGGCCAGAGAAGGAGGATAGTGGCTCCAAGTCAGAGACCGAGTAGGGAGGGGAGGGTGTCCACAGGGATGGCAGCCGGGCACGGGTGAGGGAACCCAAAATGCTCACTTGTGGGGGTGGCCTGTAGGGTGAGGGGGCATCATGAGTGGAAAGAGATGGATCATGGATTGGGGTCATAGTGAAGGACTGATCAAGTAATAAATATGAAAGATGTTGGAGGCCAACATTCTCACTGATGGAGAAGGAGTCACTGGTTCAGAGATGGAGAAACTAGAAGAAACCCTGTTGGTCAGGGATTGAAACTGAATTATCAGGTAAATACCTGCTTTCCCATACAGATAGATACAGATATAGACAAGTAGGTATGTGTTCATGTTTGTGTAGCTATGAAACATATAATACCTGCTGCTTTTCACTAATGTGTGTTGGAAACAGGGACACCTTCTGAGCCATAAGCACACCTTGTGCCCAGACCTTGGATTATAAATATAGTTTTCCACTGAAATGAACCAGGGATCCTTAGAGAAAAGGCTGATTCCGGGGTTGGGAAAGTATGTGATGACGACGGACCATCTTGGGCTAGAAAGCAGGGAAACGTGAACATTGAGGGGGACGTGTTGGAAGGACACTGAGCCGAGCTGAGGGGACTGTGTGTGTACACATGTATATGTATATATGAATATATATATATATATATTGCAATTTCATGAGGAAACTCACAGCTTCAAAGTGCTGCTGCCCCAAATGCCCACTAATTATAGAGGGAAAGGGGAGCATCAGAGCAGAGAAAGCTGGCAGACACCCCTTTCATCAAGGGATCAGATAGCAGCATCAGGAATGGGACAAATAGCTGGCGCTTCACCTGGTGGGGCACAGTGAGAAGAACTCACTTCACCTGTGTGATAACCCTGCCAAGAAGGCAGGAAGTCTGAAGAGTCAGACAAACCCCAGGAGGGAGCACCCTCCTCCTGGCTTGTAACTGGTTTGGAATCTTTGAAAGAGGCAACATCATGAAAACCAGAGATGGACTGAACAGGTTGCAGATGAAGGGGACTACAAAGAGGTGACATCCTAATGTAGCTCAGGCGCCGGGTCCTTCTGTTACAAGGACATGGTTGGGCAGGTGGGGTCTGGGGGCTCTGAGTTTAGCTGGTAGTGATGTGCATTAACCTCCTGACTTGTAGGTTGTATTGTGGTCACATAGGAGATGTTGTTGTTTGTGGGTGACACGGGGGTATGAATTATCAGGTTGGCAATTTGCTCTGAGACGAATAAAAAAATAGATCTTTCAACAGACTCTTCCATAGGTTTGTGATTATTTGTTGAGGCTGGTGGTCACAAGGGCTCCTTTTGGCTTATATAGCTCTCTCCGTCTCTCACCTTGGTCTTCTTTGTTTGGCTTTATTATAAGGAGGCAGCACCACACTCTAACTGAGAGATGGGTGCCTCTGAAGCTGGAGCTCCTAAGTTTAAAATCCCAGCACTGTCCAGGACTGAGTCTAGACTCATCAGCAGCTTTGGGCAAATGAGCACAAGTGGCTTTGGGTAAATGTGGTCTTTGCATTGCTTAGACCAAAGACTTTGCGCTGAATTTCAACACCTCTATGCCCCTCAGCTGAATGTCACTGTACACACATTGGCTTGGACTCAGTCACTGTCTTAGGCTGGGTTAGAACCTGATACAGGGGTTCTGGCACAAATACTGAGAGAGTGATCTCAAGTAAAGGGATGCGGGGACCTGAGTAGGGCAAAAGGGAAAGCTGAGTTGAAGATGTGGTTTCTGCAGAGCCCAATCCCACAGGGAAACTGAGACATATTTGTAATCCAGAGTGGATCCCAGCTGGGGGCAGAACCAGCCTTCTGCACCCCATAATAGACTGGCCCTATCTCCCAGGATGTACAAACTCCCAGGTTAATAAGCTTTAGTTTGGCCCAGGGAGATTATCCAGAGTTTGGGTGGCCTGTAATGAGTAGCATCCAATACTCCCAGTGACTCGGGATGGGAATGAATGACTCAGCCCAGGAAAAGGAAATCTGGTAACTGCCTGGAAGTCCTGACTGAATCTTATAAATACTCCGCGTCTGTATGTAGGGAATGTGCTCTTCTTACTCTTGTTTGTTCCTTTGGGATTTTCTCTTTTCCTTACCAACAGTGGACTCAGGTTTGGGAACTTTCTAGAAACAATTGCTACACCAAGCCAGGAGGAGGAGAGTGGGAGGGATTTCAACCCAGGGGGCTTTGGCACCTATAGGGTTGGGGAATGTGGAGCTGGAGGTCCCACTCAGGACTCTGAACTCACACAGCAGCACAGACACACCTAACCCCAATTAGAATCCAGGAAATAATGTCCTAAACATTTTTGATTCATTATCTCCATACACAGCAGGTGGTAAAATGAGCCATTTAAACACAACCAATAAGGAGTGAAAAAATGAGTTCACACTCAGCAAACTCCTAATAATTCTAATTATTTTTCACTGTAATTTGCTGACAAAAGATATATTCAATAGTTTGTGTTTATTCTAGAAGTCTTAATACTAATTAACTGTTCATGAACTCATATGAGTGCACCTTTCTAGAGGGTCTGCTAAGGGTCAGCTATCTGATGGGTGAGGTCACATGTTCTCTTTAGTCAAAGCCACCAGGAGGCCAACTTGGAGATCCAGGACCCAAGCCCTTTAGGTCATGGATCAGGGACTTGTTTGGTCTGGTATGCACTCCTTTAGGAGGAAAGCTGTTAACTCTCATTTTATAGTTTAGGCAACTGAGATTGAGAAGGTTTGAATAACTCACCCAGGGCTTTCATATCCGTCAGTTCTGTGGATCCCCACTAGCCAACTGTCTATACAGCAGAGAGCATAGGTGTCCCTGGAGCACATAGAAGGCTCAGGGGCCTCCTGAAGCAGGTTCCCTCCACACCCTTTCCTCTCCTTTCTCTCCCTCTATCTCTGGCAGTCAAACCAGTTGATCCTAAGGGAATTCAACCCTGAATATTCATTGGAAGGACTGGCTAAAGCTGATGCTCCAATACTTTGGCCACCTGATGCAAAGAGCCATGCATTGGAAAAGACCCTGATGCTGGGAAAGATTGAAGGCAGGAGGAAAATGGGATGACAGAGGATGAGATGGTTAGATGGCATCACCGACTCAATGGACATGAGTTTGAGCAAACTCTAGGAAATGGTGAAGGACAGGGGAGCTTGGCGTGCTGCAGTCCATGGGGTCACAAAGAATTGGACATGACTGAGCAACTGAACAACAGTCTCTGGCAAATTCTTATAGATTCTTAACCATTTGGATTTTTTATTTTAGTTACAGAAAGTCAAAGTTTCAGAAATCTTATTGCATCACAAGCACTACGATGGTTATAAATAAAAAAGGTAAAAAGCAAGTGTCGGTGAGAATGTGTACAAACTGAATGGCTCATTCCTGCTGGTGGGGTTGTAAAGTGGCATCATGGGAAATGTTTGGCAGCTCCTCTGCAAGGCTGGCGTAGGATTACCACATGACTCAAGAACTGCACTTTTGGATAGAAGTCTAAGGGAACGGAAAACAGTTTCTCAAATACATCTATCTTCATATCCATTGCAGTGCTGTTCTCCAAAGCAAACGGGTGGAAACAAAATCAATGGATGAATGGATAAACAAATTGTTGTGTATCCATACAGGATGATACAAACTCATTTTTAAGGCAAAACAAAAAAAATATTTTTAATTGGAGTTTAGTTGCTTTACAATGTTGGGTTAGTTTTGGCTGTAGAGTGAAGAGAATTAGCTATTTGTGTACATATATCCCCTCCCTCTTGGGCCTCCCTCCCGCCCCCCCAATCCCACCCATCTAGATCACCACAGAGCTCCAAGCTGAGCTCCCTATGCCAAACATAATCTTATAAAGCAACTAATCCCGATTTTTTTAAGTAAAAGGGTTGAACAAAAAAGGTTGACAACAACAACAACAACAACAAATTTTTTCTTACATGAAATTCCTTCTCTACATTTGGGCCACCCTCTCCTTTAGGGTACCTTGTGCACGTGCATTAACCAGCCCTCTTAGAAGACATAAGAATGCCTGCTTCATGTCAAGAGCAGTTTTCTCTGGTGCCAGCAAGATGACTCCCTAGAGACAACAATCCCTTTCATCTTGCAAGGGTGCAGATCTGGGTTGTGTAAATTGTCAATATGTCATTTGATATACAACCTTTTTACTCAAAAACTTACCTAACTTTGCTTTGACCTCAAATGTTCAGAACAGTCCTCAGAGCTTTCTGAAAGATTGTCTCTTGGGTTATAATCCTCAGATTGGCTCAAAGAAAATTTTCTGTTTCTTTCTTAGACGGACTATTAATTTTTTCATCCACAAATAGAATAGTATTCAGCCATTGAAAGAGTGAAGTACTGAATGCATGGTGTAAGAGGAATGAACCTTGAAAACCTGAATAAAAGAATCCAGACACAAAAGGCCACATATTACCTGCATCCATTTATGTGAAACATCAGAAATAGACAAATCTATGAAGAGAGAATTTACATTGGTGATTATCAGGGCCTAGGGAGAGGAGAGAGTGGGGAGAAAGTGTTTAATGGGCACAAATTTTATTGTGGTATAATGGAAATATTTTGGAACAAGATAGAGCTGTTGGTAGCACAACTTTGTGAATGTGGTAAGTGACACTGAATTGTTCACTTTAAAATGGTTGATTTTGTGTCATATGAATTTTACCTCAACTAAAATTTTCAAATCCCAGTGATGTACCCTATCAAGTATAAGATAGGTCCCCATGGTGCCTGCAAAGCCCGGTGGTTTTTTCCAGAGGCTCTAGGCACTGGCCAGCTCTGTTGACCAGACCAGGGTGAAACCTTGACCTTACAAGAAGAGGGTCCCTAGTTGGGTCTGGGATTCAATCATTTCCTTATTATTAATAGCAGTAAAAAGTTGGCTTGATTTAGACCCTGTGTTTTGCAACTAAGAAATGAGAAGCACACTCAACAATGATAAGGATGGGTAAGATCAGCAGCCTGGATCTCACAGCCTGAAAGGCCCTCTCTCCTGTTCTCCCTCTGGCCAAATGCATGATGAGATGGGTCAAGACAAGTTGAATAAGCCACTCTTAGCCAGATGAAGAAGAGTCTTGAGATTCTACCCTGAGGCACTAAGATTTTTTCTTGGGGATGATGAAGGTGGCTGTAAGGATTTGAACCACAGAGGAATGTTACAAGATCCATGTATTAGCAGGCTCTGTCGGTGGTTTAAGAAGAGAATCACCAGGAGGGAGGTAGGAGGGGGGTCGGGACAGGGGGACACATGTACACTTGTGGCTGGTTCATGTCAATGTATGACCAAAAAAAAAACAAAACACCCCAAAATATTGTAAAGTAATTAGCCTCCATTATAATAAATGAATTAATTTTCTAGAAAAAGAGAATCACTTGGGTGAGGCCAGCAGAGAGTCAAGCAAAACTTGTTAGGTAGTCACTGAAGCAATGAGGAGAGGCCAGTGCTTTGCCTTTCTTCTGCAATGTATCCCAGGACACTTGTTTTTTCCCTTCATCTCACACTTCCTGTTTCATTAATTCCCTTCTATATGATTGTCTGATATTTCCCTCTCTTTTCTGATTCCTCTTTTACTCCTTTTCCTCACTTTCTGCTCTTCTGGAAACCCAAATGATTCTGATAGTGACATGTTTGAACCATCTGCAACATCCCCTAATATCTGACACCGAAAGTTCAGTGAATACCCCACATAGTCATGGGTAGAAGGAAGTACATACCATCTTTGTGGTCACAGCTGGCGTTGTAGCATTTGGAACAAGAGTAGGAGCGTGATGGGAGGTGTGGAAGGAAATATTTACCCCACAGGAAGACGACACAGCCTGCAGAGTTATTTCAGAAGGCCCCTGAAGCCAAGTAAACAGGCAGAATTTAGAATCCCAAGTTCTGGCTCTGTGTTCTGGATTCATAGTTTAACTTCTTGGGCAGGACTCTTCTCCAGCCTATCAAGTGGGAATTAAATAACCCCAACACTGTTTATCTCACAGAGTTTTCACAAGGATCAGTTAAGAGAGACACGAAGGAACTTTATATGGTGTAGTTGAGATAATGTTTAATTGCTAAAACATGTCCAATTCTTTGCAGCCCCATGGACTATACCCTGCCAGGCTCCTCTGTCCATAGAATTTCCCAAGTAAGAACACTGGAAAAGTGAAAGAAAGAAAGTGAAGTCACTCAGTCATGTCCGACTCTTTGTGACCCAATGGTCTGTAGCCTACCAGGCTCCTCAGTCCATGGGATTTTCCAGGCAAGAATACTGGAGTGGGTTGCCATTTCCTTCTCCAGGGGATCTTCCTGACCCAGGGATCGAACTCGGGTCTCCAGCATTGCAGACAGACGCTTTACCCTCTGAGCCACCAGGGAAGCCCAAGAGTACTGGAGTGGGTAGCTATTTCCTCCTGCAGAGGATCTTCCTGACCCAGGGGAAGATCTCCCGCATTGGCAGGAGGATTCCTTACCACTGAGCCACCAGGGAAGCCCTTGGTAGAGATGTTAGTGGTTATTTATCAGGAAAGAGATTCTGGGATAGAGTAGAGAGTGAGCAAACCTAAGGAAGTCCTCCTCCTCCTCTTTGCTGTAAAGTCTATGAAAGTGCCTCCGCTTCTGGGGGGGGGGGACTTCTCTATGGGGCGATGTGTGTGGGTCTGGAAAAGCGTTCCCCTCCTTCAACCCAGCCATCTTGTCTCTGGTTTGGGTGCCTACCCTCTCAAAAGATCCAGGCTTTAGTGATAGTCCCACCCCCCTCTACCCCACCCCACCCTCACACACACACACACACACACCACACGCACGCACTATATTCCTGGGCAAGGCTGAGCCTGGTTGAAGTTGACACCTTGGGCTCTAAAGCTAGATGACCTAAATTTGAATCCCAACTGCTTGAGTAGTTAGGGATGCATACTTGAGTGGTCACTCCTTTATGTGTCCACTTCTTGCTAATTTGTGGAAGAGGGGACATAACAACACTTAACTCATAGGGTTATGGGGTAGACTGAATCTCTTAATGCAGGCCAAGTGCTCAGAACAGGAATTATTAGCTTTCCTTGCCTGAGGATAGGTTTTTCAGGGAGCAGGGGTGGGGGGCGGTGGTAGGTGGTGTACCCCTGTCTCTGCAATCTCAGTTGAAAAACTGAAGCAAAGCAGGTCCGTATAGTCCTTGCCGCCCCTCCATGTCTTCAGCCTGCCTTTTCTCTGTGGAAAAACTTTAGCTAAAGAATACGCTTAATCAGAGAACTGAGAAAATGCAGAAACAAAGGAAATCAGTGAAAGGAAACCAAATGATAATAGTGTGGTTATTACGCATTGTCTTTTCATACTGTTCATGGGGTTCTCAAGGCAAGGATACTGAAGTGGTTTGCCATTCCCTTCTCCAGTGGACCATGTTTTGTCAGAACTCTCCTCCATGACATGTCCATCTTGGGTGGCCCTACATGGCATGGCTCATAGTTTCATTGAACTACACAAGGCTGATGGTGTGATCACTCACCTAGAGCCAGACGTCCTGGAATGTGAAGTCAAGTGAGCCTTAGGAAGCATCACTATGAACAAAGCTAGTGGAAGTGATGGAATTCCAGTTGAGCTATTTCAAATCCTGAAAGATGATGCTGTGAAAAGTGCTGCACTCAATATGCCAGCATGGCCACAGGACTGGAAAAGATCAGTTTTCATTCCAATCCCAAAGAAAGGCAATGGAAAAGAATGGTCAAACTGCTGCACGTTGCCCTCATCTCACACACTAGCAAAGCAATATTCAAAATTCCCCAAGCCAGGCTTCAACAATACATGAACCATGAACTTCCAAATGTTCAAGCTGGATTTAGGAAAGGCAGAGGAACCAGAGATCAAATTGCCAACATCCACTGGATCATCAAAAAAGCAAGAGAGTTCCAGAAAAATGTCTACTTTTGCTTTATTGACTACACCAAAGCCTTAGACTGTGTGGATCACAATAAACTGTGGAAAATTCTGAAAGAGATGGGAATACCAGACCACCTGACCTGCCTCCTGAGAAATCTGTATGCAGGTCAAGAAGCAACAGTTAGAACTGGACACAGAACAACAGACTGGTTCCAAATCGGGAAAGGAGTACGTCAAGGCTGTATATTGTCACCCTGCTTATTTAACTTATATGCAGAGTACATCATGAGAAATGCCGGGCTGGATGAAGCACAAGCTGGAATCAAGATTGCCTGGAGAAATATCAATAACCCCATATATGCAGATGACACCACCCTTATGGCAGAAAGCAAAGAAGAACTAAAGAGCCTCTTGATGAAAGTGAAAGAGGAGAGTGAAAAAGTTGGCTTAAAGCTCAACATTCATAAAACTAAGATCATGGCATCTGGTCCCATCACTGCATGACAAATAGATGGGGAAACATTGGAAACAGTGAGAGACTTTTTTTCTTGGGCTCCAAAATCACTGCAGATGGTGATTGCAGCCATGAAATTAAAAGACGCTTGCTCCTTGGAAGAAAAGCTATGACCAACCTAGACAGCATATTAAAAAGCAGAGACATTACTTTACCAACAAAGGTGCATGTAGTCAAAGCTGTGGTTTTTCCAGTGGTCATGTATGGATGTGAGAGTTGGACACGAAAGAAAGCTGAGCACCGAAGGATTGATGCTTTTGAACTGTGATGTTGGAGAAGACTCTTGAGAGTCCCTTGGATAGCAAAGAGATCCAACCAGTCAATCCTAAAGGAAATCAGTCCTGAATACTCACTGGATGGACTGATGCTGAGGCTGAAGCTCCAATTATTTGGCCACCTATCGAGAAGAACCGACTCATTGAAAAAGACCCTGATGCTGGGAAAGATTGAAGGCAGAAGGAGAAGGGGACGACAGAGGATGAGATGGTTGGATGAAATCACTGACACGATGGACATGAGTTTGAGTAAGCTCCGGGAGTTGGTGATGGACAGAAAAGCCGGGCGTGCTGCGGTCCATGGAGTTGCAAAGAGTCGGACACGACTGAGCGACTGAACTGAACTGATTATGCATTGTCAAGGACCTTTAGTTCCTTTTCAAGGACTATAGCTAAAATTCTGAGCCATATCTTGTGAGCTGTGTTCTAGATACTGAAACCCCACCAGGTGGAAGAATTTAAGTACATGATGACTATGATGTAGCCGCAACATAAGCTGCCTCAATTCTGAGAGTTGGCCTCAAAGAAATGGAGACAAACAGACCCTGGATCTGAAGAGTAACTATCTTTAAAACAATCAAGATGGGACTTCTCTGGCGGCCCCATGGTTAAAACCTGCCTTGCGATGCTAGGGATGTGGTCCAGTCTCTGGTAGGGAACTAAGAACCTACACGCTGTGGAGCAACTAAGCCCGAGCACCGCGACTCCTGGGCCCGAGAGCCACAGCTAGAGTCCCTGCACCGCAGTGCAAGGTCACACACGGCGCAGCAAAGTCCTACACGCCGCAACTAAGACCCCCCCACACAAAACCAAGATGACGTTGATCAGACCAGGCCACCAACGACTAATTCAAGATGACTGTTGGAGCCAACTGTGCTGTTTCTGCAGGTAAATCTTCTGCGCCCTGATTATCCAGAGGTTGGGGACGAGGGGAAGGAGTCAGCCTTTGGACCGGCATCCAAAATAAAGCAAGGCATACTTTCCATCAGCCTGGCCTCTTTATTGGATTGGAGAAGGAAATGGCAACCCACTCCAGTACTCATGCCTGGAAAATCCCATGGACGGAGGAGCCTGGTAGGCTACAGTCCACAGGGTCTCGAAGAGTCCGACAAGACTGAGCAACTTCACTTTCACTTTTTGCTTTCCTGCATTGGAGAAGGAAATGGCAACCCACTCCAGTGTTCTTGCCTGGAGAATCCCAGGGACGGGGGACCTGGTGGACTGCCATCTATGGGGTCGCACAGAGTCGGACACGACTGAAGCAGCTGCAGCAGCTTTATTGAATTTTGAGTAGCTAGCAGCTGGACTCCACTTTCAGTAACAAGGAGACCCAGAAGGTTTGTCTATTTCCATCTCCCAGCCACCAAAACTTAGCTATCACTTATTCCCTCAAATGGAAAGATCAAGTTTTGCTGTCCTGAGAGAAACGAGGATATGGGAGCAGAGATACAACACAAGTATATGATCTTGCTTTCATCGTTTGCACACTCCAGAGTGTAACCTGTGAAATTTGAATCTAACACCTAAATCACCCCAGACCAACACTGCCTCTCACATTGTGGGCAATTCTCTCAGCCAGTGGAAATCAGGACTGACTTCCCAGAAGAGGAACCAACTGGGCTAACAAAATAGAAGGCTGGGAATAGCAGGCTGATGGGGCCTCTTGTATCTCTGAGTCTTCCCTGAGTGTGTTTTTTTTTTTTTCCTGAGTGTTATTTGATTTTCAACTTTGACTGATCGCTGACTTGTGAGAAAGAAGATAACCTGCTTGCAGTTGCTGAGGATGCTGTGATCTCAGGCCTGTGGAGTCAGTTTAGCTTGGCTGTACTGTAACTGCCTGTTCATTGGTCTCTGAATAATGTCTGGATCTTACTCACATCTGCACCCTAAGCACTGAGAACAGAGCTTTGAAAGTACATGCCAAGGCCATTAGTACACAAATGGCTACACAAGAGGGTGCTCTTCATGCACACGTCTTTCTTCACAGTCAGAACGTGAGTCTCTTCCCACTAGGTCTTACCAGCTGTGGAATGAAGGAACACAAAGATCAAGGCTTCTATTATTTCCCCTTGCAGAGCAAGGCCATTTGCCTTTGCTAGGATGTGGCTCTGGCTACATTTTATTCCCAGGAAATGACTAGTCTACCCCTGTTGGGTTAGACTCCAACCAGTTAGACTGGCCCTGAGGTGAACAGGGCAGGTGATGGTTGTATAAGGCTTAGTGAGAAAGTCATCATAGCTGAGTGTATGCTTTGTAAGAAGATAGAAGCATATACTTCCTACAAGAGTTTTATTCTCAAGAAGAAAGGCTGTGGGTTAGTTGAGTGAATTAAGTTGTCAGCAGTTATCAGATATCACCCCAGTTGTCCCTGTGGGATGTAGTTTGTGTGTCTCTCTGTCAGGAACAGAGAGAGGTGGGTCCTCATGACTCGTGCTTGTCCTTGTTCCTGCTGGTGAGATGGAGTCCTTGGTTCTGGAGACCCATGGAGGAGCCTCTGGGCAGGGGTAGCCGTGGAGATAAGAGGCCAGAGTTTTATCCAATTTGCAGTTGTAGCCTTGGGTCTCACTGTTTCCCAAACTGACCCTTATCACGAAACAGCAAACGTGAAATACTGGCATTTCAGAGCAAATGGCTTGCCACCTTTCTCAAGAACACTGAAGTGAGTGTTTGTGTGTTAGTCATTCAGTGAGTAGCCATGCCCTTCTCCAGGGGATCTTCCCAACCCAGGCATCAAACCCAGGTCTTCTGCATTGCAGACAGATTCTTTACCATCTGAGCCACCAGGGAAGCCATTTCTCATATTAGCTTATTTATAACATGTTGTTTTGATCAACAGTTGTTGGGAAGGCATTTGCAGTCACTGAGCTTCAGTTTCTACATCTATGACTGGGAATATTAGCATTAAGCTACTTAACAGTGCCCAGAGAAGGCACCACGAGGCGGCAAAAACACATCAGAATTCTTGGGCCTTTCTACCCTACTTTTCCTGAGGATCATCTTCCAGCTTCCCAGGTCTGTCCTTCACTGATACTCAGGCGCACTTCCATTTCTCTCCTTTGCTACCTCTCTGCAGGGCTCCATTTTCCCAGAAATTTCAGAGGTATGCCCCATACTGGCCTTGGCTGTGTGTCTCACTCCCTCCACCGGGAGGCCACTCCCAAGGGAGGGGACTATATGGATTTCTAGCCCACAGCCCAACACAGTATGTGTACCTAATATTCACCTACTTGTCCTTGAGTCAATGGACAAACGAATAGATATATTCAGGCATTGTATTTACAGTGGCAGCTGTGGATTATAACAGGTGCCTCTGGGAGAAAGTCTGAACCAGAAGTTGACAGGCTATGATGGTAGAAATTTCATGCTGTGTGGTAAGTTCCCAAGTAAATGAAAGCGGGCAGGAGACATAGTTGGGACTTACTGCAATTGACCAATGGAATATCCACACACTCGGGCTGTCATCCAACAGCCCTGCAAACTCTCAGGCCAGAATGAGGGGAAGAGTAGGTGAAAGGTGAGTGCCACCTTCTGCAGATGAACTGGAAGTGAGAAAGGATAAACAGAGAAAGAAGTCCACAAACACAGCTTAAATGTCTTGTGTTTCCATTAATTTTAAGAATCTTTTAGATTTAGTTTTTCATATAGTTCATGATTTCCCAGTCCAAGAAGTCCCAGGACATATGGGGTCAGAGTAATGACAGAGTAAGGCCTTGCGATTTCCAGACCCTCAGTCCTTGGGCTTCTCTCATCGGGAATGGAGTGAAGGCTGGCAGAT
Source organism: Redunca redunca (assembly GCA_006410935.1). Taxonomy (NCBI): domain Eukaryota; kingdom Metazoa; phylum Chordata; class Mammalia; order Artiodactyla; family Bovidae; genus Redunca; species Redunca redunca. Next base: position 135,626 of record SJYQ01000383.1, read on the forward strand.
GACACCGACTTCTAATATAACCCTCTTCCTTGCCATGTCCTCATGCCCCATTATAGAGTCCCTGTTTGTCACAAAGCAGGAGGCCTCTGCTCTGACCCTATCTTGCCCCATAGAAGAGCTTCATGCCCTCTTTCTGGAGTCCCGTACATGTGCTCTATGTGCCACATCACTTGTGGATAAAGAGGTGGGATCCACGTGATGCTCGGGCTGCTTTCTCCTCTTTATACCCATTGATCTTGGACTTGCAGCCTTTTCAGAGAGAGAGGCAACCGTTATTTGGTCTAGAATCTGTCATTGCTGTCTACTGCAGGCCCCTCTGAGGGCAGGACAGAAATCAGCCTGAACTGATAACATCGGTGCCACCATCACCGTCTCCTCTGTGTCCTGTGTCTCCTTCGGGAGCCCTCTCATTAACAGAATACTGACGGATCCTCCTAAGTGTACAGGGACAGTGACCAAAGGCCCAGCCAGGCCCCCTGATTGTGTTAACAATTCAAGAAGATGGCGTGATCACCAGAGAACCACTTGAAAAGGACATGCACCTGCCCAGTGGTCTTACCTCCACCAACTCAAGTCCACCAACCTTTCTCATTCCCACTTGGCAGGAAGCGACCTCATGGTGCCAGGGACAAGTGCGTTGTGTTAGCCACTCAGTCATGTGACTGAGTAGCCACCAGGCTCCTCTGTCCATGGAATTCTCTGGGTAGAATACTGGAGTGGGTTGCCATTTCCTACTCCAAGGGATCTTCCCAACCCAGGGATCAAGCCTAGGTCTCCTGCATTGTGGGTAGATTCTTTGCCATCTTAGCCACCAGGGAAGCCCATGGACACGATGGTGACAAGTACCTACCTATGTCCACAATATAAATGTGGCAGGGGAACTAGGTGAGGAATCCCACAATGGTGCTGGAGATGATAGAATTGTGTGCAGAGGACAGAAGTTTGCCAGGAGAGGAAGGGGTTATATCTGTTCAAGGGAGTTGGTCAGGAAAATCTAAAACAAGGGATTCTGTCTGCGCTGGGATTTGAAGGATGAGCAGGCGCTTACGAAAAAGGGGAGGCGTTTCTAGGCAAGGGGAGCTGCATGGGCAAAGATCTTTAGACCTAGCTCACTGGAAGAATTTCAGGTATTTTAAAGCATGAGCACAGGATAACTGAGCACAAATTATGAAGATAAGAATAATTTAGAAGAGACAAGGCCAATAGTTTTATGAGAGTTTCTGTAATGGCTGGGCTTACTGATGACACTGATTGAGTTGTTATTGAATTCCCACAGGACACAAAACCAAATGAGTGTCCGTGATGCTCTGCCACCTGTTGAAGCAGAGAGGGCTCCTGCAGGTGGAGCCCAGGTGGCCCTTCTACTGGCTGCAGCTCCAGCCCCACCGCCTTCTCAGCACTTAAACCTCCCAGCCTCGCTGGGTCTCCACTATCCAGGAAAGGAAGCTCTGCACGCAAAGGCCTGCAAAGAGTAGCACACACAGCTGAAAGGAAACTCAGAGGAGAGGCTCTCAGCAAAAAGTTGCCATGGACCTGATCCTATACTTTTCCACGGAATCCTGGGTTCTCCTGGTTACCAGTCTGGTGCTCCTCTATTTGTGAGTAACAGTTCAGACTCCTCTCCTCTGTAGTCTTGGACTTGGGATGGTAATCAGGTCTCTCTTTCCCTATCTGTTTTGAAGATCAAAGTTAACAGATAGGATGTTATTAAAGTTTTAGGAACTACCAAAAATATTTCCCCTTTCTATCTAGAATGAGAATCTCGAAATCATGAGTCAAGTAATACATGTTTTTGTTCGATCTCTAAGTCATGTCCGACTCTTTGCAACTCCATGAACTGCACCATGCCAGGCTTCCCTGTCCTTCACTGAGTTTGCTGAAACTCATATCCAATGAGTCAGTGATGCCATCCAACTGTCTCATCCTCTTTCTTCCTCTTCTCCTCCTTCCCTCAATCTTTCCCACCATGACAGTCTTTTCCAACGAGTCAACTTTTATCATCACATGGCCAAAGTATTGGAGCTTCAGCTTCAACATCAGTCCTTCCAATGTATATTCAGGGTTGATTTCTTTTAGGATTGACTGGTTTGATCTCCTCACTGTCCAAGGGACTCTCAAGAGTCTTCTCCAACACCACAGTTCGAAAGCATCAGTTCTTTGGCGCTCGGCTTCTCTATGGTCCAAGTCTCACATCCATACATGACCACTGGAAAAGCCACAGCCTTGACTACACGGACCTTTATTGGCAAAGTGATGTCTCAAGGGCGAGCATGCTTAGTCACTCAATCGTGTCCGACTCTGAAACCCCGTGGACTGCAGCCCGCCAGGCTCCTCTGCCCATAGGAATTCTCCAGGCAAGAATCCTAGAGTGGGTTGCCATGCCCTGGTCCAACAAATCCTCCCAACCCATAGATCAAACCCAGGTCTCCCACATTGCAGGCGGATTCTTCACTCATAAACACCAGTAATTCCCTGGAAGGAGTCCTGCCTGAATCTCTCAGGACCACTCAAATTAGAAACATTTGTCAAGTATCCATTTTGGGATTAGTCCCATGAAGACTTCAGCTGCTTTTAACTAATCATCATCACTTTCTGGGAGTCTCCCAGTGGAGGTGGGAAAGGAGGTGATGAGTGAATGCAATGTCCCTTTTGGAGTTGCTGATATTATTTATTGCCTGCATGTCGCCTCCCTAATTGGACAGTTCCAGCCCTGAGCCAGCGACTAGCATCTCCAGCACCAACAGCCCGCAGTGCCTGTGACTGGTTTTCTGTTTCACTTTATCGATATGGGACTTGTTCACATGGATGTTTTAAGAAGCTGGGGATTCCTGGACCAAAACCACTGCCTTATTTTGGAAATATTCTGTCCCACAAGAAGGTGCGTGCTATTTGAGCTCCAGCTTTGCTTCTTATGGTTGCCAATCTCAGGTGAGTTCCATAATAAAAACTCCCCTTCTTAGGAAGAAGGTATGAGGTTTCAGGCTCTCTAGAAATGGCATCATAGGCTCTACTCAGCATATGGCCAAGGTTATCCCGTGGCCCCACTGCCAGCTGCTAAGAGCTTCAGGTTTGCGCCCCCTCCCCCAACAGCTGAGTTCTCTGACTGATTCAGCACAGGACTTGATGTTCCATCTTGTGAGTATTGTGAAGAGGATTTTCTTTCTGCCAGATTCAGATTCTCAGGAAGGCACAATCCCCCTTAGGAGAAAAGAATGAGGGGGTGCCCAGTCATGACTCACGAAGCTGAGTACACTAAAGTCAGACTTTCCTGTTGCCAGCATATGCTGTGGGTTCCCCTTTTTTAAAATTTCTTCTGGATTGATTGGAAACTTCACTTTCTAAGACAACCCTCATATTCACCCTTGAGTAATTGGCACATACGTGAATTCCCTGAAATTCCATTGGAATGAGCCAGTTCCAAGAACTACAAACACCGGCAGTTATTTCCATACACCTCTTGTAACTGGTGACCACTGCGGGGATTTGAGAGCTGAAACAAGAACTTCCTGCTTCACTTCTGTGCCTTCAAAGCAGGCCCCTCTTGTGTGGGTCTTTGCAGAGTGAGTGACTGAGCATCTAATAGAGGCAAGATGATGGCTGTCTTCGATTTCAGATATTTATCTATTAAATGAATTGGTTTTAAAAAAATAAGGCAGAATCACATATAAAATCACTAGAAAGGATGTGATTTGGCATAATTAATAAAATTTTAACTGAAAGGAATGTACCAGGTGGCAAATGGACTGTGAAATCTAACCAAGCCTTGATATTCATCCAGCTCTGATGCCTCCCCCAGGGCCCAGGCCCTGAACCGAAGATTGTGAGCTATGTCCAGAAGTTCAGAGGCAAAGCCCTGTGTGCAGGCTGCTCTCTGGCTCAGATTTCCTGTCCTGCAGACATGAGGCTTGTTTCTCAGATCCTGGTTCTCCCAACTGAGCTCTTCACTGTCTCATTACTGCCTCAGAACTTCCTGAACTTTCTCTCCCTCTGAAGAAGCCATAATTTCCTCTCCATCTTTCCCAGGTGAACTCCTTAGTAGATGCACCCCAAACCCACATTTCTGGAACTTTTTTTTTGCATAGTTAAACCATCAGCTATCCCAGCAGAAACTTAGCTACAGGAAGTTTTGTTTTGGGGGGTTTTTTTTATTTTTTATTTTTTTCACTTTCTACTTTATATTTTTTATTCTTTTAAATATAAATTTATTTATTTTAATTGGAGGCCAATTACTTACAATATTGTAGTGGTTTTGCCATACATTGACATGAATCCGCCGCAGTGTACATGTGTTCCCCATCCTGGAACCCCCCCACCTCCCTCCCCCTCCCATCCCTCTGGGTCATCCCAGTGCACCAGCCCCAAGCACCCTGTCTCATGCATTGAACCTGGACTGGCAATCCATTTCACATATGATAATATACATGTTTCAATGCCATTCTCCCAAATCATCCCACCCTCGCTCTCTCCCACAGAATTCAAAAGACTGTTCTATACAATAGGCTCCAGTTTCATCCACCTCATTGGAACTGATTCAAATGTATTCTTTTTAATGGCTGAGTAATATTCCATTGTGTGTGTGTACCACAGCTTTCTTATCCATTCGCCTGCTGATGGACATCTAGGTTGCTTTACAGAAGTGAAAACTCAGGCACATGTCTTCACTGCACTGTTCTTTGTCCTTTGCGTAATTGTGGCATCTCCCCATCTTTTCCATGTTGAGCTGGAAAACTAGAAAGTGAGTCCACTTTGAAATTCATTCATTCACTCTCTCTCTTTCTCACTCAACATATGCTCTCAGTTCAGTTCAGTTCAGTCGCTCAGTCGTGTTCGACTCTTCAAAAGCATATGCTCTAGATCCTTTTAAATCTGCTAGACACTAGAGATTATTGGCACTTTATCTCCCTAATTCTGCTAGAATTCTAGAAAGGGCTCATTAGATAAATGAAAAGGCTGCTTAGCTCGGAGATGAAAGTGTGTATCGGAAAGTCTTCCCTCAGCTTCAGTTTTCTCACATGTCCATGGAGAATTAGAGGATTATGAACTCATGTACAAGCAAAAAGCCTTCAGAAAGACAAGCAGTAATTAGTATTCATTGACAAGGGTAGGTGGTTAGTATCTACAATACTCAAAGAAAATTTGAGTGATTTTTAAATTCTCTGTTTCAAATATCTCCTCTATTTTTGTCTCCTTTACCCTAAGATATCTCTTAGGAATAAGAGTTCCCTTGCATTTGCCAGTGGAAAATAGTAAGCCTGATTTCATGAGATTCAAGTCATTTTTATCCCAATTTGTGGTAGTGTTCAGTACGTTTAAACTAATAACCCTTTTTTTTTCTCTTTCAGGGTATTTGGGATTTTGACAATCAATGTTTTAAAAAGTATGGGAAAACTTTGGGGTAAGTATTCTGGAAACTTCCATTGGATAGACTTGTTATGATGAGGCTCCTGTCCTTCTGTGGCATGGAGGACAATCTCAGCCCATAGCTCTTGAGATAAAGCCATCTATTGCAAAGCTTTGGAAGCTTATTCTTTCTATGAGGAAGATGTCACCAGGTATCCAGGTCTGCAGTCTGAGTCAGGCCTGGAGAGCTTCAGGCCATCACTTTGCTCCAGACTTTGAGGCCCAGGGACTCCTAGCATCACTTTATGCCCAGCATCTTGCTTTCCCCCCTTCTCCATTTTTGCTTCCTTGGGGAACCTATAATTGCATAAAATGCATTATTCTAGAACATTCTAATATGTGCTTACAAGTGCATTTTTTACCCTTTCCCACAATATTCACTTTTAACTGAAAGCCAAAATTCCTTTGTATAAACTTTGGATTTAATATATCCTTTTCAAAGAAGGACTTGGGATAATGCATAACAAGAAAAGGAAACCATTTCTGATCAGCTTTTAAAACATTTCTCTGGTTTTTGTTGTTTCTAAGTCAAAACTTTTCAAAGATGACTCTATCCTTCTGACTTTGAAGAAATGTGGGATATTTCTAACCCAGAGTGTTTCCAGTGGGCTGATAGACTTGATTTTATAGAGTGGCCCCAGCTGATTGCAGTAGCTGGTCCCTTTTACAGCTGATGGAGGTTTGGTGAGAGCAGAGGAGAGTTACCATGAAGAAGGCGATGGCCCCCCTCCAGTCCTCTCGCCTGGAAAATCCCATGGGTGGAGGAGCCTGGTGGGCTGCAGTCCATGGGGTCGCTACGAGTCGGACACGACTGAGCGACTTCACTTTCACTGTTCACTTTCTTGCATTGGAGAAGGAAATGGCAACCCACTCCAGTGTTCTTGCCTGGAGAATCCCAGGGGCAGGGGAGCCTGGTGGGCTGCCGTCTATGGGGTCGCACAGAGTTAGACACGACTGAAGAGACTTAGCAGCAGCAGCAGCAACAAGGTATGGAAAATAGTGTAAAAGATTCTTTCTGCTCAGGATAACTTAACTCTTTCCTAATGTATTGGCAGCATTGTTTAATACAATGCTTAGTGGTAGCAGTAATTGTGAGGTTTGTATCTTTAGTTTTGGAAACGTTTCTAATGGTTTTTTTCCCATTAAAATGTATGTTTGTGGTAGGTTTGGGGATTACACCTTTTTAAAAATCATTAATGATCAGAGTACCCTGTATTCAATCCAGGCTTTAATACAGTGTACAGTTCAATCCAATTATGTAAAAAGTTTTTACATAATTTTTTTAATTGAGATAAAATACCCATAACATAAAACTTACCATGTTTAGTATTTTAAACTATATGGTTCAGTAGTATTAAGTACTTTCATATTGTGTGCAACAAATCTCCAAAACTCTTTTTATCTTCCCAAACTACACCTCTAAACCCATGAAACAATTTCCCATCACCTGGCATTCATCATTGTAGGTTCTATCTCTGAACTTGACTCTTCTAGGCATTTGTATTTTAATAAATGGTTTCGTTCTCATAGAATAATGTCCTCAAGTTTCATCCATATTGTAGTACATGTCAAAATTTCCTTCCTCTTCAAGGATGAATAAGATTCCATTGTATATATATTTGCCACACTTGTTAATCCATTCATTCATCAATGAACCCTTGAATTGCTTCCACTTTGGGGCTCTTGTGAATTATGCTGCTGTGAACAAGGGTGTGCAAATACAGCCTTGAGATCCTGCTTTCGGTTCTTTTGGCCATACACCCAGAAATAGAATTGCTATAATTGTCTTTCTTTTTTTAATCTTTTGAGGAACCATCAAATTATTGAGTGGCTGCACCATTTTATATTCCACCAACAGTGCACAAGCTTTCCAGTTTCTCCACATCTTTACCAATAGTTGCTCGTCTCTGCTGTTTGAGTAGTAGCCATCTTAGTGAGCACGATATCTCATCATGGTTTTTGTTTGTTTTTATTAAAGAGTGAGATTCATTTCTCCTACTGCTGTTAAGATGTGAATGACATTTGACAGTGTGTTAGTTCAGGGTGTACAAGACAATGACTCAGTGTATATATGTATCCCAAAATGATTACCAAAATGAGTTTTGTTAATTTACCTCAAGTAGTTATAGCTTTTTCTTTTATTGAACTTTTATTTTAGTTTAGTCCTTTTATAAGAAAAAGATGTAATCTCTTGGCAACTTTCAAATATACCATTCATACTGTTAACTATAGTCACCATGCTGTATATTATACCCTTCAAGCTAATTTATCTTACTACTGGAAACTTTTAAATTTTGATCACCTTTTCCTGTTTCCCCCACCCCTAGCCCCAGCTCTGGCAATCACTACTCTGTTTTCTATATCTAAAAGTGCAGGGTTTTTTGATCCTCCACACAAGCGATATCATGGAGTATTTGTCTTTCTCTGTCTGGCTTATTTCACTTAGCACAATGCCCTCAAGGTCCACCAATGTTGTCACAAATGACAAGAATTCTTTCCTTTTTATAGAACTAATATTCTATTGTATATACATGCCACCTTTTCTTTATCCATTCATCCATAGACAGACACTGAGGTTGTTTCCATATTTTGATTACTCTTAATAATACTGCAGTGAACATGGGGAGAAGATAACTTTTCAAGACAGAGATTTCATTTACTTGGATTTCTACCCAGAACTGGAATTCCTAGATCATAATATGGTTCTATTTTTAATTATTGAGGAACCTGAATATTTTTTCAATAGTAACTCTACCAATTTACACCCCCAAGATCCTGATGCTGGGAAAGATTGAGGGCAGGAGGAGAAGGGGGCAGCAGAGGAAGAGATGGTTGGATGGCATCACCAGCTCAATGGACGTGAGTTTGAGCAAACTCCAGGGGATAGGGAAGCCTGGCATGCTGCAGTCCATGGGGTTGAAAGAGTCAGATTCAACTTAGTGATTAACAACAACAATGACAACAGGGCACAAGGATCCTCTTTTTTCCAAATCCTCCTCAGCAATTATCTCTGTTCTTTCTGAGAAGAGCCATTCTCACAGATGTGAGTTGATACCACACTGTGGTTTTGACTTGCATTTCCCTGATGATTAGGGATATTGAGCACATTTTCATGTTCCTGTTGGCCATTTGTGTGTCTTCTTTGGAAAAAGTCTTTTCAGTTCTTCAGCCTATTTTTTAATCTGATTTGTGTGTGTGTGTTTGGGCTATTGAGTTGTGTGGGTTTCTGATATATTTTGGATACTAAGCCCATATCAGGTAAATGATTTGTAAATATTTCCACCATTCTCTAGGTTGACTTTACATTTTTTGATGATTTCCCTTTCTGCTATGGGCTTCCCTGATAGCTCAGTTGGTAAAGAATCTGCCTGCAATGTAGGAAACCCCAGTTGTTCGATTCCTGGGTTGGAAAGATCTGCTGGAGAAGGGATAGGCTACCCACGCCTATATTCTTGGACTTCCCTTGTGGCTTAGCTGGTATAGAATCCACCTGCAATGTGGGAGACCTGGGTTCGATCCCTGGGTTGGGAAGATCCCCTGGAGAAGGGAAAGTCTACCCACTCTAGTATGGCCTGGAGAATTCCATGGATTATGGGGTCACAAAGAGTTGGACACAACTGAGCAACTTTCACTTCACTTCACTTGCTGTGAAAATCTTTTGCTTTTTAGTTTAACATGGTCCCACTTGTTTCTTTTTGCTCTCGTTCTTTTTGCTTTTGGTGCCATATCTAAAAAATATTGTCAAGACTGATGTCAAGGAGCTTGTCGTCCCTTATGTTTTCTTCCAGGAGTTTTGTGGTTTCAGGTCTTACTTTCAAGCCATTAATCCTGTTTGAGCTGATTTTCATAAATTATACACCAAATGATTTGTGAGGCTGAGCATCCTTTCATGTGCTTGTTGGCCATTTGTATAACTTGCTTGGAAAAATGTCTTTTCAAGTCCTTTGCCCATGTTTAGGTTATTTTATTGTGACCGTCTTTGAATTGTAGTCATTTTTGTACATTCTGGATGTTAACCTCTTATCATGATGCTTTTCCCTTATGTTTTCTTTTAAGAAGAAAATAATAGTTTAATAGTTTTAATTCTTACATTTAGATATTTGATATATTTTCACTTAATGCTTTGTATAGTGTGAGGTAAGGGTCTAGCTTTATGCTTTTGCATGCAGGTATCCAGTTTTCACAGCACAGTTATTGAAAAGATTGTCCTTTTCCCACTGAATGATCTTAGTATCCTTGATGGTAATAATCTCATTGTATATATGAGGATCTTTTTCTGAGGTGTCTATTCCATTCCATTGGTCTATACATCCCTATATATGGTAGTATCACACTTTTTTGATTACTATAAATTTGTAGTAAGTTTTGAAATCAGAAAGTGTGAGTTTTCTAGTTTTAGTCTTTTCCAGGATTGTATTGGCTCTTTGAGGTCCCTTAATTCCATATAAATTTTAGGATAGATATTTCTTTTTTTGAAAACAAAATGCCACTGAGATTTTGGTAGGTTTTGCCTTGGCTCTGTAGATCAGTTTGGGTAATAAGGAGGTCTTAACAATATAAATATTTCCAGTCCATAAACATAGGATATCTTTCCATTTATTTACATACCTTTACCTTCTTTCAGCCATGTTTGTTAGTTTTCAGTGTACAGATCTTTCACTTTCTTGGATAAGTTAATTCCTAAGTATTTTATTCTATTTGATTTATATAGTAAGTGGAAAAAAGTTGGACCCTTACCTTACACCATTTTCAAATTTTAACTGGAAATATATCAAAAACCTAACGTAAGAGCTAAAACTATGAAACTCTTAGAAGAAAGCACAGAGAGAAAATTTCATGACATTGCATTTACAGTGTTTTCTTGGATATGACACAGAAATCCCAGGCAACAAAAATAAAAATAAATAAATGGGAATATATCAAAATTTTAAAACATGTTCATCAAATGATACAATCAACAGAGTAAGAGGCAACCAATGGAATGACAGAGATATTTGTAAGCCCTATATAAGATAAAGGGTTAATATCTAGGATATATCAAGAATAATTACAATTATAGAGTTAGATGGCATCATCAACTGAATGGACATGAGTCTGAGCAAACTCCAGGAGATAATGAAGGACAGGGAAGCCTGGCATGCTGCAGTCTGCAGGGTTGCAGAGAGTTGGACACAACTAAGCAACTGAACAACAATGAACAACAGTAGCTCTTCTCAAGGTGGGGTCATAATGCGCTATACTATTTACCTTTGGCAGATGTTAGCATTACATGAATAACCATCCGTCAGCTTAGCTCAGACTGTTTCATTCCCAAATAATCCTATAGCATTATGGACAAGGTCATAGCTGTACATGTATGTGTGTAGAGTGTAGAGGTGGGCATAGTAGAAGAACAACCACTCTCTGTAACTAGGCTTGTGAGCTCGCTGTTCATATCAGACCCTTGTGCCTTCAGGAATAACCCAGGCATCATTTCTCTGAAAATTCTCTCTACTTGATATTGGAGTGTTACAACACAAATCCAACCTTGGGGCTTTGTGTATAACATAGCACCCTACTCATGATGGGTAGCTCATCCTATTATAGAATGGTGAAAAGCTGTTTCTCAAAGAGAAAATACTTACGCATCAAAGAAAGCAGAACTTTGCTCTCAAGCATCAAGTATTTTTCTTCTGAAGATGGTCCTGGGACTGAATAACTAGTAGGAAAAGCACGATCTAGAGATTTGGCTGTGGCTTTGGCATCCCTCAGCCCACTAGACTTCAGGAAAGTTCACTGAGATGTCAAGTCTCTGCATCTATATGGGATTAATGTGTGGCTATCTTTCATGTCACGTGAGATAGTAAGACAGTGTAGGTCCCTTTCATTTATTAATCCATAAACAATAGTTATTGAGTACTTATTTCATGTCAGACTCTTTTCTTCGCATTGGTGAGACAACAGGAAACAAAGTAAAACTCCTTACCCTCTTGAAAATTTCACTCTAGGAAGCAGACAGTAAGAATAGAATGTTATGCAATATCAGAGAAGTATGATCATAAGGTAGGATCAGGGGACAAAGAGTGAAGAGGCTGCTTTAAATAGGCTCATCAGGGAGGCAAGTTTGGGCAAGATTCCATTTGAAAAGAGATCAAAAGGAAATGAAAGAGTGTCTAGCACTGTGAAGACTTGATCTTTGTACTACTTCTCAGCCTCCGAAACTGTGAGAAATAATGTCTGTTGTCTAAGTCACCAAGTCTTGGTACTGTTGTTATAGCAGCCCAAACGGACTAAGATGGTACTGTATGGGGCTTCAATGCCTGAAAGCAAGTGAGAATACTGGAAATGTTTGTTACCCACTTCAATTTTGCAGTAGTCATCAAGGCTCTGGACCCTTGAAAGAATCATTGCAGTTTACAGAGAACAATTTAAGGAGCTGATGGGAATTCCACTAATGTACTCAGGACAACTGCGCTCGTGATCTTTTAGTGATAAGGTCTCTCCCCAGCACCCTCCTCAGAGCCTTAGCTACATCTTTATTCCGGAGAGTATAAATCAATGGATTCAATGTGGGAGTGATGATGCTGTAGAACACAGAACCAACTTTGTCTCGCAGTGGAGTGCGCTGGGACCTGGGCCTCATATATGAGAAGATGCAAGCACCAAACCAGAGGGAAACCACAGTGAGGTGAGAGCTGCAAGTGGCAAAGGCATTTTTCTTACTCCCAGCTGCACGCATCCGAATGACACTGTGGAGGATGAAGAGATAGGACGCAGAAATCAAGAGGATGGGGAGAAGGAGGAGGAGGAGGGTGCTGATGTACACTGTAGCCTCATACACAGCCATGTCTCCACATACCAACTTCACAACAGCTGGAAACTCACAGTAGAAGTGGTGGATTTCTCGAGGCCCACAGAAAGGGAAGTGCATCAAGCTTGCCGTGTAAATTAGGGAATTCAAGAATGCTCCCAACCAAGACATGGCGGCCATCATTAGCGTCACCTTTCCGTTCATGAGAACAGTGTAGCGCAGTGGATGACAGATGGCAACATAGCGGTCATAGGACATGAAAGTTAAGAGAAGACACTCCGCACCTCCCAGAGTCAGATAGAGGAAGTGCTGGGTCGCACAGCCCACAAAGGAGATGGACTTCCGGCCAGATAGGTAGTTGGTCGCCATCTTGGGGATGGTGGTAGAGACGTGCATCAGGTCCATGAGGGAGAGCTGGCTGAGGAGGAGGTACATGGGTGTGTGAAGCCGGGGCTCCACGCAGATGAGGAGAAGGGTGAGGGTGTTGCCACTCACAGCAATAAGGAAGACCAGCATGGTCAAGGAGAAAAGGAAAAGGTGGGCGAGAGAGTCATCAAAGAGCCCTTCCAGGACGAAGTCTGCCAGAGAGGACTGATTCCTCTGCCACGTCTCCCCGTCCTCAGCCCCTGGGAAACAGGAAGTGGAGATGAAATGTGATATCAGGAATACTGGGGTTCATCCAACCTGACGATAAGCCTCTTTCGATCCACAGGAGAATTTTGAAGAATAATATTTTTCTGGTTCTAATTATTCAACAGCTCTCATTATTGAAATTTCTCTTTTTTAAAATAAGAGAACTTCAGATCTTTGCTCACAAATATGAATGATCACTCTGAAATTTCAGAATACCTAGACTCTGTTAGTGCTAGACTTCTAAACGAGTCTCTCCTTAATAAGGAAGATGTATACATTTATATGTGTATATATACATATGTTCTTTTTTAAGTATATATACTTTATAGATACACTCTAAATTTTATATATGATATAAATAAAATATTTATATACAGATCTTTTCTTACATCAGTCAGGGTTTAACCAGAAAAGCTGAACCACCAAGAGATTTACATACATATACATTTAATGGCTTGTGTAGAAATTTGGCCTTACTTGACTGTGAAAGCTGGTTAAGCAGTCTATGTAAAGCTGTCACCTTTCTATCTGATTCTAGAACTTGAACTCCATGAGGCAAGCAGTCAGAAAGGGAAGATGGGTATAAAAGTGTGGTAGCTCAAGGTCAGGCTGGAACCCACAAACGTGACATAAATCCCACAAGGGCAGACTGAGACCCATGTCATTATTGTTGCTTCTGGAACTGGTGGCATGGTTTCTCTTGCACAAGCTGGAGGCCTGCTTAACAAGGCTAAATGCACAGTCCTGGCCCTGAGTCAGAGAAACTAGAGGAAGATCCAGGGGAAGGCAGAGTAACAGCCGGCTCACGGCTGCCTCACACCAGTGAGGGGAGTCAGAGCATCAGCAACAGCAGATGCTTCCCCCTGCCCTCTAAATCTTCCTGAGAATCTCTCAGGTGGCCCACCTTAACCAGAAACTCACGGCAATGGGAATTCTAGTAAATGTAGTTCATCCTAGCCAAGATGACATATTAAAAAACTCCAGAGTTCATCTTCAGTATATTCGGCAAACATATACTTAACACATCCTTAAATGACACATCATCCCCAAATAAACACAACACAGCCATCCTTCTGCTCATGTAACTATCCTGCACACCATCAAAAATATGCAAATATTCACAGCAAAGCAAGGAAGAAAGATCCACTACTGTGGTCCACAAAATGAGTCATCCTTTCCAACTGCTAGCCTCTTCTGTGGACGCCGGCCTTCTTTCTCAGTGCTATTCGTGCCAGTGGACTCCCAGATTTGCTATAGCAGCACGGATAGAGGCTCTACATGGGCGCAACCACATGGACTTGTAATCACCACGGCCAGGCCAGCCACCACTGAGTGCCCATCTGCCAACAGAGCCCCAGCTCTGAGCCCCTGATATGACATCACCCCATAGTGCTATCAACACTTGGTGGTAGACTGATGATACTGGGTAGCTTCCATTATTGAAGGCACTTTACTTTTTTCTTATTGGAGTTGACACTTTGGATACAGATTTGCCTCCTTTCCCTAGAGCACTGCCGCCAAAACTACCACCTATGAATATACACAGTGCTCTGTTCACCATGTTAGTCCGTGAAGTAATGTTATTACTGCTGACTAAGGAGCTCATTTCACAGCAAACGAAATGTGGGGATGGGCCCATGCTGAAGGAATCCATTAGTCTATTCCATACTCTCCAGCATCCTGAGACAATTGACCAGACAGACTACTGAAGACTCAGTTACAGCAACTGGTAGCTGACAACACCTCATATTGCTGGGGCATTGTCCTCTAAGATGTGGTATATGCTCTAAATTTCTCTATCAATTTATGGTGCTGTTTCTCCTATTGCAACAGTTCATGGGACCAGAAATCAAGAGGTGGAAGTGGGAGTGAGTCCCCCACCATTTATAACTGGGATCCACTGCCAAATTTTTTACTCTCACACATTCAGGCTCTGCTAGTTACAAAGGAAGGAATTCCTTCATCAGGCAACGCAATTTCACTTACTGAGAGCTGAGACTGCCTCTCTGGACTCCTCTTATCACTGAATCAACAAGCAAAGAAAATCACTCTGCTAGTGGTTGTGATAGGTCCTGACTAGCAAGGGAAAACTGAGTTGCTACTACGTGGGAATGAGGAGGAACAAGTCTGGAATTCAGATTTTCTAGGGTGTACTCTGTATTCAAATGTCCAGTGATGAAAATCAGTGGAAAATCACAACAACCCAATTCAGACAAGACTGCTAATGGCCCAGATCCTTCAGGAGTGAAGGTTAGGGTTGCTCTCCCACCCAACAAGTAACCATGACCCACTGAAGACGAAGGGAATATGGAATGGGTAGTGAAAGAAGGTATTTAGAAAAACCAGCCATGACTGTGTGAGCAGCTGCAGAGTGAAAACTTGAAGTATTATAGGCATTTCTTACTTATGGATAGTGAGTATTTTATATATAGATATATTTACTAAATATTTCTGTTTATTCCACTCAGTCATCCCTTTGTCTAACATAAGATATATTAATATGGTTAGCTTCATATCTCAGTATTTAAGTTACAGGACATAAAGGGAGAGTAAAAATACGGAGTAAAATTAATTTCACCTTTTTTATGGGAAAAAGGTTAGTGTGCTTTATTTGTTCTTCTTTGGAGAGGGTTACATGTTTTTTGGTTGCACATGGGATAGTTGTATCCAGGTAGGTGGAAGGGTATGTTGTCTTTATTTGAAGATTAAGTGTAGTTAAAGAGCGGTGCATGGGTGCCAAGGTGACACATGACGAACCCACCATAATTACGTATTTGAAAACAGGAAAGGTAGGACCTGGGAAGACCTGAGAGCATGAAAATTACAAGTCAGGCTGATAAAGCTAGGATCAGAACATTTAATCGGCCAGATTTCCCAATCAGCCCTTTACCTAATTCTCATATAAATACTGATCAGAATAAGAGCTCAATCTCCACGGTGAAAGTGAACTTTAAAAAAAATACTCTAAATTGATCCCCAAATACCCACCCCATCCCTCTTTGTGTTTTCCTTCTAAGCATCTTCCTGGATCTTCATGTAGTCCAGATTACTTACTTTTTAGAGTGAAGAACTCGGGATTGAATGTATTCTTCAGGGTGTGATTTGACCAGTAATCTCTCTCCATTTCATGCAGCAAAGGAGCATCTTTAGGGCCGGCACCTTACACTGTTATTTCAGACTTAGCTTCCTGTGGTCTGACAGCCCAGTGTTCCCCACATTCCCTCTGGTCATTCCAGCCCCATCAGCACATCCATATATTTCCCTTTACTTAAGGATCCATATACTTCCCTCTTTCCTCATTAGTTTCTATCTTTCTCTGTAAATCTCCATAGCATAATAAATTTTCCCATTGTCTGATTCATGTCTCTCTTCCTCCCATAGGAACTTCGCTAATAGTTTCCCTAGTCTGATTTATGTCCCTCAAGAGACTTTCCTCTGCCTTCTTAGACTGCTTTCCTCATGGAATCACCAATCGTCACCCTGTAACTTGAGGGTTCCAGTAATATGCCGACAATGCCAGAGGATGCCTTAGTTTCAAGTAAAAGTTTCTTGTGGGGAACACAAGTACAGTAGTGAAATAGAGGGTGCAGAATAGTTCCACACTGACACACACGTTAGCTACTGAACATCCAAACAGGTCCTTTCTGAGATGTTCATCAGATTCCCATCATAACTCTTAAAACTGCCATTTACTGAGGAATAGCACAGAGGATATCATCTACACAGTCTTTGTTGTTTATACTAAATCTTTGAATGACAGAGCATCAGCAGGAACAAGACAGAATGTAATTCTGGAACACTCTTGCAAAATGTGTCCAGATTTTGAACTCCATCATCATGCATCAGCACAAATTAAGTAACTAAACTTTTCTTTAATCCGTCAGTTGCGCCTTTGAATCATGCATGTGCTTTCTCTGCCCTCAAACATATGAGCCACCTCTCCATCCAAAGATAGCAATGAGCACTTGAATCATAACAATTTACATTTCCTGGTTAAGAAGCTGTACTTAATACCAGTGTCATCATCAGTGAGTCCAAGGTCAAAAGAAAAGTGTTTTGGATTTCATGTTCTATTGGATCATTCAAGGCACTCTCTTCTTAGCTTTACACTTCCTTTCCCATTCAATGGAGTAAGAATCTGGCTCTAGCACTGGCATTTTGAGAATAAGCCCCTTCCTGACGACATGACATTTCCTCAGCAGGAATCATAACAGCTAGAACGAGGAAAGTCTTGGCCTGACATGAGCCAATCGTGAAGAAAGAGGAGCATCATCTGCGAGAAATAAAACTTCCCTAAACCCAGAGGATCTGTCAGCTGAGGCGAACGGGGGACACTAAGTACATGGCATCAGGGATTCCCACCCAAAGGACCCATCCCAAATCTCTTCTGGAAACCGGTACTCAGGATGCCAATTAGGCTTGCATTGTGCATGAGATAAGCAATCCCAAAGGGCTTTGCTTGAAGTTTGTCTGTAGGGGTCAGGGGACTGGGATATTTTGAGGACTGTGGCTCAGAAGATAACATGGGAATTTCATCTCCAAGGGCTAGTTAACCGTGGAGAGAAACAGTTCCTAGAGTCCCTGGTTTATTTTACCATTTAGAAACCCAGACTCTCTTGCCCCTTTCCATCCAACCCTTTGGAGAAAACAATCTGAGAAAGATCTAGTCCCTGCTGCCCACAGGACCCAGTGGAGGGTCTCCCCAGGTGCCATACCACAGGAGAAAAGGCAAGGAATGGAGAGTGGTGATTACCAGTAACACTTCCCGTCCTTGCTGTTGGTTACTCTCCAGCGTTTTAGGCTACATCGATATAACATGTGGAAAGACTTCAGACACAGAATTTTTAAAAGTGGTGTGGCTATACATCTCCTCCTCATTTACTCCCATCTCAGTTGTGCTTGACTCTTCCTCTCCAATACCGTTGCCATTAGAGGTGGAGGATCTGTTGAGATGTCCTTTGCTTCTCTTTCCAACTCAGATACTGAAACGTCTTATTTCACCGAGTTTATTTTGTTTATTCTTTGAGCAGATTCACTGTATCACCACTTTCTTCAAAACTTCTGAGGGTTTACTCGGTGCTCTCGTTCTGACGAGCGTATAATAGCCTTCTAGTTAAAGTAGTTACAGCATTTATGTATTGATTTACTGACCAATAGTTGGTGATCATCTACTAAGTCCCAAGCACTGTATTGTGTACAGTAGCGAACAAGCAAGCATGCTCTCTTCCCCCATAAGACCAAGAGAGAGAACAAATAAGTAAGCAAATCCACTACATCATGTTGGCTTAACGGTTTGTATTAGTCAACATTCTTCAAAAGCCAATGACACTTAACAAAACTGACACTACCTAAGGGAAGGTTGTGGGATCACAGCAGTGAATGGGGTAGAACTCATCTGTGCATCAGCTAGAGCCAATTACTTGAATCATGTCAATGCCTTCTTTTTCCATCTTTCATCTTGGCTTGGGTCTCTGATCTCATTCTCTCAGACATTTTTAGATGGAGAGTACCCATACAGCTGGAAGCTCTCATGCCATATTTTTAGCTTGAAATACAATACTCCTCCACCTCCAATTGAGAAAACTCCAGGGAAGAAATCTGTCCAACAGTTTAGCCCTGTGGCCACCCCCTTGGAGCAATCGCTCTGTGTCAGAGCCTGCACACAGGTGCCTATCTCTTGCAGCGGTTGGAGAGGTAGGGTGGTGATAGAACAAGGGAAATGGGGGTTTGGAATGGAGTAGCATTACAAAGAAAGTGTGGTTGTGAAGGGGTGACGTTAGAAGTAGGGAAGGAGAGCGTGAAAGACGAAACAATGCATATCCATTGCTAAATGATGATAAAGAAGAATTTACTATGCTACAGGAAAACAGGGAGATCACTGTCACAAACTGGGTCATGAGGGAAAGCCTCTTTTTAAACTGCCATCTAAGCTGAGATCTCTAAATTGAGATAAGGATTATCCGGAAGATTGAAGGTAAAAAGAGATCCAGATAAAGTCAAAGATGTACAAAATCCTTAAGTTGAAAAAAAAAAATCTTGATGTAATTAAGGAGCTGAAAAGAAGGCAGTGTGACAGCAGATGCAATCGCAGAGCAAAACAGGAGATGCCAGGATAGATACAAGCGTGAGGAGAAGGTCGAAGAAAGGGAGGCGGGGAGAAAGGGAGGGAGGGAGAGGGAAGGAAGGAAGGAAGTGAGAAAACCCAAAGAAATGGAGGGGGAGGAAGGAGGAGGGAAAAGAAGGAGAAAGGAAGGGAAAAAGCAAAGTCCAATAAATTTTATTCAAAGAAAAATGTGAGTTCTTAGAGAGTTTTAAAATAAGGAAGCATCAAGATACAACCATTCAAAGCTGGGGAGAAGAACTGCCTTGACCTGGACCCAAGCCAGGCCAGGAATAGTGCCTATTCCCACCAGCCAAACTGGAAAACCAGTTTGGAGTGCTGGGTGTAATCCTCAGAAGAGCCTTGCCTCAATGGTGAGGAATAATTCTACCTAGACTAAACCCTGTTGTGGTTCTACTTAACAAATCCCAAAAGCAAAACCCAAAAGGATAAGATTCCCAATAACTGCATTCCAAAAAAAAAAGCTCAAGAATATTTTTAGGAATACAAAAATATCTAACACACAAGATAAATTTTACAATGTCTAGCATTCAATAAAAAATAATAATAACCAGTCTTGCAATTAAACAAAATGAATAGAAAAATCAGTGACTTGAAGTCTACTCAGAACTGACACTCAGTAGACAGTTTGAAATATTCTATTGACTATATTGATTAGATCAGACAGAACCCTGGTGGTCTAGTGGTTAGGATTCCAGACTTTCACTGCTATGGCCCCAGGCTCAATCCCTGGTAGGGGAACTGAGATCCTGCAGGCCACAGGACACAGCCAAAAGAAAAAAAAGACAAAGACATTAAACAATTTATTATAACATATTCCATACTTTCAAAATGATAGAGGAAAGATTAAATATGTTAATAAAGGCATATTTTAAAGAAGATAAAACAGAAGTGCGCGCACACACAAGTTTCTAGAGTTGATAGCTACAATGTCAGAAATGAAAAACACATTAGAGGATCAGCAGAAGACAGAACATTGCAAAAGGAAATAATGATGCATAAAGACTTAGCAACGGAAACTACAAGAAATGAAATAAGATAGGAGAAAAAACTAACAAATTAAGGAACAGAGTATCTGTGAGCTTTAGGACAACCTCAAATGGCCTAATAAATACACGTATAGTTGGAGTATCGAAAGAGAGGAGAAAGGACAGAGAATATATTTGAAGAAATAATAAACACTATTCACTAGCTAGGCCTAATTGAGAACATCCCATTCAACAAAAGAATAATACACATCTTTCAAGTGCATATGAAACATGTATCAAGATACATCCTGTCACAAATGGCAGGATTTCCTGTGGGGCTGAATAACATTTCATTGTATGTACACGCCACACTTTCTTTATCCATTCACCTGATGATGGACATTTGGGTTGCTCCCATGTCTCGGCTATTGTCAACAATGCTGCAGTGAGCATGTGAATGCAGGTATATCTTTGAGGTGCTGATTTCAGGTCCTTTGGACATAGAGTCAGAAGTGGAATTGCTAGATCACATGGAAGTTCTGTGTTTACTTTTTTGAGGAACCTCTATTCTGTTTGTCATAATCTTTTACTGTCTTGATAATAGCCCTCCAAACAGGTGTGAGTTTTGTGGTTTTGCCGTGTATTTCCCTGATGATTGTTCATGTTGAGCATCTTTTCTTGTAAATGATTTTTGGGAAAATGTCTTCTTCAGAAAAATGTCTCTTCAGATCTTTTGCCCATCCTTAACAAGATCATTTAATTTTGGGTATTGAGTTGTAGGAATCCCTCATATATTTTGATATTACCTGGCGGGCTACAGTCTTTGGGGTGACAAAGAATTGGACATGACTGAGTGACTGAGCACAATCCTTTATCAGATTGTGGTTTAAAAATATTCTTTGGAAAAAACTCCTCTTCATATCTTTTGCCCATCCTTAATAAGGTCACTTATTTAATCTTGTTTTTGAGTTGTAGGAATTTCTTATATATTTTGGTTATTAATCCTTTATCAGATTATGGTTCAAAAATATTTTCTCTCACTCTGGAGGTTGCCTTTTCACTTTGTTGATTAATTCCTTTGCTGTGCAGCTTTTTAGTTTGATATAATCTTTCTTGCTTTTACTCTTGTTGCCTGTGCTTTTTGGAGTCACATTCAAGAAGTCATTACCAAAGCCAATTTTAAGCTTTTTCTCTGTTCCTCTAGAATTTTTACCTTAGGGGTCTTACATTTAACTACTTAAGCCATTTTTAGCTGATTTTGTGTGTGGTCTATGATAAGGACTTGATTTCTTCTTTTTTATGTGTACATCCAGTTTCCAAAAACCACTTATTGAAAAGGCTTATAATTTTCCCCACTGTATTGAAAAGTAGTTAACCAAAATGCCAAATTTAAAATCACTTTTAAACTAGGTATGGCTCTTTAAAGATCCAATAACTGAAATAAAGTAAAACTTTAAAATATTTTATTAAACTGAAAGAAGGCAGGAAAATAGTAATAAAGAAAAAAACAGAAAGGAAAAACTTGTTTTTAATTTTTATTTTTGGCTGCACTGCACAGCATGTAGGATCTTAGTTTCCCAACCAGGGACTGAACCCATGCCCCCTGCATTGGGAGCAGAGTCTTAACCACTGAACCACCAGGGAAGTCCTGGGTGGGGTGGGGGGGGGTAGATATTTAAGCAAATTCCAAAATATCAATTTTCATTAAGTGAAGATTAAAGTCTTTCACTACCCACAAAGTGACAAATTGTTTGAAAGGAAACTCAGACCAAAAGCCAGAGGTTTTTACAATGGACTTGAAAGTGTGTGCATCATGCTGAATGAGAAAGTAAAAATGAGATGACCTGGCTACAAACATTCTGCGGGCCTGCACCATGACACCAGTAACGACCGAACTCAGGAAGAACAGGTTTATTCAGAGGACCGTGGTCCCTCTGACTCAGGAAATCTTTCCCACTGCAGAATCACCCATCTCCTGCATTCTTTCTTTCAGCCCTGAAAGGAGCCCAGGTCACCAAGAATTAAGGGCTGGACTCTCAGCATCCAGACTCCAGAGGAGCTCTGATTTTCTTTCTTTCCTGAGAGTCTCTACTGGCTGCCTGAACACTGATACCTTCTAGGTCATCAGTATGGGTATTCTATTACAAACGTCTTTCCAACATTTCTTATGATTCTTCAGTTACCTGGATTTCTTCATTGTATCTCTTTTCTACTCTTTTTGGTCATTTCATACCACCTTAAGATTTTTCAGCATACCAAAGGAAGATGTTTAAAGCAAGTCTTTAAAGCATTAATAGTAACAATGTATTGGGTGGTTATTGCACACCTAAGAGTGAATGGATGACGACAAGGGAACAAGGACTGGGAATCAAGACAACACTGTTTCCAAGTCTTTCAGCACACATGAAATACTATTGGAAAGCAGATTCAGATTTTTCAAAATGTACATTGTAAACTCTATGGCCCNNNNCCGACTCAAAAGTTTTTAAAAGAAGTGCAAAAAATAAGTGAGATAAAATCAACTTTATTTTTTAAATAATAAAAACAGAGAAGGCAGAAAAGGGAATAGAAGAAATGAAACTAATAGAAAACAGCTAGCAAAATGGTATATTTAAATCCAACTATACATAGTAACTTTAAAGGTGAATGGATTAAAAGTAACAGTTAAGAATTGAGACTGTTTAGAAAAAAAAGCAAGACTCAACTGTCTTGAGGATGTATTAGCCATGGTTCTTCAGCAAAACAGAACTAACACAATAGATTATCGGCCACTGGCCCCTGTGCTCGCGGGGGACAAGAAGTTCCACAATCTGCCGAGAGCTAAAAACACAGGAAAGCAGGTGGTTTAATTCTGTCCACGTCCAAAAGCCTGAGCCAGGAGAGTTGATGGCATAAGTTCCAGTTGAGGTCCAGAGGCCCAAGAATCAGAGGGCTGATGATGTGAGTCCCAGCCCAAGCCTGAAGGTCTGGGAACCAGGAGCACCGACGTCCGAGGGCAAAAAGAGATGAATGTCGCAGTTTAAAACAGAGGATACATTGGCCCTTCCTCTGACTTTTGTTCAGGTCTCAACTGACTGGGCGATGCCTACCTGCCGTGATGACTGCAATCTTCTTCAATCAGTCTGTGGATTCAAATGTTAATCTCTCCTGGAAACACCCCCCCAGACACACCAAAAGATGTTTTACTAGCTCTCTGGGCATCCCTTAACTCAGTTGACACATAAAACTAACCGTTACAGTGCTCTACAAGCCACCTATTTTAATATTATAAAAGAATACTTCCAGTTTCAGCTCCAACATGTGAAGAATTTGGAAATCATAACACATCATTATGATGTGAAAAAGATGAAAAGACTGAAAATCACTGGCTTTTGGGGGGCCCATCAGAGAACTGAGGTTACACGGCAAACTTGCGCCCCCAAATCTGGAAAGACAGACAAATCCACAGACTCGAAGCTGAGACCTGCTTAACAGAGAACCAGAATCCACCGGAGCCATAACCTCATGGGCATACTTAAATGACAGTTTTGACAAATTGCTGGTGGCTCAGTGCGGTCTGGCTTAAAAGTAAGAAGCTTTGTGGGAGGTGCAGTATTGGGAAAGCTGCCTATTTTCCTGGGTTTTGCCTCCAGGCACCCCACCAGATTCTCAGAGTGAAAAGCTGAGAACATCCCCTCCTGGCTTTAGGCAGGGGGGGAGGAGTAGAAATCCCAGATCTGTGCTCAGTGCTTTCCGCAACAAAGGCTGGCCTCCGGGGGAACAGACTTTGGCAGAACTCTATCCAGGGCCACACAGAGTGGGCAGGTTACAGCACCAGCGCATGTGCCCACCGATTCTGGGGGTAGGGAAAAGGCTCGGTTAGCATCGGAGATGGTCAACAGCACCTCGAGGGAGTTCCCTGGCAGTCCAGTGGTTAGGACTCCATTCTCTCACTGCCAAGGGCCTGGGTTCAATCCCTGGTGGGGGAACTAAGATCCCACAAGCTGAGAGCACAGCCAGGAAAAAAAAAAAAAAAAGATCATTTTGAGAAAGCGCAGGATAAACAGTGGTTGCCAAACTGTCTTCTGGGAAGGCTTCACTTCTGCTCTCAAAGCTAGTTTCCCTGGCGAAGAACTGTGTTTACTGTCTTACAATTCTGGAGGCTAAAAGTCTGAGATCAAGGTGTTGCAGGGCCCAGCTCCCTCAGAAGCTTCAAGGCGAGGGTTCTTCGCCTTTTCCAGCTTCTGGCAGCCCTAGGCATTCCCTGCCTTGGGACAGCATGACTCCAGCCTCTTCCACGGCCATCTTCCCTCTGTGTCCTCATGTGGCATCTCCATGTGTGAGCGTCAGTGTTTACGAGATTCCCTCTAAGGATATCAGTCATATTGGATTAGGACCCACCCTAACGGCCTCATCTTTTGAATTAATTTTTATTGGAGTATAATTGCTTTACACTGTTGTGTTAGTTTCTGCTGTACAACGGGAATCAGCTCTATGTATATGAATGTCCCCTCTCTTTCGGATTTCCTTCCCATTCAGGCCAACACGCTAATGGCCTCATCTTAATTTCCAAATAACGTCACACTCACAGCTAGAACTTCAACATATCCTTTTCTTTGGAGGACAGAAATCAACTCCTAAGAGCAAGTATCTTGGAGAGTTAAGGAGAACTCAGCAGAGATCACTGAATGAGGGGGACTGCTCAGGCTGAAAAGGGAGACAAGCCAGGATGGGGAGGGGAGACATAGGAGGGGAGAGGGGTTAGGGAGGGGGCTGGAAGTTTTGTTAAGAAGCTGTGTTGAATTACTGCCAGAACATCTATTCAAAGTCGAGAAGGAAACACATTAAAATGGTTAATAGTGGTGGTTATTAGCAATCATTTTAATTTTCCATCTCTGCTGTGAAAGTCACATGGGGGCATTACTTGAAAAGGCTGCTGCTGCTGCTAAGTTGCTTCAGTCACATCCGACTCTGTGCGACCCTGTAGAAGGCAGCCCACCAGGCTCCGCCATCCCTGGGATTCTCCAGGCAAGAACACTGGAGTGGGCTGCCACTTCCTTCTCCACTGCAGGAAAGTGAAAGTGAAGTCACTCAGTCATGACCCCATGGACTGCAGCCTCCCAGGCTCCTCCATCCATGGGATTTTCCAGGCAAGAGCACTGGAGTGGGGTTAGCCCAGCGCAAATACTTAAAAAGTGTTTCCCAACATTTGCCAGATGATGCTAATAACCTGTGCACACAGTATACGAATCTGACGAAGGGCAAGCACAGTGAACACCTGAAGGCAGAGACGTGGCTGGGTGAAGAGTGACAGCATGCGTGGAGGAGGGGCAAACTGCCTCAATTTTCCAATCCAGGAGAAGGAGAGATACGGGTACTTACTGGAAAGAAAAGGAAGTACATGATTGAACAGAAAGAGAGTCTATAACTCTATCAAATTTTGGCAAAAAAAAGTGAGATAAACCTACACTGTGGGATGTCCGCGCTACGTAAGCACCGGTTAGGACACGTCAGCCTGCAAATGACCCAAATGCAACTGAAACTGCCTCACGTAAGGAGCAACAATCTCATGCGACAAGAAACTCGGGATTAGGGAGATTCCAGCAAAGACGTTTCTCCTTCCTAGTCCACAGTTACCACGCTCCGCTCACTCCAGTACAGCTACTGACATCAGAAGCTAAGCTATGTCTTCCCAAACATCTCTTTCTAAAAGCTAAAGAACCTTCCCCAGAAGCACCCTGGAGGATTTCTCACCCGACCTCACTGGCCAGGATTCCCTCCCACAGGCCTGCCTCTCCTGAAGCACGTGGAGTGCACATCCCGAACAGTTCAATGAGGAAGAAGCAGAAGAGAGGGAGGGAAAAGTGCTCAGAGTGGCTACCGGAAAGGTACCCCACGGGGTCTTCCACATCTGCCTACACACAGGATATGCAGGGGGCTGAACAGAACATGAGGCTGGCCTCTGAATGAACCACCCAGGATGGAAACGCGTGAAGTCAAACATGAGGGCCAAGCAATGAGTGTCCCCAGCCTGGGGTACAAGGCGAAGAGAATCACCTCATTTCCCACCAGTCACTGGGGGGATGACTACAGACGCTAACGGACTCAACCAGAAAAACGGCCGGAGGCGCGAGCTGGAGGAGCAGGGGAACGTGTGCAGGTGCTCCCCATCCACGGCGTTGTAGAAGGAGACCTCCCCAGCCCCATGATCCAGGAAAACTCCCACCCGCTGGAGAGCTGGCTCTCGCTTGCTAGGATGCACGGAGGTGCCTGTCAGGGGCCGACAGCCAGCAGAACTCCAACAAACAGCCCAGATTCCCGCCTTGGGGCACATTGTGGAGCCACCAGGGATCCCCATGATGTCCTCCCGACACACCCCCGCCGCCACCTCCAGGCTGCCTCGGTTCTCAACTTCCCAGTAATGTCTCCCTGAAGTGAAAACATTTTTCCCCAAAACGCAGGGTAAGTGCTGAAATCGCTCCACAAAGCCTGTGGTCCTCTGCGGATTCCTCCATCCGGTGGCGTAGCTCCATGCTGTAGAAAACAGTGGCCAAGAACTGGTTGACGCTCCGCTTTTCACATATCTCCCTTCCTGGGAGAAGACAAGTTTGGAATGAGCGGTGTCCTCAGCTAGAGTTACAGCCACTGCAGAGGAAACAAGAGCTGAGATCAGTGATGAAGAGCTGACCGCTAACCTGCTCCAGAAAGGCCCGTCTGTCCCAGCTCCAGTTCCATCCCTCTCCTCCTAGCAAGTGCTGTTAGGAGTGAGACGCCTCACTGCCCCCTCAACTGCTCCCCAGCTGGACCTAGCAAGCCAGTTTGCATTAGCAACCTGCAGTCTTCATTTCCCTTCGGCTCTCAAAGACTACAGCCTAGAAAATAGGAGCTTATTATTCCACGGGCCCAAGTCTTAACCATTAGCATAAAATTTGAAGAAACAATAATACCGACTTGCTGAATCCGTACCAGAACCAAGGCTGGCACCTGGCTGGTTCTTGGTACAGGAGCACACAGGGGTCACCCCAGGTCTCCCTCCGCTGGTCCTGGTGGCTCGCTGGGCATCTCTACAAGCCCCCGCCAGCTAACTCAAAACCTTCTCTTGAGACTAATCCTCCCTCACAAGCACACATCTTGTTTTCTCTGCTCTCTAAGGCTTAAGGACATGACCTTCACCCAAATGCTCATACTTGGAAATCTTAACCTTATTTGATTCTTCTTCCCCTCTGACCCTCGTTGGCTAATGAATCAGCAAGTTCTATCAACCCTGCCTCTGAGATGGTCCCTCGGGTTCTTCCCTTCCTCTCCCATCGCCATTGTCTGCATTCAGACCTTCAGCAACTGTGTCTGTAACTTCCTCCCTGGCCTGCCCCCTAATTCTCTTCCCTCCCAAACCCTCCAGGTCTCTTCAGTTTGCTGAGAGCCGTGTTTGTTTTGTTTTTCTTAATCGACATAGATGTTAGATTTTGACAAAGGTTTCTTTTTCCTGCATCTACTGAGGTGATCAAATTGATCTTTTTTAAAGTGCTAATGTGGTGAATTACACTGATTTGCAAATATTAAACCAAACCTGCTTTTCTGAGATAAATCCCATTTGGTTGTGATGTATTATACATAATTGAATTCAACTTGCTAAAATTTTCTTTCAAATTGTTCTGTGTCATGAGGGACATTGATCTATAGTTTGCTTTACTTATAATATCTTTGATTTTAGTATCATGGTAATGCAGGTCTTATAGAACAAGTTGGGAATAGTCTCTTCAATTTTTTGTTAAGAGTTTGTATAGAAAAAATATTTCTTAAATGTTTGGTGAAATCACCAGTGAAGCCATTTGGGAGGGTTTCTAACTATAACATGAATAAAACTATTCCAGTTATCTATTTTTTCTTGAGTCAGCTTTGGTCATTTGAGTCTTTTAAGGACTTTGTCCATTTCATCCATGCTGTCAGATTTAAAGTTGCTCATAATATTTCCTTATTATCCTTTTAGCATCTACAGAAGCTGTAGTGATGATGCCTCTCTCATTCTTGATACTAGTAATATGTCTTTTCTTCTTCCAGTCATTCTGCTTAAAATATATTTCAATAAAATTTAAATTCTCAGAGACAACTTTTGGTTCCACTAATTTTTCTCTTGTTTTTCTGTATTCAATTGCAATAATTTCTGCTCCAATTTTTAATTATTTCCATCCTGTTTCTTTAGGGCTTTATCTGCTCTTCTTTTTCTAATGTCTTATGGTAGAAACTGCTATCACTGGTTTAAGAAATTCCTTTGTATTACATGTGATTAGTGCTATAAATTCCCTCTTAAGTATTGCTTTAGCGGTATCCCACAGATTCCTTTTCATTCAAAGTACTTCCTAACTTGCCTTTTAACTCACCTTTAGCTCATGGATTATCGAGAAGTGTGTCATTTAGCTTCCTAACATTTGGGACTTATCAAAGCTTTTTGTTTTTGTTTTTACTGATTTCGAAATGCACTGTAGTCAAAGAACATATTTTGCATGGCCTGAATCCTTTTGAATGCTGTAGCCCGCAGGCTCCTCTGTCAATGGGGAGTCTCCAGGCAAGAATACTGGTGTGGGTTACATGTCCTCCTCCAGGGGATCCTCCCAACCCCGGAACTGAACCCAGGTCTCCCACATTGCAGGTATATTGTTTACCATCTGAACCACCAAGGAAACCCTTTGAATACTGATGTCTTATGGCCCACCTTGTTCTACCCTGGGAAATGTTCCATGTACATGCAAAAAGAATGTGTATTCTGCTATTGTTTGGGGCAGTATTCTATAAATAACAGGGTGGTCAAGTTGACTGATAGTTTTATTCGGTCTGTCTTTGAAGATTTTCTGCCTACTTGTTCTAAAATTTATTTTTAAAAGGTATTGAAAGTTCCAGCTGCAGTTGTGAATGTGTCTATTTCTCCTTGCAGCTCTATTAGTTTTTGCTTAATGCATTCTGAAGCTCTGTTGTTAACTATATGAATGTTTAGAACGGTTATATCCTCCTGATAGACTGGCCCATCTATCATTAGGAAATGCCTTGCTTCATCGCTGGTAATAGTCCTTGCTCTGAAATCTATCTGATAAGAACATGACCATTAGACTTTTGACTAATGTTAGCGTGATGCATCTTTTCTCCTAACACGTATGGGTCTTTGTATTTCATGTGTGTTTCGAGCAGCATATAGTTAGTTGGGTCGTGCGTTTTTTCATCCAGCCCCACCAGTCTCCCCCGTTTAACTAGGATGTCCAGACCATTCACACTTAATATGATTAGGGTTGTACCTATCATCTTGCTACATTTTCTACTTGTCCTTTTTTCCTCTTTTTTGTCTTCTTTCTGATTAACCAAGTATTTTTTAAATAATAATTCCACTTTATCTACCTTGTTGACTTATTAGCTACAACTTTGTTTCTAGTGGTTGCCATAAAGTTTACAAAGGTACACCTTTCACTTAACAACCTACCTTCAAGTGAGATTATACCACTTCACATGTAAGCATGTGTAACAGTATACCTTCATTTCTCCCCTCCCAACATTCCTGTTCTTGTTCTTATAAAATAAAATACATTATTTTCTGCTTGTTTAAACAACTACTCTATTTGTCAAGCTTCTCCATAGAAATAGAACCAATAGGATGTGTGGGTACTTGCAGAGATTAGAAGGAACTGGCCCATGTGATCATGGTGACTGGCAAGTCCAAATCCATGGTGTGTAACAGCAGCAAGACCCGGGGAAAATTAATGTTCCAGTTCCTTCCACAAGGCAGGAAGAACCAAAGCTGCAGATGGAGTCTGCTGTAAAAGTCCCTTGTTCATAGGGGAAAGTCAGCCCTTTTGTTCTATTCAGGCCTGTGACTAGATTAGGCTTGCCAACATTATGGAAAGCAATCTGCTTTCCTCAAGTTTCCTGATTTATATGTTAACCTCATCTAAAAACACTCTCACAGCAATACCCAAAACAATGTTTGACCAAATATCTGAGCACCCAATCAAATTACCACAGGCATTAGCCATCCCTATCACCTTTAATGAGACTTAAATAATGACAAAAATAGATCTTTTTTTACATCATTACCATTTTGGAAGATCTTTTATTCCTTTGTATAGCTCTGACTTCTATCCAGTATTATTTTCCTTCTGCTTGAAGGACTTCCGCTAACATTTCTTACAGTGCTGGTCTGATAAACTCCTTCAGTTTTTGGATATCTGCAAACATCTTTATCTCACCTTTGTTTCTGAAGTGTATTTTTGCCAGGAATAAAATTCTAGGTAAACAGTCTTTTTCTTTCCGTCCTTTAAAGTTCTTGCTCACTAGCACTGCTTCCAATGAGCACTGGGATGTCATCTTTATCTTTGTTCCACCTTGTTCCACAGGATGTAACATGTCCTTTTCTAGTTGTTGCATCTAAAATTTCATCTTTGTCACTGATTTTGGTGTGGTTTTCATCATCTTCCTCATTTAGAACTTGCTGAATTTCTTAGATGTGTGTGCTTGCAGTTTTCATCAAATTTGGAAAGTTGAGTCACTGTTTCTCCAGCTGTTTTTCTGTCTCACCCCTATCCTTCTGCTCTCCCTGAGGGATCCCAGTTACCAGACATAAGGCTGCATGAAGGTGGCCCACAGCTCACGGAGGTGGCTTGCATTTTTTTTTCCTCTGTTTCATTTTGCATAGTTTTGACTGCTCCATCTTTCCAAGTTCGTGTCCAATCACCTATGAGCCCCAACCAGCTTATTCTTCATCTCATAGTTTTCATCTCCAGAAGTCAGATCTGGGTTGTTGTTTTTTTAAGTATCTCCCCTGTCCATAATATGCATCTTTACAAAATAGTTGCAATAAGTGCATTAACGTTCTTCTATGTTTATGCTACCATCTTGGTCAATCTTGAGTCAATTTCAATTGATTATTCTCCTCACCACATCATGTTGCCTACCTTTTGGCCTGCCTGGCAATTTCTGATGGGATGCCGGACATTGTGACTGTACATTGCTGGGGACTCATTTTTAAAATACCTATCCATCTTCTTGAGCTTTGTCCTGGGATGCAGTTACTTGGAAATAATTTCATCCTCTTGGGTCCTGCTTTCCTGACATGTAAAGTGGGTCCAGAGCAGTGCTCAGCGAAGGGTTAATTATCCCCACTGATGAGGCAGGATTTTCCTGAGTGCTCTACCCAGCGCCCCGTGAATTAAGAGCTTTCCAGGGGCTGGTAGGAACAGACGTTGCTCCTGGCCCTGTGCGAGCACCAGGAACTGTTTCTTCTAACCAATTTGAAAATTTCCTTCAGCCTCGGGTAGCTCTTCACAAGCACGTGCTGATCAGTCTTCTGCTGAATGTTCACAGGGCGTCTCTGTAAACCATCAGGGTTCCCCCTGTCCAGCTCTCTCCTCTCCAGCACTCTGTAAACTCCCACTGCTCTGTTCTGGACCCTCAGCACCACTCCTCAACTCAGGCAGTCCACCTGGCTCCCCCTGTGTCACCGTCCCTGAGGTCGCCTGGAAACCCTCAAGGCTGGAGGCTGGGGCCACCGCAGGACTCAGCTCATTCGGTTCGCATTCCCCGGGTATCACTGTCCTTCACTGCCTGATGTTCGGTGTTTTAAAAGCTGTTGTTTCACGTACTGCCTCTTTTGGATGTCTTTGGTCAACTACATCTCAAGGCTAAGTCCAGTCCCCTGTCACTTCATTTGATCTGGAAGTGGACGTCTACAGCGTGGCTCTTGATCAGGGACGGGCACTTGAGAATGCAGCTTCATGTCGTGTTCAGGCCTCGGCACTTCTCTGCAGATCAGTCGTTCCTACACTCATCTTCTCAGCCTCATTCCTGCCTTCCCCCGTGTGCCCCGTATGTTGAGTCATATCAGACACCCTCCCCTCTATCTTCTCCCCATCTCAGCTCACGCTGCCACCTCTGCTTGGAAGCCGCCTCTCACTTTCCGCTTGGCAAACTCCTACTTATCCTTCAAAGTCCCAAACAACTGACACGTGTGCTGTGAAAACCTGCTCACTCTGCCCCAACAGAGAGGCCGTTGTCTGCACTCCTGTGATGTTTCACTCACGCCACTGGCGCCCCCTGGGCCCCGCTGTGCTGCACTGAGTGGCATGTCTGTCTCCCCAACTTGCTTATGAGTTCTTAGAAAGAGCAGGTCCTTTGCTTTTTGTGTAACTAGCACCTTTAACATCCTAACATCCTTTGCCTTCACACGGATGGCTCTTCAGGGAAGCGTACATCCATTTGTCCCTAAGTGGTTATTTGCCGTTCTCCTGGCCCGCCTGTTGGCTGCGCTCTGCCCCCCCCTCCCTCTGCAGACCCCTCGTTCCTTCTCGAGCTCCAGCTCCCTGAAACCGCTCACCTTGGAATCGCTTCAGCATCTCCTTCATCATCGGAAGCCGGCACACAGTCTTCACTGTGAGGTCCTCAGAGGAATAGCTCACATCCTGATTCTCACACCTAGGGAAAGCGCAGAAGGCTGCTCTTCTCAGGAGACAAACAGGACGGCCAAGACCCCCAACCCGCACCCGAAGGCTCCCAGCCCAGAGCTCAGACTGCTCTCCCCTTCCTCCCGGTGCAGGCACGCAGGCCTTCTCCCCTTCGGCCCCTCACATCAGTGCCCAGACGGACCCGTGACGCCCAGGCCTCCTTTCCCCTCTGCTTGGCCTGGATCTTTACAATCTGCTCAACCACCCGTAAGCAGGAAAGCACTCACACCTGGTCAACACCTCTGCTGGATTCTGTGAAGAGAAGAAAGAAAGAAGTTAGGTACCCTCCCGTGAGATCTGCTACTCAACTTGGTGAGCGGGGATTTTTTCTGTCAGTTGCTTTTGTGAGCATTCACACATGATCTCCTGCTGCCAAGCCCAACAGGGTTAACATGAGGCAGTCTCTTTTTCGTGTGAGCCCTCTGCCCTATTTAACAATGTGGACCCGTCCTTTCCTCGAAACCCTCCTCTTCCTCCTTTGGCACTATGACATGTCTCCTGGCTCTCCGTCTACTTCTCCGTCTACACTCCTTCAATCACAGACAAGTGTTAGTGAGGACGTGGGGGGAATACAAAATGGTTCAGCCACTTTGGAAAAAGGCAGCTTCTTAAAAAGTTAAATATAAATATACCATATAGCCTAGCAATTCTGCTCCTACTACTTAGCCAAGAGAAATGAAAACATATGTCCACACAAAGAATGGCAGACAAATAGTAAGGCAGAACCCTTCATAATAACATTTGAGTTATGTCCATCAGCTGGTGAACAGGTATACACAATGTGGTATATTCTGCAATGGAATACTATTCAGGAATAAAAAGGGAATGCAAATATGATACGATGCTCCAACACGAATGAACCTCAAAATCATCATACTAAATGAAAGAATTCATATACGAAAGAAATGTGTTATTTCAAAGACTCTGCTGTAATATATGTTTGGAATTGGAGCTTCACTGCTCAAGCAAGTTGTAAACGTTCTAGAGAATTCTTGGAATTTAAGTATCTCATATTACCTGAGCTCATCAAACCTAAACTTCACATTTATTTCCTTAGGAAAGTAAATCTTTGACTCTTTAATTATGTAATAAAAATAGTAACACAATTAGCAAAAGAGAAAAAAACATGTCTTCTACTAAACCCACTCACCAGGAAGGACACTCAGCTCTAAAGACAAGAGGGAGATGAGTTAGCGATGTTGACAACCCGATAAAGACAGAGACCCTTCCCTGCTGGTCTCACCTGGAGCAGCTCCAGCGTGGAGCTCTGGCTCTTCTCCTTCACCTCTAGGATGAGCTTCTTCAAAGAAGTGATCGTCTGGTTGAGCCTAGATATGTTCTCACTTTGCCTCTTCTTTGTCTCCTCTTCTTCCTGCCTCAGTCCCTGAAGAAACAATTGCTCTTCTTCAGTCAGGAGGACGTGCAGCTTTGCAAACTCCGCGATGACTCTCATTCGCTGATTCTTCATCTTCTCCTGCAGCCACAAGAGACTGGCTCAGTCCTCTCTCTGCCTGGTCCTTCCTCCTAAATTCCCTGCATGTGACTCCCCAATAGTCCATGATCCTTGCATCCAAATCACCTCCTCCAGAAAAGCTCCCGCCCAGCCCACGAATTTCCTCTACGCCTTCCTCTATGCCTGCTTGCTACCCTCGCACTACTCTTTACAGTACTCACTCGTTCTTTGTAGCATCTGAGTTTCTACTACTGACCGTCATGCCTTGTTCGCATAGTTTTTAAACTAAAATGCACTTTCACACCTATTATTTAATTTAGCCCTCAGAACACCTAGTGTTTAGTTGTGGTAAATCTTAGGTGCGTACCCACATCATACCTCCCAACTGGACCGCAGCTCTGGGGGGAAAGTTCATTTGCTTTCCACAATGCCATAGACCCAGATCAACACCCACCTCAGAAGCCAACCCAGGAGGACTGCAGGAAGGAAAGGGGCACCACCCTTGAGGTCTGAGAATGAAGGGTGTGGAACGCATGTGGTCCAAAGTCACGGCAGAGATCAATTCTTCCTGTTCTGTCAGCCTGACACCTGATAAGACCCTGTGAGCTCTTCCCAGCCAAAGCCCTTGAGCAGCCTCAGGCTGAAAGGACTAAGGGCAAGAAGTACCCAGCTCCTTCTGCTGTTACCTTCCACTCTGCAGCATTCTTAACTTCCATGTCCTGAAAATGTATGACTTTCTTCATCTTGGCTGTCAGATGAGACTGAGTCTTCAGAAGTTTTTCCTGCCAGCAGAAGAAGCACGCCTAAGTAAGAAATCATCTCTTCCAGCATCTTGCTTGTTCAAGAGCTAAAAGTCACCTCGGCCGAACATGGGATGAGACTGAGAAGATGCTGAAGATGACCACAGGCTAATGCACGAGAACTAGTCTGCTCTCAAGTCATCAAAGCACTACATGAAGTTTGTTCGTTAAGTAGACAAAAATTAATAAACACCCAGTACCGGCAAGGGAGAAGACCTCTGGCACCATAATAGCAGGAGAACAAAAAGATCCCATCTAGTAAAGTAATCCTCCTCCAACTAAAATAAATAAATAAAATTTTTTTTAAGTTCCCACCTTTTTGAAGGGCAACTGGCAAGATTTAACAGTATTTAAAATATGCAATAATCCTATTTCTAATAATAATATCCAATAAAACACTAGTAAAAATAATATATATAGGAATAGGAATGTTTATTGCAGCATTCTTCATTATCCATCAGTGGGGAATTATGATACACTGATACTCTATATCAATTTCAGCTCTCGCTATAATTCTGTTTTGAAAAGAACAAATATACATGTGTCTGTGTAACTGTGTATGTTTATAATTGAATAGAAAATAATCTGGAAAGATATATAACTAGGTATTACTAACGTTGCTTATTTCTAGGGAATAGGAATGGTGGAGGGAGTCGGAGGGAGAACTAGAAATTTAATAAACTTGTTTTGTTTGGATTTCTACAAGAAGCATATATCCTTTTGTAATTTAAAAGACCCAAATAAGCTATAAAAAAAATCGAGCCAATTAGAATCAACAGAGTAAGCTGCAGAGGGTGAGCGGCTAGTGCAGAATGTCAGGCAGGACCTTAGAGGCAGGCAGGCTAGAGACGCTCGCATCAGGGTCACACCTCAGGCACGCGTGAAGCCTCTAATGAGATAAACAGCTCCTTTGAAGGTGACTAAGAACGTTTCAAGTTTTCACTTTTGTTTGTAATGAAAATACATTTGAAACAGAATCTTTCCGTTTTTAAAAGCCCTTAGCAACTCCAGCGTGCATGAATTATGCTGCCCCCTTACCCAAGACTCTACCTATGCACGAATGTATCCTGCCACAGCTGGGATCTAAAGAGGTCCCCTGAGAAAACCCCTTGGGGAGATAAGAAAACTTCTTCCCTGCAGTAACAGAAATTGCCACAAGGTGGCAGGAGGGCGACACCGAGCACTTCACAGCTGGGTAGACCCACAAGTTCAAAAAAATCACTTTTTCTTCATTGAACTTCAGACTTTTGTGTTTATACAGAACTACAACAAAAGAACATACATTTATAGAGTGAAGACATTTTCTGACTTGTGATCATGTAGTTTAAACGACACGAAACTTCAAATCAGATTTTCAGTCTAGACCTTCACCAACTAGCTTTGGATCTGTGGTTAAGTCAGTCTCACACACTTCCTGGGCTGCAGCTTCCTTACCTAGAAGATGAAGGCAACCACAATAGATGGTCTTTTCTTAAACACCATGCCAGCTCTGAGGTTCTGTGAATTTCAATCATTGTAACCTCTGCATCTAATCCAAGCAAGTAGGTCTTACCTCCAAAATACATGTCAAATCTGCCTATCTGCCTATTTGCCACCCCCAGCCACCTCCTTGTTCAAACCACCTCTTGTCCAGACAGCTATCAATACAACAGCCTCATGACCGGTCTCCCTATTTCCAATCTTGTTCATCTCTCAGCCAATGTCCTCGGAGCAGCGAGAATCATCTTCTAAGACCAGCCACGTCACATCACGTCAGTCCCCTGCTGAGCTTCTCCACTGGCTTCCCTCATCACTGAGGAAATTCAGCCGCCCCGCGGTCCAACAAAACACCACCCTTGCCTGCATCTCCCAGCTCATCTCACGCTACTTTTCCCCTTGCTGATCATGCTTCGGGGGCATGGCTCTTGTTTCCGTGTCATGGCGATGTCCTGCTCTTCCCAGCCTCAGGGTCTGAATTTGCTGTCCACTGCCTGGGATGTGGAGAAGGCAATGGCACCCCACTCCAGTACTCTTGCCTGGAAAATCCCGTGGACGGGAGAGCCTGGTAGGCTGCACTCCATGGGGTCGCTAAGAGTCGGACATGACTGAGCGACTTCACTTTCACTTTTCACTTTCATGCATTGGAGAAGGAAATGGCAACCCACTCCAGTGTTCTTGCCTGGAGAATCCCAGGGACGGGGAGCCTGGTGGGCTGCGGTCTATGGGGTCGCAGAGTTGGACACAACTGAAGCGACTTAGCAGCAGCAGCAGCCTGGGATGTTCTTCCCACAGTTCCTCTGATAGCTGATCCATCAAGCCTCAGCTGAAATGTCATCTCTTCAGAGAAGACTGCCTGTGCCCTTATTGAGCCCTCGTCTTTTCTCTGGCATGGCACACTATTTCTTTCATAGCACGTATTATCATCTGTGATGATTTCTTTGTCTACTGTTTACCTCCTACCCCCACCCCAGCCAGACCGTAAGCTCCATGGTCTTTTCATCACCGTCTTCCTTTTCTGGGTCTGGTACCACCATAGTACAGCGTCTGACACAAAATGGATGGTTCAAGAAATATTTCTTAAATGAGTTAATAGCGATGAAGGGATTCGTTCCCAGGGTCAACAGACTAAATATTGGCTTGAAGTAAAGAGGTGCTGGGCTTGGAAGCCTTTTCAAAAAAAACACTTTGCTCCCTGAAGTTTGTGAAGCTATTTCTATGTGTTCTCTCGTTCCGTCCCACCGTCAACGACTCCATTAAAGGCAACCTCCGCTCTGGAATACTTCCCTCTGTGAAGGTGCTAAGATGCAGGTCCATGATCTCTATCGTATCTGTATATCTGAATGTCTTAAAAGTGCTTCCGGGTGGCTCTAATGTGTATCTGAGCCATTGGTGTGGCCCAAGAGAGCAAGCAGAGTGGGCTAGGAACTCATCAAAGCAGGTTTCCTGGATGCGGCGCTCAGGGGCTAGATCCTAAGAGAAAGCACTGTTTGCAGGGCTCAGGTGTGGGCACAGATGGGGGTATTTTCCACAGACTTAGGGAGCTCCAAACACTTATGACACAGTGCACGTGCTGAGAGTGGGATGGCGGAAACAGGGCAGCTTTACCCAAGAGCAACCCAATGTTTTTCAAGTTAACTCGGGGTGGGGATGTGTGTGTGCTGAGTCACTTCAGTCGTGTCTGACTCTTTGAGACCCTGCTGACTGTAGCCCACCAGGCTCCTCTGTCCATGGGGTACTCCAGGCAAGAATACTGGAGTGAGCTGTCATGCTCTCCTCCAGGGGCTCTTCTCCACCCAGGGATCCAACCCGTATCTCTTCCGTCTCCTGCACTGGCAGGCGGGTTCTTTACCATGAGCACCAGCTGGGCATGGGGACGGAGGTGGGTAAACAGAGCAGTGATTACGCAGAAGAGGGTGCAGAAAAGGACCAATCCTGGGGATTTCCCTGGTGGTCCAGTGGCTAAGACTCTGTGCTCACAATGCAGGGGGCCCGGGTTCAATCCCTGGTCAGGGAACTAGATCGAACATGCGACAAATAAAAGATCCAGCATGCCACAACCAAGATCAAGGATCCCGCATGCCAGAGCTGAGACCTGGCACAGCCAATTAAACAACAATAAATAAATTTTTTTAAAGTGAAAGCGTAAAACTATATAATCTAATATATATATATAATCTAAAACAAAATAATCAAAGAAAAAAAAAGGGTCGACTGATGATTCTAAAATGCTGTGTCTCTAGCCTCCTGTGTCCTCTGCCTCCTGTCCCTCCTCCCTGGACTTCGTGTCATGGTTACTTCACTCTCACCGTGTCCCCAGTGAGCACCAGATATCCGGACTGAGGTCCGAGACGCCTCTCTCTGCCCGACCCATCATTACAATTAGTCACAATGTTATTCAGTCCAGCTCTTAATTAATCCACGCCCTCCTCTTCTCCAGGACCCCTGTCCTGCACTGATTCAGGCCCTACAGCCTCCTGCTCCAAATGGTGCAACAACAACCTAACTGGGTCATTTGCATTCATCCCCCGTGGATGCCACAATGAAGTTGGTAAAGCAAAAAGAACTGAGAGCCGATCATGGCTTCCCCTTGCCTTAAAATCCTTCAATGATCCCAATTTGGTGGAAGAGAAAACTCAGGCTTTTCAGTGTGGTGAACAAGACCCTCCACCATGCAGACTCTGTCTCTTTCTTCAGTTTCAACTCCCACTAGCCTCCCTCCCATGTGCGACCCTCCTAAGGCAAAGAGCAACCGCATCCATCCATCAAGAGCCAGCTCGTGTTTCACTCCTCTGTAAAGGTGGTCCTCACTCCTGTCTGATGCCTCTAATCTCAGACCTTCTGTGTGTTGATAACACACTGAAATTACTGGTCTACATGCTTACATTCCCTACAAGACCAGACCCACGTCTTTCTCATCCATTTATGTCCAGAGTCTAGAACAACGCCCAGCATACAGGAAGCACCAATAAAGGCTACTGAATAAAGAAAGGAATATATACTTTCTAGTCTAATTTTGCATGTTTCCTATTTATAGTCAGCTGATAAAAATGAACAGCATTTGACAGTTTACAATACATTTTAACTTGTATCATTACATTCATGTTTTCAACGAGTACTTACTAGATACCAATTCAGATGGAGACCACTGGAGTGACACCTTCAGTAATGGAAGGGGGTGGGGCTAGTCTGGAAAGGATGATCAAGGAAGGTCTTCAAGCTAAAATCTAAAAGGATCTAAAGCACAGAAGGTATGGGTAGAGAGAGAGAACAGGCTTGAAACAAAAGCAGGAAGGCCAGTGTGGCTGGAACAGAGTATGATAAACTGATTTATTTAACTGAAGCTTCTTAACCCATAAGATAGGTAGAACAGAGAATCTCCAAATTCAAACATTAAGTGATTTTCCCAACTGATGAAGCTAGTAACAAAAACTAGACTTATCCCTCCAAGCCGGGCTTTTCCCAAATCATCAGCTGTTGATGACATCTGTAGGCACAAACCTGTACCGTCCAATACAGCATCGGTTAGCCACATGAGTTCCTGATATATGGAGAGCCCAAACTGATGTGTGTAAATGGAAAGCACACACAGATTCAAAGGCCCATCGTGAAACACTTAAAATATCTCATTGATAATTTTCATATCAATGAGTTTAAAATTAGCATCACCTGTTTCTTTTCACCACTAGAAAAACTTTGAATAACAGATGTGCCTGGTTCCTTTTGTTTCTACTGGACAGCACCGGCGTATAACCTCTCAGGATGACCGAGCTGCCGGGAGGCCAGTCCCTGGAAAGTTCTGCGATGATGACTGAGCCTCCACCGCCCTCCCGATAACAGTTTTAAACTCCAGCTCTGATCTGTGAGTCTCTTAACTTTTGGGGGCCTGTCAGGGTTGGGGGTGAGGGTAGGTTTATGCCTCCAGTGCAGATAGTAAAGGTTCCCAGGGCATATACCGGCAGCCCAGCCCCGTAAACGGCCGGCTCACCCGGTAGCTCTTGCAGGCCTCGTCGGCTGGGGCCATGGTGTGGGCCTGGTGCTCCTGCGACTCCCTGCACACCAAGCACACGAGCCGCTGATCATCCTCGCAGAAAAGCCGCAGCGGCTCCCAGTGGCGGCCGCACAGGCCCGCGGGCACGGGGCCCAGGCGCCGGCGCCGCATCCTCTCGGTCAGCCGGGCCAGGGCCCAGTTGGGCCTCATCGAGGCGGGCGCCGACGGCCGCCGACACTCGGGGCAGCGCACGGGGCTGCCGCCCGGCGCCCAAGTGCGGCACAGGCAGCCGCGGCAGAAGTTGTGGCCGCACTCGATGGACACCGGGTCCTCGAAATAGTCCAGGCAGATGGCGCAGGTCAGCTCCTCCTGGAAGTCCTCGGCCTCCATGCCGCCCCTCTGTCCCGGATGAGACGCCTGCGGGCGGCGGGCGGTGGCCTTCGGGCCCGCGGCCGCCGAATCTCCTCGGGGTTCGCGATCCGGCGGGGGCGCGAGGCTGCGGGGGCGCTGCGGCCCTTTCCGCGCGCTCCGGAGCGCACGAACCCCCGCGTTTCCGCGCGAAGACGGCCGGTGGGAAGCGACAGGACGGCGGGCCGCGACGGGACCAACAAGAGCGATGCGGAAGTCCCCCGGGAAGCCTAGAGAGGCCTCGAGGCGCGCCGGCCTGCGGGGCGCGCGGGAGTACGGCGGTGCTACCGCAGCTGCAGCCGCTGCCGGTGGAGCCAAACTGGGAGGCGCTGGTGAACTTGTCCTTCCGGTTCGCCGGCTGCTCCCAAAAGATTTTTTAGGGTCTAGAATCCTAGGCTAGCTGCTGCCCAGGAGGGCATTCCGGGCGAGGCACACCCTAGCGGCGTGGAGGGCCAGGCGGAGGACCTGGGGCTGGGGGACTCTGTGCAGCCCCGCTGGAAGTGGGGCTAAGGAGGCGCCCTGCCCCACAGGCTGGCTTTTTCTGAAGTTCCTTTTTAGTTCAGCTTCGTTCTGTCAATACAGAGGCAGACGTAGCAGACGTACAGACACACAGACACAGGAAAGGAACGCGTTCTTGACCTCCAGCCCCGAGGTCTAGCTGAGATGCTCAAAAGGCAGGGTTTCTTGCTGCTCCCACAAAACCCACCCACTCAAAGTTCAACTCTCCTGGAGTCTCCTGGGCCGACTGGAAAGCCAGCTTTCTAGGAGGCGAGCAGGAAAGGGAGTATTTAGCCCCCACGACCTAGTGGGGAGCCATCTGGTCACCCTACCGCCCTGATTTCTCTTTCTTCCCCAGCATAGGGGACACACCAGGAAGAGGAAGCCCAACCTCAGGGCATGGGGCACACCCAGCAGGGCAGATAGCGGTTCTAATAACTAAGTTAGGGGGAAGAACCTAGGGTGAGATGGGTTCCCCCAGGTTTGAGACTTCCCAGCAGTATTTTAGGTGGTTCAGTGCAGAGGAAGTCTGTAGGCTGAGGATGCTGTGTGTCAGCTTGTGGGTGATCTGTGAGCCACTGTTGTCTAAGATGCTAGGAAGAAGCAGCTGCTGGCGCTAGAGCTGTTCCTGAGCCTCCCACCTGAGAAGGTCAAGACCAGGGTGTGAGAGCAGTACCTGGAGAGTGGAGCTGAAGCTGGAGCTGTTGTGAGGATGTTGTGAAGGACCTAATGGGACCGGGAGAGTGGAAAGAAATCAGGTGTTCTAAATGGGAGCGCTTACGATTCAGAAGCCTGGGGGGCTCCCCTGGTGGCTCAGTGGTAAAGAATCCGCCTGCCGATGCAGGAGACATGGGTTTGATCCCTGGTCTGGGAAGATGCCACATGCCGCAGAGC
The DNA here is from genome assembly GCA_006410935.1 of Redunca redunca. Classification (NCBI taxonomy): domain Eukaryota; kingdom Metazoa; phylum Chordata; class Mammalia; order Artiodactyla; family Bovidae; genus Redunca; species Redunca redunca. Next base: position 177,516 of record SJYQ01000383.1, read on the forward strand.
CACTAAGCCCGTGCGCCACAACTGTGGTGTAGAGCCGGGGGGCCACAGCTGCTGAGCGCAGGCACTGCCGCCGCCGCTGGCACTCCAGAGCCCGCGCTCGGTGATAAGAGAAGCCACCACCTGAGAAGCCTGGGCACCACGACTGGCGAGCAGTCCCCGCCCTCCACAACTAGAGGAAAGCCCACGCAGCAGCCAAGAGCCAGCACAGCCAAAAACGAAATCAATAATTAAAAAAAAAGATTCAGAAGCACAACTGAATTGACTTTTGGTACCCAACGTGAAGACAGCAACCATTTTTCTCTCCAAAGGAGCATCCATTGAGGCTTTCAACAAGCAAGATGCTTGCCTGTCTCAGGGACCTATTTGTTTCTCTTCGATGGAGTTTTGATCTTGTGTTTCTGAGGTGCTCAGTTGTTGATTCTTCCCACTCTATTCCTTTTCTTATGGAAGAAATGTTTCATTCTTCTTGTGTCCCAAAATCAGATACTGCCTTTCCTGTAATATGCTCCATAAGCGGTTGCTGACGGTACGATCAGATGATTCGGAAAGGGGGTTCCTGGGATCACTGTTTTGGGGTTTTGATGAAAGTTCTATAGAATGTCTTAAATGTTTACATTATAAAATGGATAGCTGCATTTTCTTTGTGAATTGGAATACCATATTGAGAAGGAATCTGTGGGAATTCCCTGGTTGCCCAGTGGTTAGGACTCTGCACCTGCACTATGGAGGCCAAGTTCCATTCCTGGTCCCTGGTTGGGGGACTGAGATCCCGAGTCCCACAAGCTGCACAGTGCAGCCAAAAAAAAGGAGGAAAAAAAAGAGAGAAGGAATCTGAGTCTTAAATATGAGCCAAGTGAGAAGAGGTGCTCTTGTCTGTTACTGATGCAAACAGGAGCATCTGTGATGTGAGTGTCTGTGTATCTGTATGTCTGCCTTCGTATTGAGCTATATCTCCTTAATGTCTCTGTGTCTTCAGTCCTGCCATACTTCTGAAATGAACATCCTTCTTTACTGAAAATATTGAGGCTCCCTAATGTACAGTTTTATGCATATGGAATTTCAGGGGATCTCAATTGGCTAAACAATCTTAACAAAGAAGAACAAAGCAGGAAGACTGACACTTCCCAATTTCAAACATTATTACAAAGCTACAGTAATCAAAACGTGGTGCTGCCGTAAGAATAGATATATAGATCAATGGAATCAAATTGAGAGTACAGAAACAATGCCATACATCCCCAAGCAATTGATTTTCAACAATGGTGCCAAAAACTATCATATGTAGGGAAAATAAACTTTTCAACAAATAGTGCTGGGACCGCTGAATATCTACATGGAGAAGAATGAAGCTGGACCCTGTCTCATAACATATACAAAAATTAATTCAAAATCAAAGACCTAAATGTAAAGCTAAACTATAAAACTTTTAGAAGGAAAGGTAGATGTAATCTTCATAGTCATGGATTAGGCAATAGTTTCTTAGCTATAACGCCAAAATCATAAGCAACAAAAGAAAAAAATTGATAAACTGGATTTCATCAAAATTAAAAACCTGTGCACCAAAGGATGCTGTCAGTTAAGTGAAAGATTACCCAATGAATGGACAGAATATTTGGAATCATACCTGTGAATCATACCTGAGGATCACACAAGAACTCAACAACAAAATTACAAACAACCCAATTTTTTTAAATGAGCAAAGGATTTAAATAAACTTTCCTCCAAAGCACCTGTACAAATGTCCAATAAGCACATGAAAAGATACTCAACATCATTAGTCATTAGGAAAATGCAAATCAAAACCACAATGAAATATCATTTCGCCCACTAGGATGGCTAGAATTTAAAAATCAACAGGGAAAAAAGATAATACGAAATATTAGCAAGGATGTGGATAAATTGGAACCCGTTTATACATTGCTACTAGGAACATAAAAGAGTAACTGGTACAGCTGCTGTGGAAAAAAGTTAGACAGTTCCTTAACAGGTTAAGCAAGTGTTACCATATGCCCCAGCAACTTCACTCCCAGGTATTTACCAAAGAGACCTGAAAGTATGTGTTCACACAGAAGCTAGTACATGAATGTTCATGGCACCATTTTTCATAATAGCCCCAAAGTGGAAACAATCCAAATGTCCACTGCCTCAAAAATGAATAAATAAAATGTGGTATAGCCATACAATGAAATAATACTCAGTCATAAAAGGAATGAAGTACATGATGCTAAGTGAAAGATGCCAGGCACAAAAGACCACATACTGTATGATTCCATTTGTACGTAAAGCCCACCCTACGAAAATCTGTAGAGACAGAATGTAGATTAGTGATTGCTTATGTCCGACGGGTATGGGGACTTGGGGGTAAAAGCTAAGTATTTTAGAGTTTCTTTTTGAGTTGATGAAATGTTCTTAAACTATTGGCATTATGGATACACAGCTCTGTAACTATACTAAAAGTCATTGAATTGTATACTTCAAATGGGTGAGTTATATGGTATGTAACCTACATCTCAATAAAGCTATTTAAAAAGGACACCATCAAGGAGAAATTCAGAATGCTGCCAGTTGCTTTTTTCTGTCCTTGGTCACTTGGCTGGGCTCTGGCTTTACTAGATACTGGATTCTTTATGAAACACTGTGTAGCAGAAAGAAAACATTATTATTTTGATAGCTGTTGCCAGAGTGTCTTTGGGGAACCAGATGTCTTTCCTTTGGAATAAACCTTCCTAATTTACTGGAGGATCCTTTGAGATTCCATTTCCAAACCTGGAAACCTTTCTTTGTTGAGAATTTGAGGGCAAGGAAGAACTGAGCAAGGAGGTGTTTCCGCAAAAAAGTGGAAGACTGGGAAGCTTTTGGACCAAAATGACTGAGAGACTCGAGAAAAAAGCAGCCTGATACTCAGCATTAGATTACCTACTGAATCATGCTGTGATATAAATGTCCATTACTATTAGCCCTGAATCAGCAGTAATGATTTCTGTGTTATACTGAGGATTATGAATTTTAAAAAGTAGTCATAGTAATCTTCCAAAAGAGTGGAGCCAAGTGTTTGAATACATCAAATCTACATATCAAAGGACCCTGGGTTATATATGTGTGAAAAGCCAGGGTTTCTGAATAAGACCTCTGCTGTGGGACTGAGGGCATTTTGGGTTACAGGACTTTGAAGGTGGGGGGAACAGAGGACGTGGACAGCTGGAAAGAGGAGGAGACCCACTGAGACAGGAAAGAGGATTGTCCTCAGCAACAGGAATGCCAGCTCGGTGGTCGGTATTTACGGTGCAGGACAGGGAAAGGCGCCGTCTTATGGAGGCTTCTGCTGGCCTGCTCTGGAAACAAGCCTGTGAACGCTGCGGTGCTGACACCGGGGAATGCTGGTGAGAAGGCACGGCAGGACCCTCCAAGGAAAAGCTTCAGACGCCAGGTCTCACCCCCCACCCCACCACGGCTCGTGGGTTCGCAGCCACGGCCTTTCATTCGCCATGGAGATAAACCCCCACTCACTGGATGTCCGAGAGCTGATCACAGGGTTGCCTTCACAGGGGAGCCAGGTGTCTTCATAACTCTGCAGAAGCTGAGACTTTTTCTAAGTGGGGAGAGACCTAAACGGAAGGGCAGGAGGTAAAATGGGCTGAGCACTCTGGCCCTGACTCATTGGAAGGAACCCTCCAGCTGTTGGGTGGTCAGGACACGTTTGCTGAGAACCTGCTTTTCTACCTTATAGCTTATGGGGGCGTTGTGCTCCCCAGAGGGTGAGGGACCCTCAGGACCCATACATCAGGGGCGGGCAGAAAGAGGGACCTCAGAGCCCCTCTCGCCTGCTTCTCCGGACCGTTCTCTTATTTCTACCACTGGGAAGTTATCAGCGGGTGCCTTGCGTCTTTTGGCACTCTCTGAAGTAGGGGAGTAATTAGAAGAGGGGGATTTGTGCCTCCAGATCCTCCACCATCTCCCCAGGCCCAGGAGGACAAGCTCCAAAAGCGTGAACAAGAGACAGAGCCCCGTGACCCCAAACATGGTCTTCAAGAAGATGGTCTTCTCAGAGGGGCGAGAGAGGTAACAGTTGGTACTACCAAGGCACGGCTCTAGACGACACACAAAGGAGCTGGGCATCCTGAACCCGTACAGGTGGTACTGGCCCCCCAAGGCTGCCCCCTCAAGGGCCAGTCGCACCCCGAGCTGTGCCACGTAGGCCCAGAGCAGCCTGGAGCTGCCGGCCCCCGCGGCCTCTCCGCCTTTCTCCCCTCGGCGGCTCAGCGTCTCCTCTTCCGTCTTCACTTTTTCCGATGCCTCCCAGTGCCAGATGACGTGATACAGAATGAAACCCATGTAGAGGGCGCTGGGCACAGCGACCAGCGTGACCTGGAAGGCCCAGAAGCGCAGGGGGGAGAGGGGGTGGAAGGCATCGTAGCACACGGCCTTGCAGCCCGCCTGCTGGGTGTGACACACGAACTCGCTCTGCTCCTCGCCGCCGCCGAAGACCCCCGTCCCGCCGGCGGCCAGCAGCACCAGGCGGAGCCCCAGCAGCGCGGGAAGCACGAGGCGGCCCACGGGGGTGGGGTGCCGGCTCTCCTCCGCGGCCACCCGCCTCAGGAGGCTGCCGCACATCCTGTGAGCAAGCAGAGGCAGCGGTGAGTCGGTGCGCTGCGCGCCGGGCCCCTCTTGACTCCCGATCCAAGGACGGGCAGGGCACGCTTGCCTGCTCCTCTCGGAGAACCTGGTTGATCAGATACCACGACGTGACTGCACCTCTTTATAGTTATGGGGTCATCTCTCCGAAATACTAATAGGGAGTGATTGTGGCTGTGGCTCTCACTTCTCGCCCCTTCCAGTGCTGCTGGGAATTCCGGTGAGAAGCCACGGCAGGACTCTCCAAGGAGAAGCTTCGGACGCCAGTCCCCCCAGCCCACCCACCCACCATGGCCTTTGGATTCGCAACCACAACCTTTAATTTGCCATGGGATAAACCCCCACTCACTGGATGTCTGGACCGAGAGCTGATCATAGGGTTTCCTTCACAGGGGAGCCAGGTATCCATAACTCTGCAGAAGCTGAGACTTTCTAAGTGGGAAGAGACCTAAACGGAAGGGCTGGAGGGGAGAGGAGCTCTCAACCTGCAGGGAGAGCAGAGCCTGTCTTTGTCTCTCTCTTTCCCTCCCTTCCTCTCTCGCTTCCCAAAGGCTGAATAGTCAGAGTCCTCTGCAAACCGCTGCCTCCCCAGGCCCCGGTGCTCACAGGCTGCCTGTCTGGCCTCTGCTCGCTCACAGTGGGGAGACCCAGACGAGGTTAGGTCAGGGGGGTCAGCAGGGGTCCAGTGAACAGAGCGAGTGTTGAGGCTTGTCTTGTCCAAGCAGCTTAGGAAAGGAGAACACTTGGCAGAAGACCCGGCAGAACCTACTAGTTAAATGTCACGGGGTTTGGGCCAAAGCCAGAGCTGACTGGACAGAATTCGAAACCCGACCCTGCTTTGTCATCGTTCCTTGGGCTTGTACCTCCCTCGTGGTGAGGCGTGACTGGAGTCGAGGACAGGCTGCAGAACTCCTTCAGCTCTCGGACAGAATGCCACCACACCGTGAGGCCAGTTTGCCACCTTTCGTCTGTCCTCTCAGCAGCCCTCAGCATCCAACTGCTCTTCCTAACTCTCCTCCATCAGCCCAAACACTCACACACCGGGTTCCCCTGACTCACAGAAGACCACGCGAAGCTCTTATTCCGGAGAAAATAGAGACTGTGATGTGAAACCCTGCAGCTACTTCTTTTATCTTCACAGCCACGTCCTGCTGTCCCATCTTCGAGAAACAAGTGTCTTTCCACTTGCCCAAGGCAACCCTCCCTTTCAAATCTGTGTCCCTGGGGCACTCTTTCCAGCTTCTTTGAGGATTTGACCCCCAAATTACCTTTCCTATAATTCCAACCATCCTTGTTTCCTCTCTGACTTTGAACTGGCTTCAGTTTCTTCCAGTTAAGTCTAATATTAGTAACCTGAATTTCTAAGTTAACATGGCAGCAAGTGCAACATGCCTAATTGCTCTCATATCAGCTATTATAATACCCAGGGAGATGCACAAAACAATCTTAAATGATTATTAGTGTTATAAACTATAGATAAGAATGGGCCATATGCCAGAACTTAGGGAGAATAGCTACTTCTGTGCAACCAAAAGAGACATTGAGATGCCTCCAAGAGACAGTTCTGAGGGCTTCAATTGGCCAAAGAATTATGTCACCATCCACCAACTGTGCAAAGCCATATTTTGAGCCACTCAGAATCCAAGTTTGAACCTCTGCCTGCCCCCTCAGTCCCTGTCTTCCTTCTTCGTCACAGACTGTGAAAACTCCAAGCATATCAGGCTGCTGAAAATTATTTTTGGTAAAACTGGGTTAAAATTTTTAAAGAAATTAATTCCAGTCTCTAGAAAGATGAAAAACTGGTCCCATGATTAAAGATGGCAGATTGAAGATAAAAGGTTATCTCCTCTCAGCCCTAACACCCCTCAAAAATGAGAGTAAATGGATCTTTATGAGTGCACCCGCTACAAAGAGAGTAGAAGAGCATCAGATTGATCCTTGAAGGCAATAGGAAAGGTTCTGGAGAAAACTAAATCAGCATGCTAGAAAGCACACTGGATAATTCTTTCAGAATTCAGAGGAAGAAGATGAATAAATGAAAATAATAAAAGGTAAATAGATATGGATCAAAAGCAACAGAACTGGACATGGAACAACAGACTGGTTCCAAATAGGAAAAGGAGTCCGTCAAGGCTGTATATTGTCACCCTGCTTATTTAACTTCTATGCAGAGTACATCATGAGAAACGCTGGACTGGAAGAAGCACAAGCTGGAATCAAGATTGCCGAGAGAAATATCAAGAACCTCAGATATGCAGATGACACCACCCTTATGGCAGAAAGTGAAGAGGAACTAAAGAGCTTCTTGATGAAAGTGACAAAGGAGAGTGAAAAAGTTGGCTTAAAGCTCAACATTCAGAAAACTAAGATCATAGCATCCGGTCCCATCACTTCATGGCAGATAGATGGGGAAACAGTGGAAATAGTGACTGACTTTATTTTTCTGGGCTCCAAAATCACTGCAGATGGTGATTGCAGCCATGAAATTAAAAGACGCTTACTCCTTGGAAGGAAAGTTATGACCAACCTAGACAGCTTATTAAAAAGCAGAGACATTACTTTGCCAACAAAGGTCCATCTAGTCAAGGCTATGGTTTTTCCAGAGGTTGTGTATGGATGTGAAAGTTGGACTATAAAGAAAGCTGAGCACCAAAGAATTGATGCTTTTGAGCTGTGGTATTGGAGAAGACTCTTGAGAGTCACTTGGACTGCAAGGAGATCCAACCAGTCCATCCTAAAGGAGATCAGTCCTGGGTGTTCATTGGAAGGACTGATGTTGAAGCTGAAACTCCAATACTTTGGCCACTTGATGCAAAGAGCTGACTCATTGGAAAAGACCCTGATGCTGGGAAAGATTGAGGGCAGGAAGAAAAGGGAACGACAGAGGATGAGATGGTTGGATGGCATCATCGACTTGATAGACATGGGTTTGGGTGGACTCCAGGAGTTGGTGATGGACAGGGAGGTCTGGCGTACTGCGGTTCATGGGGTCGCAAAGAGTTGGACACAACTGAGCGACTGAACTAAAAATCCCTTTATAATTTGGAAATCAAGACAACAATAAAGTCGCTAGATGTCTTAGATGGGAAAGCTTTCCTTACAAAGGAGTGATTTTTCCATAAATGTTTCAGTTTTGTTTGGTGACTGAACTCCACAGCCAACCAAAAGAGAGGTCAAGTTTCAAGGCTGGTACTGGGTTTCTCAGCCTCAACACTGTTGACATTTGGGGCCTGTGTCTTTAGCGTGGGGCCCATCAGAGGAGAGCTGGCCCGTGAGCTATAAGACCTTTAGCAGCGCCCCTGGCCTCTGTCCACTAGATGCCGGCAGTGAACACACACCCCCCACAGTGGTCTCCAGTCACTGCTAAGTGTCCCCTGGGGCGCAAATCGCTCGGGCTGAGAACCACTGCTTTCGGGTAGCACTGATCCATCACCTGTCCACTCTTGGCTTCAGTTACCAGCTCGTAAAGCAAGCCGTCTGTACCAGAGCATCTCCAAGGGCTTTTGCAGGGCAGATCATCGGCCCATTTCCAGGTCGGTCATACACCCTCCCGTGACGATGCCTCCAGCCCCTCCCACTGCTGAGTTCAAAGGGTCCCAGCACTTGTTGTGGGGGTGGGCAGCACCGAGCTCTGAGGGTTTCTGCCTCGGCTCTCCCGGCCAGTCACCAGACTAAACGCTAATTTAGTAAACTCTCAGCCTCGTCTCATTTCAAAGTGCAGCTCCAAACACACATCTCCCCAGCAGACCTGGGATTTAACAGAGAGCAGCCCCGGCATGTTCCAAGCGTCAGGAGTTTGAGTGGCTTCCAGAAGCCCTGTCTCTGTTCTTCTCTCTTGCCCATGCCCACCCCAGACCTATAGCCAGACACCCAGATGTTCTCTGGGAGGCTCTCAGAACTGAGCTGAGGTCTCCAGGTTTCCCTACAGAGGGAGAGAACAGGAAAAACAGGACAAGAGGGCTTGCTTGAGAACCCCTGGTTTGGAGCACCCTTCCGTGTCCTTTAAGCCACGGCTGTTACCACCAGCACAGGGCTTATTCCACACACATTCCAGGACCTAGAGGGTGTAGGCAGTAAATATCCTGCCCCATCTTCCTAAGTCTGAAGACCAGGGGAAGTTTCTAATAAACTGGAGCCCAAATATAGCCACCCCTCCTTTCCTGGGACCCCTTGCTTTCCCCATCTGTTCCAGCCATCCCCTGCCCACCCCTCTCATTCTCTGAGACTCTGTCCCTCCTCCCAGAAACATATCTTTGCCCACAGGGGGTCAGAGACCCCAGGCCAAACTATGGGACCCAGGGAGCTGAGGGCTCAGCACTGTTCAGAAAGCTCGAGAGACCACTCTATTTCTGGAAGGGGAGAAATAGTTGGCAAATCAATTTATTCAAGAGGGGGTTGTCAGGATCTAAACCCTGTCAAGATATTAGAAGTAGTTCCTATGAGCTCAAGAGTTGGGAGAAAGAGGAAAGCCCAGAGTTTGAGGAGATTTTCAAACATATAAGCATATATTTTTTAATTCCATCATGATTTTGTTAAGAATTTTTCTGAGCATCTCTTTTTTGCGGGGGAGAAAAATTCCAGGATTCCACAGGTGGCAGAAGCTACCTCTGGCGAGAGTTAAGACTCAACATGGCCGTGAGGGAAGGATGTCCACTGAGGCCAGTGCCGGGCCCAGCCCCCTGCCACCAGCTCACCCCACCTGTCCTTGAAAACATTCTAGATCTTTTGCTAAAGGGTGGTTAAGCGTGCAGCAGCCCTGGCATCACCAGGTGTGCAGAAACTCAGGCCACATCCCAGGCTTAGCGAGTCGAGTCTGAATGTTAATGGTATCCCAGAGTGGGTGTGTGCATTAGAATTGCAACTGTGCAGCCCAGAGCCCGGGGCGGCCCCCTCCGCCACCCCAGGCCCTGGGCCAGCCCAGCCTTGCGCTGCCCCAGCACTCACCTGGCAGCTTCGAGCCAAAGCACCCGCAGCAGAGGAAAGAGGCAGACAGAAGAGCCCTCAGGGCTGAGCCTGCAGTGTCCTCGCTCTCCCCCAGGCCCTGCCTCCCTCCACCACCCACTCCTTCCCCCACCCCTTGTCATTCCTGGCAGACTTATGCAGGGTCAAAGAAATGCAGCCAGAGGGGCAGGCAGCCCAGCTGCTGAAGAATAGACTCCAGAGAACAACCCTCTGTTGTGAGGGTCAGGGGAACATCGTCTACGTGGACTGAAATGGGGAGACCATTTCACCATGGAGGCTTTGGTGCCTGTCCAGCGCGGGCCGGCAGGCAACAACAGAGAGCCTTCGCTAGGGTGGTCTTGGCTGGGAGAAATAGCCGGGCCTCCCCCGCAGCCCCGTGGGCATCCGCCTGCTCCTCGTCCTCTCAGCAGCTCAGGGAGCCCAAACCCTGGGAGAATTCCAACACCTGAGTTCCAGATACCGCCCCTGCGGAGATGCGGGGCATCGTGCCACTATTTTCTAGCATTTAATACTATTACAGAGAACTTCAAGTCCAGCTTGATAATCTTCACCTTTTAAGTCATTTGATCTTTTTACAGTTTGCCAGATGAATTTTTTTTCCTTTTTGTTGACGATAGGGGGGCGGGGGGTGCCCACACTGCATGGTTTTCGGGATCTCAGTTCCCCGACCAGGGATGGAACCCTCTGCAGTGAGAGCATGGCGGCCTAACCACTGGGCCACCAGAGAATTCTCAAATGAATGTTTTACTTTGGAAGCCTGTTCACTCCTCCAGGGGATACTATTCAGCAGGACTTCAGAAACCTCTCACCGGCTCTCTTCTGTTCACATCTGGTCCACAGGAAATACTGATGCATCTCTAGGGCCAAAAGACTCTGGGCACGTAGGCCATATCCACCGCAAGCACATCGCCTTCCGTTCACCTGCTGGATATCCTGTCTCTTGCCTCTCTGATTGATCAGTCTGGGGCCCACACACTGGACTCTCACTGGGTATGAGATGCAGGCGGGAGGGAGCGTCCTCTCCCAGCCCTTTCCATTGGGAAGAACTAAAAGCACATCTCTTTCCCAAGTAGCTTCCCTCCAGGGTCTTCCCTGGCGGCCCAGTGGTTAAGACTCCCTGCTTCTACTGCAGGGGGTGCAGGTTCAGTCCCTGGCTGGGGAACTACTAAGATCCCACATGCCTCGCAGTGTGGCCAAAATAAAAATTTAAACTGAAGATAACAACAACGAAAACAAAGTAGCTTCTCTCCAGAATTAGCCCTCTTTGCCTTTAATTTCCAACAATTCAGCCAAACTTAGATGTGGGCATAGAGTGTGAGTGGCAGAACTGCTGTTCATTTGGTTTTCCTTTGAAATACTGCATCACAGACTAGCAATCGCTTTAGAATGTCCTGCATATTGTATTCTCCAAAACATTGCATCTTGAAATCCCAGTCCCAATTTCCAATATCTTCTTACACCAACATTTATTCAGTGCATAATAAGTAATGGATATTATAAGTGCTAAATGGTTATTAACTCATACTTCATAACACCTTTATGAAGTACATACTATTACTACCCTCTTATAGGGGAGAGAAATAAAGAACTGAGAAGTTAAGTAACTTATAAAAGGTCAACCAACTAGTGAATGGAGAAGCTGGGATTTGGATAAGCAATCTGGCTGTAGATAGCAAACCCCTAAACTCTACTATGCTGCTAGCCTGCTCATATTTCAAATTACCAGCCTTTAAAGACCTATTGATGAGAGTGAAAGAGGAGAGTGAAAAGGTTGGCTTAAAGCTCAACATTCAGAAAACGAAGATCATGGCATCTGGTCCCATCACTTCATGGGAAATTGATGGGGAAACACTGGAAACAGTGTCAGAGTTTATTTTGGGGGGCTCCAAAATCACTGCAGATGGTGACTGCAGCCATGAAATTAAGAGACGCTTACTCTTTGGAAGAAAAGTTATGACCAACCTAGACAGCATATTGAAAAGCAGAGACATTACTTTGCCAACAAAAGTCTGTCTAGTCAAGGCTATGGCTTTTCCAGTGGTCATGTATGGATGTGAGAGTTGGACTGTGAAGAAAGCTGAGCACTGAAGAATTGATGCTTTTGAACTGTAGTGTTGGAGAAGACTCTTGAGAGTCCCTTGGACTGCAAGGAGATCCAACCAGTCCATTCTGAAGGAGATCAGCCCTGGGTGTTCTTTGGAAGGAATGATGCTAAAGCTGAAACTCCAGTAATTTGGCCACCTCATGCTAGGAGTTGACTCATTGGAAAAGACTCTGATGCTGGGAGGAATTGGGGGCAGGAGGAGAAGGGGACGACAGAGGATGAGATGGCTGGATGGCATCACTGACTCGATGGACATGAGTTTGAGTGAACTCCGGGAGATGGTGATGGACAGGGAGGCCTGGCGTGCTACAGTTCATGGGGTCGCAGACACGGACACGACTAAGCGACTGGACTGAACTGAACTGAACTGAAAGACCTATTAATGGTAAATCCACTATAATTTCATATCCTCATGAAAATAAAAATCCTCTGCTTACATTTTCCGCATTTTAATGACTAATTCTGCCATCCACCCTGGATCCCAACCAAAACCTTTGATGTCATCACCGACAGCTTCTCCTTCATTGAGCACATCTTATTAGTCTACTGGTTGTGGAGATTCTGTCCCTTTAAGAAGGCGCCTTAGTTCAAGACTAAATTACTGAAATGGCTTCTGTTTTTAGACTTGTCTACCCCTAATCCATTCTCAGTATTGCAGACAGAATATTTAACTCAATTCTTATTTAAATTTAACAACATCTTTACCAGTTTCTTTGCTCCGATTGCTTTTTGAATGTCATACCTTCCTTCTGGATTAAATCTTATTCTCCTTTTCCGTGTGTGTGTGTGCGTGTGTGTGTGTGTTCATCTTAAGTATTTTGTGTTCAGTTCAGTCGTGTGAAATATATTCACATTATGGTTCAGTGGATTTCCAAAGAGTCTTGGAAATCCACTGAACCTCAATGTGAATATATTTCGCCCTCCCGACTCCATTCTGTTTTCTGTTCCTATGAATTTGACTACTTTAGACTCTTCACATCAGTAGAATCCTACAGCATTTGTGACTGGCTTATTTTCAGTTCAGTTCAGTTCAGTCACTCAGTCATGTCCAACTCTTTGCGACCCCATGAGCCGCAGCATGCCAGGCCTCCCTGTCCATCACCAACTCCCAGAGTCCACCCAAACCCATGTCTATTGAGTCAGTGATGCTATCCAACCATCTCATCCTCATCATCCCCTTCTCCTCCTGCCCTCAATCTTTCCCAGCATCAGGGTCTTTTCAAATGAGTCAGCTCTTCGTATCAGGTGGCCAAAGTATTGGAGTTTCAGCTTCAACATCAGTCCTTCCAATGAATATTCAGGACTGATCTCCTTGAGAATGGACTGGTTGGATCTCCTTGCAGTCCAAGGGACTCTCAAGAGTCTTCTCCAACACCAGAGGTCAAAAGCATCAATTCTTCGGTGCTCAGCTTTCTTTATGGTCCAACTGTCTGTCTTCCAGGTTCATTCATGTTGTAATATCTATCAGAACTTTAGTCCTTTCTAAGGTTGAATAGTATTCCACTGCACGTATGTATGTGCGACATTTTGTTTATCCATTCGTCCTTTGAGGGATTGTTGGGTTGTTTCCACCTCTTGGTTATTGTGAGTAATGCTGCTATGAACATAGGTGTGCTAAATTTTTTTCTTCTTGAAGTACAATCTTTGGTAGCTCTACCGGGGAACTGTTTAGGGTTAAACTCTTTCCTTTCTTCCTTTTTTAATTGAAGTATAGTTGCTATACATGATTATATGTTTCAGGTATATAACATAGGGGCCATGAAGCCAGGAATTCAAGAGTTCCCTCCTTTTCCAGACTTTATAGACTGACTTTGGTAAGTCCATAGATTTTCTTTATAGACTTCACCTGTGGCGAGAGCATGGCAGAGTCTGCTGTGACCCCATGCTGCATAGCCAGGAGGAGAAAATCAGAGTATGTTTTGTAAGATTCTTATACTGTGTGTGATGGTCTGCTATTCCTTGCAGGTAAACTGCAATAAGGTGAAAATATAAAATGTACAGTGTTATACAGTCAAGAAAGGATTGTAGCTAATGGGCAACCAAGGAGACAAAGTAGAGTTACAAACATATGATCAGTTCATCCAAAAGAAGGCAGAAGAGGAAAGAAAGGGAACAAATAAAGCAGATGAGACAAACAGCAAACAGATGGCAACATGGGAGGTTTGAATTTAACCATGTGAATAACCACATGAGGTGTAAATGGGCAAGCCCCTTCACTTTACAGGCAGAGAGACAGACTGGGTAAAGCAAGGCCTGCTCATATGCCAAGTACGAATAGCCCGCTTTCTAACTCTCTCTCTTTGCAGCCGAGCCGGGTCTCCGTTGCTATGCAGGCTTCTCCCTAGTTGCAGCGAGTGGGGGCTGCTCTCGAGTTGCGGTGCTCGGGTTTCTCACCGCAGCGGCTTCCCTTGTGGTGGGGCACAGGCTCAGCTGCTCTGCGGCATGTGAGAACGTCCTGGATCAGGGATCGAACCCGGGTCTCCTGCACTGGCAGGCAGATTCTTTACCTCTGAGCCTCGAGGGAAGTCCTTAACCCACTTTTTAATTTCACATGTGGATTAGAAGTAAAAGGATGGAAACATATACTATGCTAACACAAAGCAAAAGAAATCCTGAGGGGCATTATTAATATCAATTAATATGAATGGTAATAGCAAAAATATTACCAGGGATAAAGAGGCCATTCCATGATTATAAAGGGGCCAATTCCTCAAACCCTAAACATTTACACTCCTAATAACACAGTTAGGTGACTAGCAAGGAAACCAAGGTCCAGACAGTTTGAATCACTTGTGAAGGTCACTCAGGCAGCGAGTGGAAGAGGCAGGGTGGGAACCAAGGGTGGCTCTAGAGTCTGACGTCCCCCTCCGCTAAGCCGCGTCTCAAGAAGGAGCCGCCGCGTCAGGGGCCTTCAGCTCGTCTCTGCTGCTGGCATGCGTCACCTCCCGGGAGAATCGGAACTGGGAGCCCACCTTTCGGGGCCTCACAGATGGTCCAGACCCAGTGACCAAAGTCCTTGTCTAACTGGAGAGGGGCTGGGAGGTGGGGGAAACCCAGGACTCGGGGAACAGGCACACTTTTCAAAGTTGCCTGGATTCCTCCCGATTCCTCAATGGCTCCATTTATAAATGCCCACAGTGCCCCGGGCAGTGTGGGCATCAGGGCAGGAGGTTAAGGCTGGTGCTGGAGGTTGGGGGAGGGGGCTTCTGCCCAATTCTTTCTAAGCTTCTGACAGGACCCTAAAGCACCAAGACAAACTCCTCTTTCACAGTGAGTTCTGAGGATTGGTGCCAGGAAGGGCGCCTCCAGGGGTGCCGAGAAGTCATCCCACCTCTTTATTCCACCAGACAAGGCCTTCTTTGTCTCCCTCCTCCCACAGCTCTATGTTGACGAAACGTGCCAAGCCCGGAGCAGCAGGGTGCCCGGGGTGCAGGGGTCACCCAAGGGTGGGGGGCAGAGGGAGGCCTGGCCTCTCCGCCCCCGCCCAGTGGGGGGAGGAGAAAGCTTTCTTCTCTCTCTCTCTCCCTCCCTCTGTCCACAGCTGGATGGATCTGTCTGCTTGGAGGGAGAGTGAGAGACCACCAGGAACGAGGGTGGAGGAGGGGTCAGGAGAAGGAAAGAATCGTACTCCACAGCACTGGGCCTGGGAGCCTACGTGACCCAGAGAGAAGGCAGATCAGCTGGTCCCGGGGAGGCGGATATGATCTCTGGGACACAGAAGGTACCACACAGGTACCAGATGGAGTTCCCAGGGTGACGAGGATGAAGGGAGATCCCAGGTGTGGAGAGCAACCTGTCTAAACCCAAGATTCCTGAATGTCTTGTGATGAGATTCATATGACTGGTGAGGCAGTTGAATGAGAACATAGAAAAGTAACAACCATCAGCCCCATTAAAAATAAAAAGTTGTGTGAGAAAGTAAAATGATTATAGCTCACTACACAGCAGAGCTGTGAATGTATTACAGTCACAATAATGAAAATAATGAAGATCTAGCCTAAGTTCTCATATAAGGTATTTTATTGGGAATATGGATGATGGGAAATGGAGGTGTGTGGTGAAGGCTAGGAAAGGATGAAAGAAAATCATCATTTTCCAGGATGTTGACTTAATAATGTAACATCAAGAAAGCGTTGAGAGACAAGGAGGTAAATGTCTTCAAAGTAACCAGCTAGAAGATATGAAAAATCACTGTGTGAAAAATAAGGGGAAAATATTTTTAAAAACCATATGACTTTGCATAAACCAAACATTGAAAAAAAATACTTATGGTCTTAAGCAAAGAATTTTGACTGAAAAATAATTAACGGGAAAAGGGAAGAACTGCAAAAAGATCATGTATTTGGAAGTAACAGTGTGGACATTTATTTAAAACAAAAAAAAATGTGCAGGAATTCCCCGGCAGTCCAGTGATTAGAACCCCGTGCTCTCACTGCCGTGGGCACAGGTTCAATCCCTGGTCGGAGAACTAAGATCCCACATCCCGAGGAACGACTAAGCCCACACACAGCTACTGAGCCCACTGCCACAACTAGAGAGTCCACGCGCCACAACGGAAGATCTCGGGTGCCACGAATAAGACCCAACTCAGCCAAATAAAAACTAAAATATTTTTTAAAAAGAAGAAGAAGGCCTACATCTGGATTTAGTCCTTGTCCTGAGCTCCCCAGGGAGACACTGGCCGGGATAAACACCACGGTCCTACAGGTCTGTCTCATAGCAGTGCTTATTCTCAACCCGTACTCAGTAGACAATACATGGAAATGCCATCCTTAATAATTAGTCATGGGGGTTCTCTGGTGGTCCAGTGGTAAGACTCCATGCTCCCAAGGCAGGGGGCCTGAGTTCAATCCCCAGTTAGGGATCTAGATCCCACGTGCCACAACTAAGAGTTTGCATACAGAGACTAAAGATCCCATGTGCTGCACGCAGACCCAAAGCAGCCTAATAAATAAAGAAATTTTTTTAAATTTATTTATTTTAATTGGAGGCTACTTACTTTACAATATTGTAGTGGTTTTGCCATGCACTGAAACATGTATATTATCATATGTGAAACAGACCGCCAGTCCAGGTTCATTGCATGAGACAGGGTGCTCACGGCTGGTGCACTGAGAAATGTTTAAAATAATAATAATTAGTCATGGAAGAGGAACCAAGTAACTCAGAAGGAAATAACACAGCGAGTGATATTTCAAAGCAATATTTGCTCTGACCTTTGAACAAACAAAGTATAACATGACAGGAGGAAATGTTTAGATCAGTGAGAAGAGCCAAGGCCCCCGTGAACAGGCCCGGGCTGGGGCCAATTGGAATGTGAGACCCACACCACCTATACGACAGAAGACGCGGGCTGGGGTGGGCAAGGGGAGGAAACCTCAGAAGACCTGAGTCCTGGCCAGGGGTGGGGACAAGGAAAGGGCACACAGCCACTCAGACAGCCAGAGAAACTTCCTGGAGGGGCTCAGATTTCAGGGGAAGCCTAAGACAGCTTGCAAAGAAGAGGCAAAAGATTGTTCCTGACCAGCCAGCTGTGACAGAGCCGAGATAGGAGGGCAGTAAGATGCTGACAAAGGAAGCAACCCGAGGGCGGGGCATGGCCATTGGCAGCGACTGGGCACTGCAGGGAGGACGGAGGGGTCCAGAGAGCCAAGTGTGTTCCTGTCGTGGCCACCTCCTGCGCACCCAGCAAAGACCCACCAACGGATTCTCCAGCAGGTGGGATCATCGTCAAGTGCAGCTGAGGATGCCCCAGTCTAGGAGGGGCTCGTTGCCACAAATTACCTCCTTCTCAATAGTTTCTCAGCCCTTTTAGAAGAGCATGTTGCTCTGTATTTGAGGGACCCCACTGCAGACAGCCCATCAACCCCGAGGAGTGCATGGGAAAACCTGCGTTTGCATGTGATGGGCTTTCTCTGTTTCCTATGTTTTATTTTATGCATTAAATATTATCTTGCAAATTCTCTGCCAGTCCAGTGGTTAGGGCTCTGCGCTCTTGCTGCTGAAAGCTCAGGTTCAATCCCTGGTTGGGGAATTAATATCTGCATGGAGCAGCAAAAAAAAAAAGTCACCTTGAAGGAAAATTTTTAATTTATTTTATCAGTCAGTAGAGTCACTCAGTTGTGTCTGACTCTTTGTGATCCCATGGACTGCAGCACGCCAAGCTTCCCTGTCCATCACCAACTCCCAGAGTTTACTCAAACTCATGTCCATCAAGTGGTGATGCCATCCAACCAGCTCATCCTCTCTCGTCCCCTTCTCCTCCTGCCTCCAATCTTTCCCAGCATCAGAGTCTTTTCGCATCAGGTGGCCAAAGCATTGGAGTTTCAGCTTTAGCATCATAAAATTTCTTTTATAAATAAATAAAATTTTAACATTAAAAAATAATTATTATCTTGAGAATGACTAGCAAGGGAGTAGGTGGCTGTGCGGTACTGCGCTTCATCACTCAGTCGTGCCTGACTCTTTGCGACCCCAAGAACTGTAGCCCACCAGGCTCCTCTGTCCATGGGGACAGGACTAGGCAGGAATACTGGAGTGGGTTGCCATGCCCTCCACCAGGGGAAGCTTCCCAACCTAGGGATCAAACCCAGGTCTCCCGCGTTGTGTGTGGATTCTTTACCATCTGAGCCACCAGGGAAGCCTGAGTAGATGGCATAAAACGCTAAGAACTGCTGACCTAGAGGGACAGGTGTGCAGAGAACACAGACTGGGACTGAAAAGACATGATCAAGGAATGTGCCTCGTTCCTTGGACACTGGGCGCCCACAGGATTGTGCCTCAAAACTCTGACTCAAGCCTGCCTGTTGCATTTACCATCCCACTGCCCAACCGCTCGATCTGTTTCCACCAAGTCGACCTCAGTGCCCCGCAGGCAGGTCTGGTGGCTTCTCTTTTTGTCTTTGCCCGCGGATCCATTGATCTGTTTTCCTAAATGTTCATTGATTGTCCTCTTGCTGCCAGGCACTGCACTATGCAGCTGGTCCTGGGTACACCTGTGCTGCCGCCAGACACCACCGGGAAACCTGGACGCCCCCGGGGCTACTGTTGCCCCACTGCCCCCGGGAGCCACCAAGACCCCCAGGACAGGTCGTCTGCTGCGGCTGCTTCTCTGATTCACTGACCCCTGAGTCAGTGTCCAGGGAGAGAGCGGCTGCTCCCCTGAGCCTGGGCCACGTGCGCCTGTTCTGCTGCTGGGGGTGCTGCACAGGGGGCCTCTGGCTGTGCCTGCTTCCCCGATGGAAATGCTGGGGCTCCCCCAGGCATAGAAGGCCAGGAGGCAGAGCTCTGGCAAAGCAGCGAGGGTGGGTGGGGTGGGGAGGGGGTTACACCCAGGCTGGGGTCTACCCAGGCCCAGGCTTTGCCAACGGGGAGGGGTGAAGCAGGGAAGGGTGAAGCGTGGCTTGACAATACCCAGCTCCTCCTACGAACCCCGGGGTGGGGAGGTCAGAGAGGCTGGAAGGATGACACACGCCCCAGTCATCTGCCACTTGCCACACACACACCCAGCCCACTGGCATTCTTCCACACTGGGGTACCCAAAGCCCTGGTCCCCAGATCAGCCATCTCAGCTCCCATGTTCAGATGGTCTGCAGACTCGCTGAGCACAGACACCCCAGCCAGGCCTGCGCGCCCTCTTCTCTCACTCGCAGCCCTCTCTGACACCTCTCACTGGCCTGTGGATTCCCGCCCCTCCCTGGCCCCACCCCGACCAGGCTCAAAGCCCAGCCATTCCCATAGCTACACCTGGCTCTATTCTCCATGTGGTCTGCTGCCTGCTCCAGGACCGGGGGACGTCCAGAACCTTCCAGCTGGACGGTGAGCACGATGGTGCCCGTCCTGCTGTCCCTGCTGCTACTTCTGGGCCCTGCGGCCCCCGAGGAGACCCAGGCTGGTGAGTGGGGAAGCAAGGGGTGGGTTTGGAGAAGAATGGAGGGGAGGCAACGAACTGGATCGATGGGCTCAAGAAGGGCCCCCGGTGGCCAGGATTCTCAAGGGTACATGGGAACGGGTGTCCCAGGCTGCTCACTAGTTCAACTCACACACTTCCAGAAGCACTCAGGGAGCCTCTGGACTCAGGCAAAGTAACCCTAAGGAATCAGAATCTAAAACTCTTAATTTACAGGATAAACAAAACTAAGACCCAGAGATGTGGAGTGGCCTGCCCAGGGTCACATAGCCCGAACCGAGCAGGAGCCACGCCAGCAGAACTTCTCACCCTTCCCTCGCTCTGACCACTGGACGGACCTGCCTGAGACTCAAGGGCGAGAGAGCGACCCCAAGGGGCAGATGTGAAGGCAGATTAACCGGAGAGATGGCTCCAGAAGAAAATTCATCCCTCACTCCACGGTTCAGATATTACTCCTCTGGGCCAGGCAGGCGGGTGACTAGGAAAGAAGCCGGCTGGAGCTTGTAAGAAATAAGGGCCTATTCCAGGACAGGGAAATGAGTCTTGCTCTGGCATATAGAATTTCAGGATTAATAAATGTAATATAAAACCGTGCAAGTTTAAAGTCCATTACATTGTATGAGCTGTCAGAAATATGTTTTATGTTAACTTTATAATAATCAATCACCTTTAGAATGTTAATCACCCTCTACACCAAACTCTGTATCAGTCAGGGTTCTCCAGAGAAACAGAACTAACGGGACTCTGGAGAAAAAGACTTATTTTAAGGAATTGGCTCACACAGTTGTGGGGCTGGGCTGGCAAGTCAGAAACCTGCAGGACAGGTCGGTAGGCTGGAGACCCAGAGAAGAGCTGATGCTGCTGTCTTGAATCTGAAGGCAACCTGAGGCAGAACTTCTACTTCAGGGGACTTCAGTCTTTCCCCTTGGGTCCTTCAACTGATTAGATGAGACCCACCCACGTTACAGAGGGTAATCTGTTTTACTGGAGGTCTACTGAGCTAAACAGTCATCACATTTAGAAACTAATTAGCAAAAATAATAGTTGAACTAGGATTCTGCCGTACGACCTCCAACATGATTAACACCCGTGTAAGTTATAGGATGAATCAATTATGGAATCGATTGTGGGAATGCGCCCCCATCTCCCAGTCTCCACCTCACACCAAAAGGCGAGTTATAGCCCTGGGAATTCTGAGATCCATCCTGGTCTTACCCTGTACCAAGCTACTCTAGGTCATTCCCTGAGTTTTCTAGCAAATTCTCCTTCTGACACTTTCTGCTGCTGACACTTTCTAACTACATGTATTTGTCAGGTTAGACTAGGCTATGCTCCAGTAACAAAGTTCGGGGTGGCTTAATCCATCAGATATTTATTTCTTGCTCGTGTGAAGTTGAATACAGATCAGGCACGTCCTCATGTAAACTGAAGACAAATCAGGCAGTCTCCTCCATAGGACGACTCTGGGATGCAGCCCGTTTACATCTTGGGATTCTTCTGTCTCATCCTGTGGCCTCCACAGCCATCGCCTAAAGGGGGAGAGACAGATGGAGCAAACCAGCCCCTGGGGCCTTGGACCAAAAGATATCACGCCCACTCACACTTCCTTTTGACAGAACTCAACCACCTGGTCCCAATACACCTACAAGGAGGCTGAGAGATACTATCTGCTTATTTGTCAAGAAGACAAGATGCAGTGAAGGCCCACAATGGGCTCTGAACTGCCATCCCCGGGACAGAAGGCTGCCCCTTCTCTTGGGGGAGGCTCCAGCGGTCTGCGGCGGACAGCGGGTGGACAGCGCTGAGGAGGGGAGACCCGGTGCCCTCCCTTCCTGGCGCCCTGCTGCCCCGCACCAGACTCACCTGCAGGGACGCCACTCCTCAAAGTCCCCCTCGTCTTTCACAGGGAATTACTCTCTGAGCTTCCTCTACACCGGGCTGTCCAAGCCCCGTGAGGGATTCCCCAGCTTCCAGGCCATTGCCTACCTCAATGACCAGCCCTTCTTCCACTACGATAGCGAAGGCAGGAGGGCCGAGCCCCTGGCGCCGTGGAGCCAGGTGGAAGGAATGGAGGACTGGGAGAAGGAGAGCGCCCTTCAGAGGGCCAGGGAGGACATCTTCATGGAGACCCTGAGCGACATCATGGACTACTACAAGGACAGAGAAGGTGAGTGGACCACGGGCTGCGGGGTGCAAGGGCTCCGCTCAAGAGGCAGCCCCACAGCTGTGAGCGGGATGGAAGCAGGCCCTCCCAAAGGAGGATTGGGAGGCATGAGCGGAAACACACAGACGTTTCTGCGTGCCTCTCCCGCATCCCACACTCACCTGCCTGCCTGCTCTCCCCATCCTCACTCCCAGGGCCGAGTCAGGACAAATCCGGGCCCCTCTGAGCTCTCCCTTCCACACCTCCATCCATCCAAGGCGGGTCCCTCTTTGTGTGCCAGACTCACTCCTGCCCAGGGATGTGGGGTGGAGAGGGAGGCAGCCTGCAGTGCTTCCTGGGTCCACGTGGTGGCTCCCCCAGCACGGGCTACTCGACCGATTGCTTGGTTGCCTAGTCTTATTGTTGTTTAGACCCTAAGTCCCGCGTGACCCTTTGCAACCCCCGTGGACGTAGCCCACCAGGCTCCTCTGTCCGTGGGATTTCCCAGGCAAGAATACTGGAGTGGGTTTGCCCTTTCCTTCTCCAGGGAATCTTCCCGACCCAGGGATCGAACCTGTGTCTCCTGCATTGGCAGGCGAGTTCTTTACTGCTGTGCTACCAGGGAAGCCCCTGCTATCTAGGCTATTGGTGGCAGATTGTGCAAGACAAAGAGCTCTTTAGGCATAACTGATGCCTGGTTGGCCGGCTGACTTTCACGGGGCGGGGGGGTGGGCGNAGGGTCTCACACTTTTCAGGGAGCATTCGGCTGTGAGCTCCGGAATAACAAAAGTAGTGGAGCATTCTGGGGGTACGCCTACGATGGCCGGGACTTCATCAAGTTCAACAAAGAAATCCCAGCCTGGGTCCCTCTGGACCCAGCAGCTCAGAACACCAAGCAGAAGTGGGAAGCAGAGGCAGTCTACGTGCAGCGGGCCAAGGCCTACCTGGAAGAGGAGTGCCCAGGGATGCTGCAGAGGTACCTGCCCTACAGCAGGACCCACCTGGACCGACGAGGTACCCGCTGCTGCCTATGCCCCCGCCTCGCCCCAACCTTCCCTTGCTCTGCTGGGAAAGACCAGGGCAACCGCAGGTGGGTGCCCAGGAGACCGTCCCAGGCAGACCCTGCGGTCCCTTCTCTCGGTGATGCCACCGCCCGGCTTGGCCGTGGGGACAAGGCAGGTGTG
>SJYQ01000384.1:0-32322 GCA_006410935.1 Redunca redunca
GCTGAGGCAAAGAGGGCTGCCTTACAAAGGCAGCAGCCCGCTCGCTCTTTGGCCTGGCTGGGAAGCAGGGCAGTGGACATCCCAGCCTAGCTCTTGCACGATGGCTCAGAGGTCAGGTCCTCTCAGTTGAAGAAACAGTTAAGCTAATCTTCAAAGAACCTTGTTGTTATTCAGACGCTCAGTCATGTCCACTCTTTGTGACCCCACGGACTGCAGCACACCAGGCTTCCCTGTCCTTCGCTATCTCCCGGAGCTGCTCAAACTCATGTCCCTTGAGTTGGTGATGCTATCCAACCATCTCATCCTCTGTCATCCCCATCTCCTCCTGCCATCCCCTTCTCCTCCTGCCATCAATCTTTCCCAGCATCAGGGTTTTTTCCAATGAGCTGGCTCTTCACATCAGGTGGCCAAAGTACTGGAGCTTCAGCATCAGTCCTTCCAATCAATATTCAGGGTTGATTTCCTTTAGGATTGACTGGTTTGATTTCCTTGTAGTCCAAGAGCCTACAGAACACTTTTTAGTGGCTGTGCCAATTTACTAAGAGTGACAATGAGGATCACCTTACCTCTACCAGGAGAAGTTGGTTGGTTGGTTGGTATCTTCTGCACCCTACTGTAAGGGAACTCCCTCGCCCAAGCTCTGGGGAGATGGATGGGCAGGGGTCTCAACTCAAAGTGTCACCTCCTCTAGGATGGGGTCACTTCCATTCTGGAGAACTACTGCTCCCTCTCTCTCCTAATTATAAATATAACCGCACTGTGTACCCACCACTGAAAACGAACACGTTAACGTTCTGTCATTTTTGCTTCAGATTTTTTGAGGTGTAACTTGTATACAATGAAGTATGCAAATCTTGAGTGCACAGTTTGGTAAATTCCTGCCTATACGTGTGCTCAGTCCATGATTGGTCCCTCAGTCGTGTCTGACTCTTTGCGACCCCATGGACTGTAGCCCACCAGGCTCCTCTGTCCATGGGGTTTTCCAGGCATGAATACTGGCATGGATTGCCACTTCCTTCTCCAAGGGATCTTCCCGATCCAGGGATCAAACCTGAGTCTCCTGCATCTCCTGCATTGGCAGGTGGATTCTTTCCCACTAGCGCCGCCTGGCAAGCCCAAGAATACTGGAGTGGGTAGCCTTTCCCTTCTCCAGGGGATCTTCCCACCTCAGGGATCGAACCTCGGTCTCCTGCATGGCAGGCATCTTCTTCACCATCTGAGCCACCAGGGAACCTATACGTACACCTGTGTAATTACTATCCGGATCAAGAGACAGTAGTTTGTCATCATCCCAGAAGGGTCTTGATGCCATTTTCCAGTCAATAGCACCTCGAAAGTAAGTCCTATGCAGAACAGTAACTCCTCTTCTGAATTCTGCCAGCAGGAATGACTTTTGCCAACTAAAATCAAACTGTATGCATTATTTTATATCTGACTTCTTCTGTTTAACATTACGACCATGAGATGCATCCATGTTGTTGCAGTATGAACCCACCCTCCTCTTGGTGGAGATGTGAGTTGTTATGTTGTTGCTACTGTAATGTATGTAACAACAAGTATTCTTGCACCTGTCTACTGGTATACAAAATCATTGTCTATAGGATATGTATCTGGAAATGGAATAACCAAAATGGCTTGAGGATCTCTAGCCACTGGCTTGTATAAATAAGCTGCTATGTACAGCTTGTACATTTCTTTTGCTGCCCATAAACACTCAATTCTCTTGGGTTGATACCCAGGAGGGAATTTCAGAATCACATGATAGGTGTATGTTTTGCTTTTGAAGATACTGCCAAAGAGTTTTCTGAAGTAGTTGAATGAACTATCAGCATTGTAGAAGAATTCCAGTTGTTCCATATTTGGGTCAATACATGATACTTGTTCATTTTAGCCATAGCAGTAACTGTGTACTAGTATCTTACTGTGGGTTCTTTTTTCTTCTTCCTGTGACTTTAATTCATATTTCCCTAGTAAGTAAGTAAATTAACCACCTTTTCATATGCGTCAAACATTTCTTGGCAAGAGAAGTAGAACAATACAGATACAGTTGGAACTCCTTTTCCGTCCTTCCAAGTCCCATCCTCTCCCTCCCAGACATCAACATTACCGTGAATTTGGGAAGTACCCTCTCAGTCCACGTTTGTGCAACTAAATCATATTTACACTAAAAAAAAATAGTATTGCTTTGTGTGGTTTTTAAATTTACATAACTAATGCTGAACATGCTTCGTTTTCATTCAGCAGTTTTTACATAAGTTGATACACACAGATCTAGTTTATGCATTAAGTCTGCCAAATAGAATTCTATTGGATGACTACAGAACAGTATGTTTATCCACTCTCAAGTTGATGGACACTTAGGGTTGTTTCCAGTCTTTCTTTGTCACTAACAGAGCTTAGCTAAGCTGCCCTTACCTGCCTCTTAGTGTAAGCATGCGAGTCCACTTCTGCGTTCACTGTGAACCCTTTCCTAGAACCATACTGAAGGCAGAAGTTAAACCGAATCTCCCTCGAGCCTTCTGGCCAGGTTTCGTTTTGTATTCCAGGTCCTCTGTGGTTCTCAGTCACCTCACCTTAGTGATGAAGATGTTAAGTGACCACATTGTTCAGGTGTGACCTTGTCTCTCACCGAGGAGGGCTGGGGAGCCTTGTCTTTCATGAGCCCTGAACCTAAATTAGCTATAAAGTCTTTACACTCTGAGGGCTTCCCTGGTGGCTCAGATGGTAAAGAATCCGCCTGCAATGTGGGAGACCTGGGTTCAGTCCCTGGGTTGGGAAGATCCCCTGGAGGAGGCCATGGCAACTCACTCCAGTATTCTTGCCTAGAGAACCTCCATGTACAGAGAAGCCTGGTGGGCTACAGTCCACGGGGTTGCAAAGAGCTGGACATGACTGAGCGACTAAGCATGGCAACACACTCACTTTACACTATAGTTTACATATATGTCAAGTTCCAGAGGTCATTCGGTCACACACGTCTGCTTTGAGAAAGACTTGAGGTAGCTTATAATTCTGAAACAGGAAATCACAACTTCTTACATTTTTAAAGACCAGTTCTCTATCTTAATTGGCATCTCTTCCCCTTGCAGACTGGTAACCACTCTCTCCTGAAAGTTTTTCCTGCATATCTGTCTGAGCACCTCTCCATTTCTTCTCAGAACCATTTCGTCTCTACTGCATAATGAAAGTCTGAATCCCCTACAACTTTTTCTTCTCGCCTATACTCTGGCTGGACCATCTCATCTCCTATCAAGATTGTAACTAACATTTATAAGTTTTCAAATTTTTATCTCCAGACAAGATTTTTTTCTTCTTAAGTCTCTTAAATCCAATCACCAAAAGACTCAGAAACTTTTGTTTCCTAATGTTGGTTCTCCCCTTCAGACCCGTGGATTCCTGAAATAAAGACTGTATTTCTCAACCACCCTTGCAGTTGTGAGTGGCCATGTGACTTAATTCTGGACCACAGGTTCTGAGCAGATATTCTATGTATCTTTGAGATGTAGCCTCAAGGGAAGGGGACAGGCACCCTCGTCCTTCCTGCTCCCCCACGGTTGGAAGACAGACTTGAGGCTGGATTTCACACCATGAGCAGGTGGAAGCCTGGTGTTGAGGATGGTGGTAAAAGGATAGAATTCCAGAGCCTTATTTCCTGCCGCCCCCATACCAACCGAATCCAGGAATACCAACACCTACATGAGAGAAAAACAAAATACAGCGTCCATCTGTGTAAGCCACTACTGTGGGGATTTCTGACCCTTATAGCTGAACTTCATCCTGACACCTAATACTTCACACATATCTCACCAGGAGCCCCTCCCTCATCTCTGGAGGAGTAAGAGGTAAGCATTTCCTTATTGCTTAAGCAGGTTTGGATTGTGTTTCATTGACTATATTAGTTTTCTAGAGCTTCCATAACAAAATACCACAGACTGGGTGGTTGCAACAAAAGAATTATATTATCTCACAGTTCTGGAGGCCAGAAGTGCAAAACCAAGGGGTCAGCAGGCTTGGTTCCTTCTGATGGCTGTGAGGGAGAATCAGTCCCACGCCTCTCCCCAAGCTTCCGGGGGTTTCCTGGTCTGTGGATCCATCACTCTGCTCTCTGACTCCACCTTCACATGGCCTTTCCCCTGTGTGTCTTGTGTCTCTTCTCATCTTCTTAAGGACACAGTCATATTAGATTAGGGTTCACCCTAATTCAGTACGTGTGCGCGTGCGCTCAGTCGTGTAGCAACTGCAGTCCCCCATGAACTGTAGCCCACCGGGTTCCTCCATCCATGGGATTTTCCAGGCAAGAATACTGGAGCCGGCTGCCATTTCCTACTCCAGGGAATCTTCCCAACCCAGGGATCCAACCCACATCTCTTGTGTCTCCTGCATTGGCAGGAAGATTCTTTAACACTTGTGCTACCTGGGAAGCTCCATACTACCTTGACTTACCTTGATTACATCTATAAAAAGCCTATTTCCAAACAAGTCCCATTCACAGGTATGAGGGGTGAGGACTTCAACATATCGTTGGGGGCTAGCAGGGGATTAAATTCAACTCACAACAGTGATATAAGTAAAAAATTGACCTATAGTAGTGAAACTCATCTTAAAGAAGAAATTAAAGTTACACTATCTGATTTTAAGACTTCCTTTAAAGTTACAGTTATTAAAATTGTATTATTGGCCAAGGATTGCCAATACCAGAAAAAAGTTCAGAAATAAATGCACACATATTTGGTTAATTGATTTATGAGAAAGGTGTCAATGCAATTCAACAAGGAAATAAAAATCTTTTCAACAAGTGGTGCTGGAATAACTAGATATCTGTACAGAAGAAAAATGAACAATAAAACTTACTGTATACTCTAAATAGAAATTAACTTGAGATAGATCATAGACCTAAACATAAAAGCTACATCTACAGAGCTTCTAGAAGAAAACATAAGCACATATATTCAAGGCTTGGATATAGGGAAAGATTTTTAAATGGTATATAAAAGGCACTAATTATTTTTTAATTGAAAATCAGACCATCAGAATTTTAAAATTTTGTTCATTAGATACCATTTCAAAAAGAAAAAGGCAAGCCACAGACTGAAAGAAAATGTTGAAATTTATACATCTCACAGGATTTGCTTTTAGAACATAGGAAGATCATCTATTAATACAAACTAAGAAGAAGAAGATAAGCAACCTAGGGGAACAAAACATGGACAAAACATTTGAACACACATCTCACAAAAAAGATATAGGAATGACTAATGAACACATGAAAAGTCAAATATGGAATTACCCTGTGATCTAGCAATTCTCATACATTTTTGTCCAAGGAAAAAAAATCTATGTAGGACTGAATTTTTATTCATAATAACCAAACACTGGTGACAACCCAAATGTCCATCAACAGAATAGACACAGAGCTGTGTATGTCTGCCAGAATACAGCTCAGCAAAGAAGAAACAAAGTACCAAGACACTCAACAACGTGCACAAAGCTGAGAGATAGGATGGTGCCCGCCAAAGGCTGCTGCTGCTGCTGCTGCTGAGTCGCTTCCGTCGTGTCCAACCCTGTGCGACCCCATAGATGGCAGCCCACCAGGCTGCGCCGTCCCTGGGATTCTCCAGGCAAGGACACTGGAGTGGGTTGCCATTTCCTTCTCCAATGCATGAAGGTGAAAAGTGAAAGGGAAGTTGCTCAGTCGTGTCCGACTCTTAGCGACCCCATGGACTGCAGCCTACCAGGCTCCTCTGTCCATGGGATTTTCCAGGCAAGAGTACTGGAGTGGGGTGCCATTGCTGCAGCAAGTGGAATAACAGCCCCTCAAAGACACCCAGCTCTAAGCCTTTCGACCACATGGCAGAAGGGAAGGTTGGTAATGGGGGGAGGCTGTGCTTGTGGTGGGGGCAGGAGGTAACGAAAAAGTTTCTATACTTCCACACATTTTGTTGTGAACCTAAATCATTCTTCATAACAAAGTCTATTTAAAAAAACAAAACAGTAAATGAAGTCATGGCATAGAAACAAAGGGTCTTTCAAAGAAAGAAAACTACCTACCTCCATGTGATTTTTTTCAATTATCTCAGGATAATCAACATACAATAAACTGCACAAGCTTTGAGGGAACAATCTGATNTTGAGTGGTTAAAGCCACAAACATAACTTTATGGGAAGGAGCAAGAACATGGGCATAAACATGCTCTCCAGCGCTTTGTAGCCTCTTAAAGTCACAGAGGAAAAAAGAACTTTGAACGCTGGAATTGAGCTAGCAGTCTTTTTTAAACCCAAATCAGCTTGGCAAGTTGTAGAGGTGTTTTTTAATTCCAGCATCAGACACCTGGTAAGTACTCAATTTGCATTTGAATGAGCAAATGACTACCACACAGTCACACAGAGATGCAGTTGGTTCAGGGCAGGAGCAAGGAATGAACTAGGGGTTCAGAAGGCCTGGACTCCAGTGCTTGTCTTGCTGTTAAGCTGCCTGTGTACTGTGAGAAGGACATGGAACTTTTCTGAGCTTCAATTTCCTCAAATATAAGATAAGAAAATAAATATCTTTAGCTTTGGGGGCATTTAAATAAGATGACACATGCAAAACCCCTTTTAAAAATGTCTACATTTACAACATTTATTTTGTAATACAAATGTATTAGCAAATAAAACAGTCATACAACATGGCTTTTTTTACATCGTATCCCTGGGTCAGAAAGATCCCCTAAAGAAGGGAATGGCAACCCACTCCAATTTTCTTGCCTGGAGAATTCCATGGACAGAGGAGCCTGGTGGACTACAGTCCATGGGGTCGAAAAGAGTCGGACCTGACTGAGCAACTAGGCCATCCCCAATACCAGGGTTTATTTTAGATGAACATTTGATCTGGGTTGGGGTTAGGGGACATGACTGTAGACGGAAAGCGACAAATGATGGCCCTCTGAGGTCTGGACAGTGGATTCTCCATCTTCTACATTCCATCACACTGTTTTGTGCATTCCAGCAGGGTCAGTAGACTCTTTCCTGTGTTTTAACACAAAATCTCAGATGGGTAGAAATGAATAAACGGGGACTTCCCCATTGGTAGGCAGATTTTTAACCAACTGAGCTACCAGGGAATCCCTGGGGACTTCCCAGGTGGCGCTAATAGTAAAGAACCTGCCTATTAATGCAGGAGATGTAAGAGACATGGGTTCAATCCCTGGGTCAGGAAGATCCCCTGGAGGAGGCCATGGCAACCCATTGCATTGTTCTTGCATGGAGAATCCCATGGACAGAGGAGCTTGGGAGGCTACGGTCCTTAGGGTTGCAAGGAGTCGGACATGACTAAAGCGACTTAGCAGTTGCAATGCAGAGGCTGCAGGAACTAAGATCCCATTTGCTGCGTAGCCCACGCGCCATAGCTAGAGAGCCTCCAGGCCACAGTGAAACACTCTGCATGAGGTAACAAAGATCACTCTTGTGGCAACTGAGACCCAAAGCAGCGAAATAAATAAATGAATAAATTTGAATGGTTAAGATGGTAAATTTGTACAAAAGAAAGAAATGAATAAATAAAGAAACACAAATTTAGCAGACATACCACCAGCACTGTACATGTGGAGAAAAGTAGAAAAATACAAAATTTCCTTTTGATTTTACCAGAATCCCCTGGTAGGGAAAATTTCAAAATAATCATACTAATTGCAATGAAATATAAATAAGGCAGTGATAGATTTTCAATAATTAAAAAAACAGACCAGCTACGGGGTTCCCAGGGCAGCAAAAGTAACATTACTCGTGACCCCACCCTGTGGAGACGAATTTGCTATAAAGCTATCCTCTTCTCTCTCTAAATGATACTTTGATCCTCTTGAAATACTTCGAAAAGATGACTTTTCGAGAAGGAAATGCAGTTTAACTTTTTAAAAAATTTAGAGTTTGGGTAACCTGGCATGAAAAAGAATCAATGAAAGCAGGTTCTGTATTGTCAACATAGTAGAAAAATTTGCGTTCGATAAAACCTCATACTGTAAGTAGAATCCAGTAACGTACCATGTTCAATGGGAAAAAATGATCAGTGTGAGCATCGAACCTTTAAGCTCTCTCACTGAATGTGTCCCGACGTCCGCAGCTGTTCTTTGGATCCTTCCCCAAACATGCAAACATAACGAACAGCAGGATTTTGTTCTCTAATTTCACTGAATGGAAAAAGGACTTCTTGGAGAAAAGTTTATTGAGTAACAGGGAAAAGGGAACAAATCTCTGAATCTGGAACATCTTGCTGTTTCTAGTAAGCAAAAATGCTTTTTAATTTTCTTTTTCTTTTTTTAAAAAATGTCTGCTGTAAGCAAGATGATTTGGTTATACAGACACACACACACACACACACACACACACACACACACATATATATATACATTTTAAAAATATTCTTTTCCATTATGGTTTATCATTGTTGTTGTTCAGTTGCTCAGTCATGTCTGACTTTTTGTGACCCTACGGATTACAGTACTCCAGGCTTCTCTGTCCTTCACCATCTCCCAGCGTTCATTCAAACTCATGTCCATTGAGTCAGTTATGCCATCCAACCATCTCATCCTCTGTCATCCCCTTCTCCTCCTGCCCTCAATCTTTCCTAGCATCAGGATCTTTTCCAGTGAGTCAGTTCTTCGCATCAGGTAGCCAAAGTGTTGGAGGTTCAGCTTCAGCATCATTCATCAATATTCCAATGAACAGTGGGGTTGATTTCCTTTAGGACTTACTGGTTTGATCTCCTTGCTGGTCAAGGGGCTAATCATAGGATATTGAGTATAGTTATCTGTGCTACACAGTAAGACCTTACTGTTTACAAAGATGCTTTTCAAAAACATCTGCCATGGAGTAACTCAGAGTGAGCTTCCCTGGCAGTTTAATATCATCTTCTTTATAGACCATGTAGATCAGTGGTTCTTACACTTGAGAGAGCCTCAGAACCATATGGAGCTGTTAAAACCCACATCACGGGGCCCACACACCAGAGTTTCCAATCCAGCCTGTTTGTAACAGGGCCCAGGAATCCGCATTTCTAACAGATTCCCAGGTGAAGCTGCTGCTGGTGGTCCAGAGACCATACTTTGAGAACCACTGGTATACATTACCTTAGCTGAACTGGGTGATTCTGTGAGCATCTATGAGCATCATTCC
Source organism: Redunca redunca (assembly GCA_006410935.1). NCBI lineage: Eukaryota > Metazoa > Chordata > Mammalia > Artiodactyla > Bovidae > Redunca > Redunca redunca. The sequence continues at coordinate 9,148 of SJYQ01000384.1, forward strand.
AATACCCAAAAGGAAAAAAGTCAATTATAAAATGTACAGAAAGGCAGTTATACAAAAATTATGTTTATTAGTATATATGGTGGTTTGTATCTTCCTTTTAAGCACACGTTGGTTTATAAAGCATAGTCTTTTTAAAATCTGTGAAAACAATGAGTAGAAATCCACAAGTTAATGAAACAACTCTAGGAAAAATAGAAACTGTACCAAAAGCAGGAAGAACTTAATAGCATTATAGAAAGAAATCCAATCCTCAATCAGCACCATTTAGAGCACAATAATTCATCAAATCCTTGTGTTCAAAGATGGTAAACTAGTGAAATGGCCCAAAGAAGAGAATTAACTTGGTGCCTCGTTGTCTCGGGAAAAGACCTCTAAATGCGTCATTGTGACAAGATGTTTACACACTCCTAGGGCAGTGATATATTTTCAATTAATGTATCAAACAAGGTTAATATGTAATAATGGCAAGACAACAAGTTCGGAAACATCAGCTGTGGGAAACCCAAACCGACATCCCTTCCAAGGAAGACACCAAGTTTCATCATCTATGAGAAGGGAAGAGACTTGAAATTCCCACGGATAAAACCAGGGAAACCAGGTGGAACTATTAGGGGAAACAGTGACTGAAACCACTCACCCTGGCCAGGCCTTTTAGAACTAACACCCAAGAAAGATGTTCCTTTCATTATAGGGTACTAGAATGCAAAAGCAGGAAGTCAAGAAATACCTGGAGTAACAGGCAAATTTGGCCTTGGAGTACAGAATGAAGCAGGGCAAAGGCTAACAGAGTTTTGCCAAGAGAACGCACTGGTCATAGCAAACACCCTCTTCCAACAACACAAGAGAAGACTCTACACGTGGACATCACCAGATGGTCAACACTGAAATCAGATTGATTCTATTCTTTGCAGCCAAAGATGGCTATATACAGTCAGCAAAAACAAGACTGGGAACTGACTGTGGCTCAGATCGTGAACTCCTTATTGCCAAATTCAGACTTAAATTGAAGATAGTGAGGGAAACCGCTAGACCATTCAGGAATGACCTCAGTCAAGTCCCTTATGATTATACAGTGGAAGTGAGAAATAGATTTAAAGGCCTAGATCTGATAGAGTGCCTGATGAACTATGGAATGAGGTTCGTGACATTGTACAGGAGGCAGGGATCAAGACCATCCCCAAGAAAAAGAAATGCAAAAAGGCAAAATGGTTGTCTGAGGAGGCCTGACAAATAGCTGTGTAAAAAAGAGAAACAAAAGGCAAAAGAGAAAAGGAAAGACAGACCCATCTGAATGCACAGTTCCAAGGAATACCAAAGAGAGATAAGAAAGCCTTCCTCAGTGATCAATGCAAAGAAATAGAGGAAAACAATAGAATGGAAAAGACTAGAGATCTCATCAAGAAAATTAGAGATACCAAGGGAACATTTCATGCAAAGATGGGCTCAGTAAAGGACAGAAATGATATGGACCTGACAGATGCAGAAGATATTAAGAAGAGGTGGCAAGAATACACAGAAGGACTGTACAAAAAAGATCATCATGACCTGGATAATCACAATGGTGTGATCATTTACCTAGAGCCAGACATCCTGGAATGTGAAGTCAAGTGGGACTTAGGAAGCATCACTACGAACAAAGCTAGTGGAGGTGATGTAACTCCAGCTGAGCTATTTCAAATCCTAAAAGATGATGCTGTGAAATTGCTGCACTCAATATGCCAGCAAATTTGGAAGACAGTGGCCACAGGACTAGAAAAGGTCAGTTTTCATTCCAGTCCCAAAGAAAGGAAATGCCAAAGGATACTCAACCTACTGCACAATTGCACTCATTTCACATGCTAGCAAAGTAATGCTCAAAATTCTCCAAGCCAGGCTTCAGTAATATGTGAACGGTGAACTTCCAGATGTTCGAGCTGGTTTTAGAAAAAGAGGAACCAGAAATCAAATTGTCGACATCCGCTGGATCATCGAAAAAGCAGGAGAGTTAGTTCCAGACAAACATCTACTTCTGTTTTATTGACTATGCCAAAGCTTTCGATTGTGTGGATCACAACAAACTGTGGAAAATTCTGAAAGAGATGGGAATACCAGCCCACCTGACCAGCCTCCTGAGAAACCTGTATGCAGGTCAGAAAACAACAGTTAGAAGTGGACACGGAACAACAGACTGGTTCCAAATCGGGAAAGGAGTACGTCAAGGCTGTATATTGTCACCCAGCTTATTTAACTTATGCAGAGTACATTGTGAGAAAGGCTGCACTGGAAGAAGCACAAGCTGGAATTAAGATTGCCGGGAGAAATATCAATAATCTCAACTATGCAGATGACACCACCCTTATGGCAGAAAATGAAGAGGAACTAGAGAGCCTCTTGATGAACATGCAAAAGGAGAGTGAAAAAGTTGGCTTAAAACTCAGCATTCAGAAAACAAGGATCATAGCATCTGGTCCCATCACTTCATGGGAAATAGATGGGGAAACAGTGACAGACTTTATTTTGGGGGGCTCCAAAGTCACTGCAGATGGTGATTCCAGCCACGAAATTAAAAGACGCTTGCTCCATGGGAGAAAAGTTATGACCAACCTAGACATCATCTTAAAAAACAGAAACATTACTTTGCCAACAAAGTTCCATCTAGTCAAAACTATGATTTTTCCAGTAGTTATGTATGGATGTGAGAGTTGGACTGTGAAGAAGGCTGAGCACCGAAGAACTGATATTTTTGAACTGTGGTGTTGGTGAAGACTCTTGAGATCCCTTGGACAGCAAGTCCATTCTAAAGGAGATCAGTCCTGAGTATTCATTGGAAGGTCTGATGTTGAAGCTGAAACTCCAATACTTTGGCCACCTGATGTGAAGAGCTGACTCACTGGAAAAGACCGTGATGCTGGTAAAGATTGAAGGCAGGAGGAGAAGGGAATGAGAGAGGACGAGATGGTTGGATGGCATCAGCGACTCAATGGACATGAGTTTGAGCAAACTCCGGGAGTTGGTGATGGACAGGGAGGCCTGGCATGCTGCAGTCCATGGAGTCTCAAAGAGTTGGACCCAACTGAGAGAGTGAACTAAACTGAGGTATAAGTGAAAGTGATATCATACTTGTTTTTCTGTGTCTTACTTCACTCAGTATGACAGTCTCTACATCCATCTATGCTGCTGCAAATGACACTATTTTGTTTACCAAAAACTTATTAATAAGTGAATGAATAAGCAGATTGAGGCACATCCATACTATGAAATAGTGCTCAGCAATAAAAAAGAATGTAGTATTGATATATGCTACAACACAGACGAATCTCAAAAGTATTATTAGCCGAAGAAACTAGACAAGAGTACCGATGGTATGATCCTTTTTATTTTTTTAAATGGTACAGTCTTTGTGTTACTGTATGTGGAATAACTCTCTAGATGTTTAAAACATTTATAAGAGTTAATCTATTGGACTGGTGAGTTCATCAGAAAATTACTAGAGCTAATCAACGAATATAGTCAAGTTGCAGGATATAAAATCAACACACAGAAATCCCTTGCATTCCTTTACACTAATAATGAGAAAGAAGAAAAAGAAATTAAGGAAACAATTCCATTCACCANTTGAAATGAATGGGGGAATTTAATTTGGCAAAATTCAATATTTTAATTTATTAGTTTGGAAGTCATATAGATATTTGAAAGAACATAAATTTTAATGATTAAGGGAAAGCAAATCATTCAAAATATATATAAGAAGACTACACTGTTACATTAAATAAGGCACAAGAGAAGGAAGTTTTCCTCACTTGCAGAAAAACCTGTTACACGTTCAATAATGCATCAACATATATCATACAAACTCACTCCCAGGCTTGGTCAATAGGAGCACATGTGTTTGGCAGAGCTCTCATCACTGTGTGGAGGTGATCTTGGGTTCTGTTTTTTCCACTTAATGACATTTCACATGTACAGTTTTTAGCTATAGAAGTAGCCCACAACATTGTTGGTTTTGAGACTCTGATAAAGGCATCTATAATATACCATAGTTTGCTGGACTTTTCCTCCACTGTTGGGGCTTAAGTTCAAAATCATTAAAAAGTATAATTACCGGGAATTATAATCCCTGGCAGTCCAGTGGTTTGGACTCCTACCTTCCATTGTAGGGGACACGAGTTTGATCCCTGGTAGGGGAGCTAAGATCCCAGAAGCCACATGGCATGGTCAGAAAAAAAAAAAAAAATTACAGTTACCAGTCAAAAGTTATGGTCCCCAATCATTTCTTTCTTGCTGTAGGGCTCTAGCAATACTGGCTCAGGACCTTGGCTCCACCCCATCACGCTCATGCGACCTTGAGCAGATCGCCTGATCTTTCTGACCCTTACCTGTCCCAGGGTTTCTGGAAAGGATTAAATAAGGCACTTCTGGGCTTCCCTGTGGTCCAGTGGTTAAGAATCTGGCTGACAATGCAGGGGACAGTTTTGATCCCTGGTCCAGGAGGATCCCACGTAGCTTGGAGCAACCAGGCCCAGAAACCACAGCTACTAGAGCCCGGGCCGGCAAGAAGGCAAGCCACCGCAGTGAAAGCCCGTGCAGCTCAGAGTAACCCCTGTTCGCCACAAGCAGGGAAACCTGAGTGCAGCAATGAAGACTCGCCACAGCCAAAACGCTAAACAAGTAAACAAGGCAAGCGACAGCTCCTGGCACATAGTAGGCCCTCAGAAATGTCGAGTACTGGATCTAACACACATCTTCCTGATGTTCCTCACTCTCACTGAATGGCCTCTTCAGAACAGCCAAGTCTTTCACTTTTAGTTAACAGTTATACCGCTTTGGACCTGATATTCTTCTTATTCTAGACGTAATCTTCCCCACTTTCAGGTTTTGAGAGCTGACTCGAGCTTCCACGTTTCATCCTTCACTCCATTCTTTCCGAGTCTTGGTTGGTGTGCTTGTTTTTGCTCGAGACCTTTCCATCTGCTGTTCTAGGGGTAGCCCCCGGCCTTCTGATCATTTACGCTGCCCTGTCTCTTCTCCTGCGCGGTGTCTGTCTTTCCAGCCTGTTTTCTTTAGGCGTACATTGGCTTACTGTGTGTGTTAGTCGTGCTGCTGCTGCTGCTGCTGCTAAGTCGCTTCAGTCGTGTCTGACTCTGTGCGACCCCATAGATGGCAGCCCACCAGGCTCACGCGTCCCTGGAATTCTCCAGGCAAGAATACTGGAGTGGGTCAGTCGTGTCCAATTCTTTGAGACCCCATGGACTGTAACCCTCCAGGCTCCTCTGTCCATGAAATTCTCCAGGCAAGAATACTGGAGTGGGTTGCCATTCCCTTCTCCAGGGGAACTTCCCAATCCAGGGATCAAACCCTGGGGTCTCCTGCTTTGCAGGCAGATTCTTTACTGTTTGAGCTACAGAGAAATCCTGGGGTATATACTTCAAATAAGAGCATACCTTATATTATGTTCATAACCTGTAACTGTATGATCAGTTTCCACATCAGATATGTTTTCTCATTGTTTTAATAGATATGTTGGTAAACTGCAATTTAATTATTTCCTCATTTTTAACATTTAGCTTGCTTTTACTTTTTCATTTTATAGATGATTCTTTGATGAAAATTCTAGTAGCTGTATCTCTAGGCTCATCCACGATTGCTTCCTTAGAATTGACTAGTTAGTGTGTTAGACACTCAGCGTCCGACTCTTTGCGACCCTACAGACTGCAGCCCATCAGGCTCCTCTGTCTGTGGGATTCTCCAGGCAGGAATACTGGAGTGGGTTGCCATTTCCTTCTCCAGGGGATCTTCCCAACTCAGGGATTGAACCCTGGTCTCCACCTTGCAGGAAGATTCTTTACCATCTGAGCTACAGATGTTAAATTGCTGGGTCAAAGGAAACATAAAATTCTGGGTCTTTTAGTATGTATTTTCACATTATCTGGATAAAGATCATACACAATAAGGTTATAGCTTACTGCAGAATATCCAAAACAGTATTACCACATCAATTTCCTTTAGGATACTCCCATACAGATCAACCTTTAGAAATATTAATATTTAGAGCTGTTTTCCTGAATAAAAAATCAAATACTATAAGCTCACATTTTAATAATCTGATATAAAAGAAGTAACTACCCTCTGGAATGTCACCTTTATTAAACCAGGGCTGTCTGAAAGCACCTTACAATGTATTGCTTGTTTTATAAAAATACATTCGTTTCACTTCGAGATCACTTTGTGAGGGGGCCTGGGGGTATTCCCACCCTCTTTCGTGCTCTGATTCACCCTAGCAATGCTGACTCAGCACTTTGTTTTCAACCACAGGGTCTGGCGCTCCTTAGCCATACCATGCCTTTCAGATTAAATCTGATTTCTTCCTTCAAGTGGATGCTTTATTCTCATAGCCAACAGGGCACAGGGTTCAGAGAAAGAAGATCATGTTCTATAATGTTTATTAATGTCTTAAAACTATGTGCCCATCTGTTCTGAGTCTGAAAGAAATCAAAGTTGGGCTTACAGAAAATCAGGCACAGTGAATCAATCAATTAACCACTGTTGAGTGCCAGCAATATGTAAGGCAGCAGAAATCCTCAAAATCGGAGAATACACAAAATACATTGGTAAATATTTACTTTCCTTTCATTGTGGTTGCTTTTTCTGAAATGTGGGACAAATGTTTGTTTGTATTTTGTTTTTCTAGACTCTTCTTTTCTTAGCCTAGAGGAAGACTGAAGTGGCTAAGATTTGAAAGTATCCTGATTTTCCTCAAAGGATGCTTTTTAAATTGAGGAGATTGAGTGTCTTGCCATATGAATGTTGGCTTTATGTGTTTCCTCTTCTGTGAAATGTCCATTTATGTCTTTCCCTATCTTTCTATTGGGTTATTGTCCTTTTTTTATTGACTTGTAGAAGTTTTTAAATATTCCTGGTAGATTCTTTGTGATAAATGACACATTTTCTCTGTTTGTAGTTTATCTTTTTGCCTTCTTTAACATGTCTTTTGATTAATACAAGTTTTTAACTTCAGTATAGTCAAATCCATCACATTTAACTGATAATGGGCTTTTTTGGGTCCAGTGTTTAAGAAATCCTTTCCTACCCTGCAGATCTGAAGATATACACTCATATTTTTTTTCTGAGAGTTTTAAAGTTTTGCTTTTGATTTGGATCCTTAATCCATCTGGAGTTGATTTGCATGTCTGATGTGAGATAAGAATCTGATTTATTTTTCATATGGATAATCCTCTTCCTACTTCATTTATTGAATTTCTGGTAAATAATCCAGGAAATGCAAATCAAGACCATAGATACCAAGTTACATCCATACAGCTGGTAAAAAAAATTGAGGTCTAATAATACCAAGAGCTGAAGCAGATAGATCATTAGTGTGGTGAGAGTATAAATTGTTACAGCTGCTTGGAAAACTGGTTTTATACTGCAAAGGTAAACGTTCACACTATCGACAATTGATCCTCATTCCATTCATAGATATAAACCGAGGGCAACTCCGGCAGGTATGCACTGGGAGAGTAAACCACTTATGAGAATGTTCACTGCAGCAAGAAATGTGAAAACCCAAACTCCAGGATCCAGGAAGCCAGATAAATGAACGTTGTACTTCACAGAATGAAATGCTATACAGCAGTGAAGATGAATGAATCGTAGTAGCCCACAACTCTTAGTCGTAGAAGTAAATAACTCTTGGCAATCGAAAACTAAATGGAAAAAGTGTCCCAGAAGACTATGTACAGAACAACATGCTTTTTATAAAAGTCAAAAGCAGTGAAAACTAATCATCAGTTTGTTTGCATGCATATATGTAGGATTAGAATATTTGAAATCAAGAATGAATAAAAATACAAGATTCAGAATTGTGCCCACACAGTAAGCAGAGGGCAGGCAGTAGGGGGCAGGGTGGGCAGGGGAAGGGGCAAGGCAAAAGGTGGAAGTCTCTCTCAGTGTGTTAGTTCTCTAACTGGATAGTGAGTTCAGGGGTATTCATTAAATTATTAATAAATAAACACACGGGTAGATAAAAGAGGGCCTAGTTTGGACCAATGATGAGAGTGGGAGGGGCAAATCAGCACAGAGCTGAACTGCCCTAAAGTATGAAGCGAGGATATTCAAAAACCAAGATCAAAAAGCTATTTGAAGGAATTCTTTAGCCGGCCTGTGGTTAGGACTCTGTCTTTCACTGCTGAGCGCCCAGGTTCAATCCCTGGTCAGGGAATTAAGAACCCACAGGACTTAATGGCATAGTCAAAAAAAAGTTATTTGATGTAACAGCTAAGTATTACTAAATCAAAACTCCTCACTGTACTAATTTTTTCACCAGATCCTGATTAGGTATTAGGGATTCCCTTGTGCACAGCCGTAAAGAATCCACCAACTGATGCAGGAGACATGGGTTTGATCTCTGGGTTGGGAAGGTCTGCTAGAGAAGGGGAATGGCAGCCCACACCAGTGTTCTTGCCTGGGAAATTCCATGGACAGAGGAGCCTGATGGGGTACAGCCCATGGGGTCCCGAAAGAGGTGGACACAACTTAGCAACTAAACAACAAGTACACATGCAGCCTGCATATTTAAATTTAAAGTCCATGTCCTTTCAGCTCTGCTTGGACCGCAGTGAAAAAATAAATAAATAAATAAATAAATAAATAAGTTCTCTAGGGAGGGACTGGGTGGAAAGAGAAGCAAGCTGACTAAGAAAACCTCTGGTTCTTCTGAGGATTCTCATTATGTCATGAGACTACGGCATTTCCAACCTTCTAATAATAAAAGCAGCTTGCATTTTTCTGGGATTTTGTATTTGCTTAGTGTTCTCATGTACATGCTTTATTTGATGGGACAAAGAGCCTGACAACTTTAAAAAAATGTATCAAGGCTGTCAGATGTTGGTGATGAAAAATAACAATGCAAATGAAACTGAGTGCTGGTGTTATCTGAAAGTTGTCTCTGTGGATAAGAGCCAACTAAAGACAAAACGTAAAATGAGAGGGAAATTTATCAGCATGATCTTTCTGTGCTTTAATTCTTTAAATCTTCGTCTAAATAGGAAGTTGCCCTTATTGTTGTTTCAGTCACTAAGTCGTGCCTGACTATGCTCAACCCCGTGGACTGCAGTCCCCCAGGACCCCTGTGTCCATGGATTTCCCAGGCGAGGATACTGGGATGGGTAGCCACTCCCTTCTCCTGGGGATCTTCCTTCCTGACCCAGGATTTAACTTGTGTCTCCTGCACTGGCAGGCAGATTCTTTACCGCTGAGCCCCCAGGGAAGACTGAGGTCACCCTGTGCATGCATGCTAAGTCCCTTCAGTTGTGTCCGACTCTTGGCGACCCCATGGACTGTAGCCCACCAGGCTCCTCTGTCCCTAGGAATTCTCCAGGCAAGAATACTGGAGTGGGTTGCCCTGCCCTCCTCCAGGGGATCTTCCTGAGCCAGGGACTGAACCTGAGTCTCTTACGTCTCCTGCATTGGCAGGCAGGTTCTTTACCACTAGTGCCACCTGGGAAGCCCCGAAGTTACCTTACTGTTGTTGTAAAAGGACAACTCAACAAATATTCACTGAATTCCTAAAATATGTAGGCCTTGTGCTTGGTGGAAGAACAAAACAATGAACAAGAAAGACAACAGACATGGAGCTATCGATAGATGATATTTAGCAAAATACATTTCTGTTTTTATTTTAAAAACTGCATCATGCATGATATCTTTGATGAAGCTTTAGCTGTCTTTACCTGAAATGTACCCGTAGATAACCCTATATGCGAGACAGCAAAAGAGACACAGATGTAAAGAACAGTCTTTTGGACTCTGTGGGAGAGGGCGAGGGTGGGATGATTTGGGAGAATAGCACTGAAACATGTATATTATCATATGTGAAACAGATCGCCAGTCCAGGTTCAATGCATGAGACAGGGAGCTCGGGGCTGGTGCACTGGGATGACCCAGAAGGATGGGATGGGGAAGGAGGTGGGAGGGGGGTTCAGGATGGGGAACACATGTACACCCGTGGAAGAGTCATGTCAATGTATGACAAAACCACCACAATATTGTAAAGTAATTAGCCTCCAATTAAAAAAATTAATTTATATTTTAAAAATTTAACTTTCTTCTTTTTTTTTTGGCTGTGCTGGGCCTTCGTTTCTTATATATATTTTTTAATTAATTAGTTTATTGTGTGCTCAGCTGCACTGGGTCTTCCTTGCTGTGCACAGGCTTTCTCTAGTTTTGGTGTGCAGGCTTGTCGTTGCAGTGGCTTCTCTTGCTGCAGAGCACAAGCTCTAAGGCTTGAGCTCAGGAGTTGCGGTGCACGGGCTGAGCTCCTCTGCAGAATGTGGGATCTTCCCAGAGCCGGAGTGGAACCCGTGTTCCCTGCATTGGCAGCCAGATTCTTAAACACTGGACCACCAGAGAAGCCCCCATATCCAGTACGATTGTTGGCTCCGTATCTGTCTCCATTAGACCTCACCGTGCTGACTTGCAATCATTTGTACAGACATCTGCAGTGCTGCTCTGTGCTTAGTCGCTCAGTCGTGTCCGACTCTGTGACCCTGTGGACTGCAGCCCGCCAGGCTCCTCTGTCCCTGGGATTCCCCAGGCAAGAATACTGGAGTGGGTTGCCATGCCCTCCTCCAGGGGATCTTCCCAACCCAGCGATCGAACCTAGGTCTCCTGCACTGCAGGCAGATTCTTTACTGTCTGAGCCACCAGGGAAGCCCAAGAACACTGGAGTGGGTAGCCTACCCTTTCTCTAGGGGACCTTCCCAACCCAGGGCTCTACCTGGGATCTGCTGCATCGCGGGTGCATTCTTTACCAGCTGAGCTCCACCTGTGCAGTAGATGTCTGTCATTTGTCTTCTGCCCAGGCTCTTTTCCGCTCAGAAACTCCATTCTCCACCTTCTAAGGCTGTCAGACACATGGCCCCGCCTCCCCCACCCATGGGGAAGCACAGGACACAGGCCGGCAGGAAGAGGAGGTAGGTCTGTGATGCAAGTAGAAGTTTTCTGGAGGCTTGGTTTGGATCCTGAGAAGAAGAATGTGTCTCTTCTCCTAAAATCACTATCATGGATGACTAGAGCTTTGCCTTCATGAGAAAATCTAAGAAGCCAGAGGAGAGCAGAATTGTTAAGATGGAGACACCAAATCCTTATGATTCACTTTAAGCCTGACCCAGCAGTGCCTGAAACCCATTATCTCGGTTAAAAGAACCGATATATTGACTTCTAGCTTAAGCTTGTTAGGTTAGTTTTTTGTCACTTAAAACTAGGCAATCCCAACCAGGGCTGTGCATGTCTCTTAACCAGACCGTGAGCTTCTAGGAGCACCTATGAGCAAGGGTCCAGTTGGCACCAACATTGACCTGGTGACAACCAGTGACACAGCAGGCAAATATCTAGACAAAATCGTTCCACGTCTAGAACAGGCATGTGTAACCCTAGGTCTGCGAACTTCTAGTTGGATCCATGAGCGGATGTGTATATGAGGATTTTTCAGGTAAGAAAGTTAAAACTTGCTATCAGGACTTCCCTGGTGGTCCAGTGGCTAAGAATCCACCTGCCAGTGCTGGGGGGACTTGGGTTGGATCCCTGATCGGAAAATTCCACTTGCCCCGGGGCAACTATGCCTGCACACCGCAACTACCCGAGCCCATGTGACCGAGAGCCCAGTGCTCCGCAACAAGAGGAGCCACTGCGGTGAGAAGCTCTCGCACTGCAACCAGAGAGGAGCCTGCAAGCATCAGCCAAGACCCAGCTAAAAATAAATAAATGAATTTTACAAAGAAAAGCAAAACTTATTTTGGAAATACTAGTCATCAGATGCACAAAAGAATCTCAAAGGAAGCGAGTTCAGGAACTCCCACTGGTTTAAAGGCTGTGCCTGGCAAACTCAGCTTGTTTCAGGGTCATGGTGAAGATCCTCAGTACCAGGTCCAGCATTCGGTGACCAACACCAGGAGCAGTCATCGCATCAGACATGGAGCAGGGGGAGAAAGAGCTCTGCTAGAACTTTCCTTCAAGTCTAGGCAACACGCAAACTTGCTGTATTCCAAGTACCATCTTGCCAGGTTTGTTTGGCTTGATAACTAGCCTGTGCGGATAATTTCCGGTCTGTTTTTCTAAGTCCACTGAGGGATAGAGCTGGGAAATGTAGGTAAGAGGAGAAATCCAGGCCCCTTTGGCCACAGGCCCCACAAGGCCCCCCGACTCCCCGACGCCCCGCTCATCTCACGTAACTGACAGAATCCCTCCTGCACCCCTCCCAACCCATGGGCTCCCTTGAGCGCTGACCATGCCGAGTTCTGGTATCAACCTCTAGACTGCTCTTTGCTTTTGTTTACTGTGGTAAAACACACATAACATCGAATTTACCTCCTTAACCTTTCTTTTAATGGAAAGCCTCGCGATTTATTTATTCTTTATTTGTTTTGGCCACACCATGCCGTGCCGCACACCATGTGGGGTCTCAGTTCCCTGAGCAGGGGTTGAACCCGTGTCCTCTGGAGTGGAAGCACAGAGGTTTAGTCACTGGACTGCCAGGGAAGTCCCAGCCACTTTTAAGTGTACCATTCAGGGGTGTTGAGTAACTCTATATTGTTGTGCAACCATCCCCATGATCCATCCACAGAACTTTTCATCATCCCGAACTGAAACTCTGCCCGTTGAACACTAATTCGCTGTTCACCTCTCCTGCAGCCCAGGAAGCTCTATTTCACTTTTCTGTCTTCTGAACTTGACTAATTTAAGTGCTTCATATAAGTAAAATCATACAGTATTTCTTCTTATATATATATATATATTTTTTTTTTTTTTCTTTTCCCCACTTAGAAGAATGTCCTCAAGTTTCATCCGTGTTGTAGCATCTCACTTCCATTCCAAGTGACCTCTGGACCACAGTGAATTGGCTTTCCAAGCCTGCCCCTTTGAGGATGCCGTGTGGGCTGGCTCTCAGAGAGCTGCACCAAATGCTGAGCCTGATGCTGTGTATCTTCACCTCCCTGGAACAAATAAGCCTCTCTCAGGGACTTCCTGGGCAAGCTGATGGGAGAGTTTATTATCCCAGGCCCATGAGGTCTCTGAGTATTGCCTTTGTCATGACATCTACTTCTCCCACAGGTATGATTTGTTGGGAGATTCCATCAAATAATTTCTGGAAGTTCTTCATGTGTATTTGCTGATCTCTCTCTCCCATGCATGGTCATCAAATATTGACTGGCTATCTGCCATGTAATAGGCTTATCCTAGGTGCTCGAGATATAACTGCTGCTGACCCAAGATACGACATGAGAGCTGGGACCCCAGCTGGTGATCTTGAAGATGAAGGCCAGGTTCTGAGGCTGATGGAGCGGAGAAAGAGGCACCTGTTAGCTTGTTGTAGTGTGAAGCCAGCACATCAGCCCAGGCCTAGCAACCATGAGAAATGAGAAAGAAATAATCTTCTCTTTTAAAAAATAATTGGTATTTTGGGTTTTCTGCTATATGCACCTGGAACGAAACTCCAATTATTAAGGTTCTCTATCCCTCGCCGTCGTTGTTCACCCGCTCAGTGGTGTCCGACTCTTTGCTCCCCCATGGACTGCAGCACGCCAGGCTTCCCTATCCTTCACCATCTCCCAGAGTTTGTCCAAATTCATGTCCACTGAGTCGGTGATGCTCTCTAACCATCTTATCCTCTGCCGCTCTCTTCTCCTCCTGCCTTCAATCTTTCCCAGCCTCAGGTCTTTTCCAATGAGTCGTCTCAACATATATCCTGTCCTTGGGCCAGCAGAATCAGCATCATCTCTAACCCTGTTAGAAACGCAGACTCTCCAGCCCCACACCGGATCGACTGAATCAGATTTTGCAATTTCCCTAGGAGATTTGTATGCACAGTGAAGTTGGAAAAGCACTGCTTTAAGCCATTTAAGGAGGCTGACTTTCCTATAGTAAGCTTTGGTTCCATTTTAGTATTTTTTTAAATGATGGAATATATCACGGCATGTAGACTGAATGTAGACATGGATAATTCTCCATATTCATTCATATGGATTTTCTTTATTTTTTCTTGAGATATAATTGGTCTATACCATTACAACTGGTACAACATAATGATTCAATGTGTGTATACACTGAAAAATGATTACCATAGTAAATCTGTTTAAATTCCACCACTATACAGTGTACAAATCTTTTTTTCTTATGATGACAACTTTTAAGATCTACTCTCTTAGCCACTTTCTTTTTTATTATTTTTAAATTTTTACTTATTATTATTTTTGACCACACCACACGGCATGTGGGATCTTAGTTCCCCAACCAGGGATTGAACTCCAGCCCCCTGCGTTGCAAGCGCAGAGTCTTAACCACTGGATGGCCGGGGAAGTCTCTCTTAGCAACTTTCATTAATGGTTTTCAAAGATAAAAGATAATCTTTGTGCACCAATACACATGCAAATAAAAGAGGGTATCAGATCTTTCATTCCCAGGTGGCTCAGTGGTAGAGAATCTGCCTGCCAATGCAGGAGACGTGGGTTCGATCCCTGGGTCAGGAAGATCCCCTGGAGGAGGAAATGGCAGCCTACTCCAGTATTCTTACCTGAAAAATCCCATGGACAGAGGAGCCTGGCGGGCTACAGTTCATAGGGTCAAAAAAGAGTTGGACACAACTGAGCAACTGAGCGTGCCTGCAAATAAAAGTTACCAGATCTTTCACTAGGTGAGGTTGGAGCAAGCTCCAGAGCAGCGATAGTGAGGAAGAGAGGAAATGCTAGTGAAGAGTCAACCAGGACTGGCAGCTACCCCCCGAACATCAGCTTTCTTCTCAGGACAGCTGGGCTGGAGGACACAGTGGGACCTCCTACTGCAAGCCCACTTGATTGAGAGCAGTCAGGTCTTGTAGGGAATATGCTATGCACAGGCCTGTACTATCATTAGCAGGGCTTCTTTGAAAAATAAGAATGACTCTTTCATCACCCCCAGGCCAAGGGCTAGGAGCAGTAAAAACTACATCGTGGAAAAACATCTTGAAAACAAGATGTCGAAGTACTGATGTGACTGATGGAAAACCACTAGTGACCGGTCCCCTAACCAGAGCCTTGAGGGAGTTGCTGTGGAAGGTCGTCACTAGCCAAAGGGCTAAACAGAGTCATGCAAGGCCTGAAGCTTTGACATTGAGGACTGTGCGTTGTATATCTTTATCCCCGATCTGAGATTGTAAAGAACAGATATCTCTAGAGCACGTATGAGGAAGTAGACCTTAGCAATAAAAAGCAGGCAAGGATTAGGATCTGGGCTTCTGCCTGCAAATTGTTATGCCCAGAGTCCGAGTCCCCAAAACTGAGAGAATAAGACGTCCACAGCAATGCAATAGCATAAAAGGGTTTTATTGCTAGCCCGAGCTAGGACTCATGTCTCATCCAGCACAGTGGAATCTGACAAGAGCCCCGAGTTCTGAATCACATTTACTTTTATACAGACAGTTCTTTGTTCCTGTAACAGCATAGCTGATTGGCTAAACCATAAGCGCGTGCGGGACTTTTAAACCTCGAATCCCTATCTGGATTGGCACAGGCGGGGTTTTCCTGATTGGCTCAGGTCAGCCACTGAGGAGGACCTCCCTGATTGGGCTATCGTATCTCGCTGAGCCTGTCATGGCTCTCGTGAGGCCCTAAGATTCCCCCCTGTCTTTTGATCATATGGAGGAATCTTCCTCTTTTTGTTGGGGCACAGCCTGATATTGCTGCCTAAGTACAAACAGCTGGACTGTATTAATAAGTTTTTTTATAAAAGTCACAAGTTTGTTTAGGATACATGGGCCAAAAGTGAGTATCAGTAAAAACACCACAAGAGGCCCTAGCAGGGTGGAAATCAACATTGTTAGCCACGGAGATTGTTGGAACCACGATTTAAACTAATTTTGAGACTTTTTTTTTTTCTCTGACTCAGCCCTTTTCTTATCTTGGCCAGGGACTCCCTGACTACCCCCGAGAGATTCACATGAAAACGTTTTTCCCCTAACGCAGCACATAGGCCCCCTGAGAGACTTCATACTCAAGATACTTTTTGGGAATTGGGGTGGAGGTCTCTTTTTTCTGTAACTTTTTCCTGCTGTGCATGGGCATAGGCCTGCTTAGCAGAGCAGAAGTCTCTCTACCTGATCTAAGTTGGGGTCTTTTACATCTGAAACCAACTTCTACCCTTGTAGTTGCAGCAATTTAGTTGGCCCCTCTCAGAGATGACATAGACAAGGGCCAAACAGGAGACCTAACTGGATGGTCATCTCTGGTCCCCAGAAACAGAAGGCAACATTTGGGGTGAGGGTTGCAGCGTTTGTGACGCCTTCTGATTGGTTGGTGGTGAGGCAACAGAGCTGTGCTCCAAGGATCTTGTGTTTAGTCTGAAGTTATCATCTTTCACCTGGGTGGGGGCTCAAAGACATTGTTATGCATATTTTTTTGAGTAGGAACCAGGACTCTGGAGGCTGTACCAACCTTTGATTGTTTCTGTTTTTGTATCCCCTCCCTTCCCTGATTAGCAATTGTTTGAATCCACGCTTTGGAATTCAGGGAAGGCCAATGAGGCTGAACAAAGTCCATATCTTACAGATAAGAAATGGAGAACACAGAACAGACCTGTACTCCAGAGCCCCACAGAGTCCCACTCAGTTTTAATTTTAGGGAACTAGGCAACTGCCAGGAGCTGCCATGAGAGATCCCACTCATGACAAAGGTCATGTGGAAGAGAACTGTTAAGCAAGGCTTCAGAACTCAAGGGGCTCCCTAGGCTTTCTCGAGCATCTACCCCAAAACCTGAATCTGTCTGTTTTACTGTTCCATGACTTTCCCCAGCTCCTCTGACATTAACAGGGGGCTGACCTTGACCACCTTTCTCTGGAGAAAATCAACTTAGGGCTACAGCTAATAAGTCTCCTGGACATGAGAGAAATATTTCAAATCAAACCCCCTCTGTTAGCATTCTAGCTTGCTTGGCAGATATATCCAGACTCTTACAGCTATGCATACAATTATTTACAGCCTCCCTACTGTGAGAAGCATAGAAAGCCTAAAATATAGAGCCTTTGAAAGAGTTAAAAGTTATTAGAGTAGTGCTAGTGCTGATGTAGGATTTCATTATTGGGCCAATACTTGTTGCTAGTTCCCATATCTCTTATCCACTGTGCACCTGGGAATGCATTAGTTAACATAGTGAAAATGCTAGAAAAACAAGTGTAGCCTTGAATTTAACCATATCAGACTGTTGAGCTAATTGGTTCCTTTTTGTAACTCACTGCACCTTTGCTCTGTGTAAAACGTAACTCTTTTTGGCATTTTTCTGAGGCTGACATAGATTAGAAATATAAAGAAAAACACTTTTAGGGAAAATAAGTTTTCTAGTTGAGTAGCCTTTATCAAAAGAGGGTCATAAAATGTTCACAGGCCTCCAAGGCCAGAAGATACTGTACACAACATCTTTTGTGGGAAAGGTATGCAAAAAAATCATGGTTTGGATAAGGGCAACACTGCTGGAATGTTGGGCTGACTCTGTATGACCTTGCATCTTTCATTTCTCTCTATGTGCAAAAAAGGTATATAAGTCCCATTTAAAAATAAAGCTATGGGCCTCGCTGATCAAAGCAGCTTGGTCTCCTCGTGTCAATCATTTTCTTCTTCTTACTCTGTCTTTCAGGCTAGTTCCCATCTGGAGTACAGAAGTCCGCCGTGTCTACTTATTTGCCTGGGTTTTCAAGACCTGAACCGGCACTCCCCCGGGAGGCCGGGAGGGCACCTGCGGCCTCACGTAGACGGTGCAAGTCTCTTGTCTTGAGACTTTATTGACTTTCTGTATAAACCAAGGAACATCAGCCTCTTTTTTCTCTCCTCTATTTTCTTATCTACAACATTCTTAACTATCTCTCTCTCTATATCAATCTCAATCGCCGACGCCGTTTCTCCTTCGGGTTTCCCTGGATCCTGCGGGGGCTGGACCCCGGCAGGCAACTATGACTGTGATAACTTCCTGTCAAAATGGGGCGTAGGACTGCCCCAGCTTGGAGCAATACAAGCTCTAATCTGAAAGTACACCCATAGCATCACCCAGTTATTTTTCAGGATATCTGAACCATAGCTACTCTATTTTGACTCTCAATTGTAAACTTTTTTCAATAGCCAAAGCAGATTTTACCATTAATGACATCAGTGTTTCTCTAGGTATGAGAAGATGCAAGAATTGGGACTCATAAAATCTTCTCCTGAAAAGATCTAACTATCTGAAGGCCTGTTTTGCCAGTTTTTCCCAGAGCACAGAGTGCCTCATTCCTGATTTTTACCCTGAACTCCTTTCAGGGGCGCTTAAAGTCAGCAGTTGCAGTGGCCATGATTTAATCTTTGTGGATGCAGATGGCGAGTGTCAGTTTTCAGTTGCCAGAGCCCCTTTTTGTTCATAAACTTGACCATGATTATGAGGGGGGCACTTCATGACCATTTTATCCCATGGTGCTGAGAATGTCCATTTTTAGGTTTAGCAAAGATTCTGTTGACAGGCCACTCAATGTGCTGTTACTGGACTAGGCCATAAAACAGTATCTAAAATTCTCTGGACCACCTGTCTTACTAGCTTTTTGGTCCAGGAAAATATTTTTTCATGTTGCTTCTTGCCATATCTAGAGTTACACTGTTACTATCATCGATCTCATATGGGACTATATATTATTCTATTAGAGGCCTCATACACACATTTGACAGTGTAAGAAACAGCAATTTTGTAAGACAGGGGAAATACAAATAACATAGCCAGCAGTATTAGTTAAGTCACAAGTAAGACTTATGTTAAGAACTTTCATTAGATGTAGCCCAGTATATCTTCAGGTCATCTGACTTAGTCTGCCCTGTAGAATCTTTATCTTCCAGGGAAATTATATATTGGTACCATCTATAAGGCACATAGCCCAGTTTTTTAGTGTTATTAGACTGATTATCTTTAGTATGATTTTTTTTTTCAATAGAGACTTTAAACCTAAATTACTGTAGAATGGTATTATCTATATAAATCCATCTCATAATTGTGGGAGATTTTTTCCTCCTTTGCAGAAACTTTTTTTTGTTCTGATTGAGCTTGGGTAATAGAAAAAAGCTCAAATTTATAGCTAGAGTCAGAGTAGGCATTATTAATTGGCCCGGTGAGGGGATCTTATCTAGTAATATCATAGTGACCTGAAAATGACTATAATTTTTTTTTTTAAGTAAATTTTTTCAGGGCCAACCAGTTAGAGTCTGGTAGTAGAGAAATTTACCAAGGTAACCCAGAACTAGACACAGGTAATTGGCCACAAACCCAACAATTGGATTGAATTTTAAAACTAGCATAGGATCAGGCCTATAATAGAAAAGCATGTGAGTTATACGCAAAGGTCTAAGAAGTCAAGAAAACATAAATGATCATACGAATCAGGTCCAGGTCCAGCATCTTGGGGAAGCTGTCTACCTCTGATGTCGTTGTCTTCTCATCCTGGTGTAGTGTAGTTTTTCCTGATTAAAAAAAGGTCCTTTTATCCATGTTGGAGACAGTCCCTTAAATTACGTCTTTTTCCAGTCCTGGTTGCAGGTCATGAGGCATCTGGTCTTTATCTGAAGATTGGTTACTGAGATAAGCCTTAGAAACAAACTTAGAGTGTCCTTTTTAATAACTTAATTAAATCTTTTAGCAATATAACATAACAAGGGACTATCTCAGAAGTGAGTCTTAGTAAACACTAGACCTTAATTAACAAAACTAGAAACTTAGTTTAACAATTTACAAAACTTAATATTCAGTGATTTTTTTCATTATGGAGGCATTAACCCTGTAACCAGGAAAGGCTTTAACTCATCAAATAAAAATAAGGTTTGTCAGGGAGCTGGGAAGAGCCAAGCGGCCGTCTTGGATTTTCCATAGCCATGACTCTTTGATTTTTAGCTATTGTTTACCCATTTTTAACTCCCCAGTTTAGGAGTAGACTGTTGCCATGTTTTAAGGACATTAGGATAGCACAAGTGTAACAGTGAGGGGTTATTTTTTTGTAGAAGCAGAATGAGCTTTTACATGTACCATAATCTTAAATAACACTTATTTTCTTTACCAAAGTAACAAAAGATTTTAAAAACAAATATAAATCTGTAGGTAACGGAATGAAAAAGCAAAATGTTCAGCCTTGACCAGGAGCCTGTTTGCAAGCGCTTTTCAGCCTCCCTTATATCTTGTTCCCTACATAAATCATTTAAAGGCAAGGAAATTTATAATCTGTCATTTGAAAGATTTATTTTAAGAAAACTTTGTTCTCCTAACATAGAGAGTAGACTAAATTCCAGTCTGTTACCAATTTATCAGATAGCAAACAAACAAAATTTATCAGTTAATCTTAGAAAAGTCTTTTCCATACACCTTGAAGAACTAGCAGTATTTTTTTAAAGGCATGAGAGTAAAACCATACAAGGCATGTTTAAAATCTAATTAAATTGTAAATGACAAAGTAGCCTGGTCATTGCTGTGACTTGTAACACTTTAACATGATAACTAGAATTATAACCAACAACATTTACCAGGACATATCAGATTTTCATGAATTTCACATAATTTCTAGGATATCTATATAAGTAACATCAACCATACAATTTAACTTGAGAAGACTCAATACTCTTTCAACAATATTTTCCCATGCAATTTAACGTGTCAAATGAACTCAGTTTAATAGCTCTTTGGGATGTCTCAGGGGCCCTCTGAAGCATCCCAAAGTCAGCTAGGAGTCAAGCTATTTAGGCAGTTTTGTCAATAAATAGCAGAAGGGTTTATAACAGTCAGATAGAATCATATAGATCATTGTGAAATAATATATTTACTTAGGCAAAGTAACAAAGATTTCAAAGGCAAACATAGAACAGATCACTTCAGAGATAAAGAAACTTAAAATCCATTATCAAAGGCAGTTCAATATCTCAAGAACACTTTTATTTATACATAAAACTCTTTTCTTGGGGTCCACTTTTCATAAAGCCTTTTTTTTTTTATCACTCTCATTTGTTTTCCCATCTTGGAACAGCCAACTGTAAGTCAGACCTACTTCCTTCCCCTTCATAAAATGTAACTTCATTCCTCATACCTTCTCTACTGAACACACACATCCTACTTTCCTTAAGCAACCAAGAATTGACCTTTATATTAGCATTCTATATTTTGGTGAACATAAATACCAGTGATAATTTTTCAAAAAATTCTAGCAAACATCTCAGGATGGCATCAAACATTATTTATTAATAGTCCAAAAATCTTTAGTTTCTCTGTAAGTTAGTATTCAGTAATGAATGTTTCAGAATCTTATTTTATTTGGAATGACCTAGCTATTTAATAAACTTTTGTTACTTAGTTTAGCACAACCCTAGAAATTCAGGTTACCAAAATCTAGAGAAACTGTTTTAGACAGACATTTTTAATCTTAATAGAGTTTATCTAAAAGCTCATATCTCATTTACATTTTTTAGAAGTTTGGTTTTTTTTTTCACTTGAGGTAATTTTCTTGTTGACAAACTTGTAACAGATATAATATTTAACTTATTTAAACCTAGGTACAATGAAAATATTTTACTTCACGTTAATTACAGGCAGATGCTTTAACCTCGGCTCCACCAGGGAAGCCCTTAAATACAAAAATACAGTCTCTCAGAAAACCTCCTATAGAGACACAGAACTTTAGATCTAAGCACTGACATCAAAGATTTCAAGGGAGGAAAGGAAGCCAGATTGAAAGAAGAAGGGGGAGGAGGCAGGAGAGAGGGGCAAAAGGGGTGGCCTTACAGACGTTTCCTGCCACCTATAGATACCCAGGCGTTACGGGACTTTCCTGGGCCTCCAGAGAAGGGAGGATGGGAACTCGGCCCTACCAGAAATCGACCAAATTCCTACGTCCAGGGGGACTAGGAAAACAGGGAAGGATAGGAAGGGTTAAGGAGAGGAAAGAGAGAGAGAGGGGAAGAGAGATCAATAGAGTCTCTTGTTCCTTACCGGTCGGGGCACTCTGGCCAGATATCCACGTCAGGAGGAGACCAGGGACAAAAGGGTCCCGGTTGCGGCTGCTGGGTCTGGTCCATTGGCAGGCAAGCTGGCCCCTGAGTACCCCGAGTGGTCAGGATGTCAATCTCGGCTTTTTCACCAATAACGATAGATCTTGTGCCCTAGATTTGTCAGTCATAAGGGACAAAGGAGTGGAAGTTGCTTGCCCCATGAGTACAGAGAAGAACACAGGAGACAAATGAACACACAGAGAGCAGAGACAATGCCGGCACACACAAAGATACGACAAACAGAGGACAGATACACATCGGCCGAGAACACAGTACTAGGTCTTCCTGGGCCCCCAAAACCTTCCTTTCCCTCGAGGTTATCTTACCAAAGGGCGTCCACTGCCCACCAGGTTTGGGATCAGGGGAGAGGCTCTCTCCCCCACAGAACTGGCTGCCTTCCAGCGCGATGCTGGGCCTCAGCCTTACGCCGGTTAGGACGACTAATCCGCCCTTGACCAAACCTGACGAAAGCTTTCTCCTTACCAGAGCCAGCTGCCTTCCAGTGCACTCGCTGGGCCTCGGCCTTATGCTGGACTTAACCAGACCTAACACCGGTGTTCAGATATCTTTCCTCCTAGTGAGGAAACCCCTTCTGCCGGGAGAGTGTTATTCTTCCCAGTTAAAGGGATCCCGGACAAGCCCCCAAATGTTATGCCCAGAGTCTGAGTCCCCAAAACTGAGAGAATAAGACGTCCACAGCAATGCAATAGCATAAAGGGGTTTTATTCCTAGCCCAAGCTAGGACTCATGTCTCATCCAGCACAGTGGAATCCGACAAGAGCCCCGAGTTCTGAATCACATTTACTTTTATACAGACGGTTCTTTGTTCCTGTAACAGCATAGCTGATTGGCTAAACCGTAAGCACCTGCAGGACTTTTAAACCTCGAATCCCTATCCGGATTGGTGCAGGCGGGGTTTTCCTGATTGGCTCAGGTCAGACACTGAGGAGGACCTCCCTGATTGGCCAGGGCTATCCGGAAGTCCCGGAAACATGACTGACACTGAGGAGGACCTCCCTGATTGGGCTATTGTATCTCGCTGAGCCTGTCATGGCTTTCGTGAGGCCCTAACACAAATGGCATCAGCCCCCTGATCCCCACTTTATTTCTGAGTCTTCTTTTTCTTAATTCTGCTGCG
>SJYQ01000384.1:41123-78208 GCA_006410935.1 Redunca redunca
GACACGTATGCCTGTGGCTGATTCCTGTCGATGTGTGGCAGAAGCTAACACATGCTGTAGAGCAATTATCCTCCAGTTAAAAATAAATAAACATTTCTTTAAAAAAGAAAGCTATCGACAGACCAGAGAAGCTGCTGATGGAGGTGCAAGAAGTAGATGAAATGCTCACCAGAACGATTTAAAACTGGCCAGATAAATGTGGGGCTTGAAAACACTCACAAGAAACTCCTCCCTGCTGCTCTGTCGCCTTGCCTAGAAAGTGTGCACGCCTAACCATGCCGCTGTGCCGTCTACATCCACGAAGTTACCCTTACAAGACTGCCTGTGACAAATCCCCTTGGAAGGGGGTGGCCTCTCAAAGTTTAATGTCCTCTCCCCTGTGGGATGTAAGCGTTTTCCTTTTTAATTACAGTTGATTTACAGTGCTGTGTTAGTGTTAGGTGTACGGCCAAGTGATTTAGTCACGTCTGACTCTTTGCGACCCCATGGACTGTAGCCCACCAGGCTCCTCTGTCCATGGGGATTCTCCAGGCAAGAATACTAGAGTGGATTGCCATTCCCTTCAGGAGATCTTCCCGACCCGGGAATCGAACCTGTATCTCCATGTCTCCTACATTGGCAGGAGGGTTCTCTACCACTAGTGCCACCTGGGAAGCCCCTATATATGTGTGTATTTTATATATGTGTGCGTGTGTGTGTATAGTAGGGTGTATGTCTTAATTCCAAACTCCTAATTTATCCCTCTGCCCTTTTTCCTTTGGTAACCATAAGATTGCTTTCTATGTCCATGTGTCTCTTTTGTAAATGAGTTCTTTTGTATCCCTTTTTTAGATTCCGTAAGTAAATCATATCATATGATATTGGTCTGACCTACTTCACTTAGTATGATAATCTCTAGGTCCATCCATGTTGCTGCGAATGGGCTCATTTTATTCTCTGCTGGTTAGCATTAATCTCAAAACATTTCATGCAACGTGGTAATGGTATGGTGGTTACAGAGGGGAGAAAAGCCAGCACAAAGATGGGAAGGCTAGAATCACACTGTCCCAGCAAGTGGTGGGGGAAGATGGAGGGATAGATGGACTCAGACAGGTGGCCAGTGGGACCAACCTGAGTGGACGTGGACCCCACCTCCCAACCCCTCCTCCACTGATTCCGCTCAGCTGAACCTGGGCATTTGTTATCCTCTTCTCTCTACTTTTTTATGTATTTGAAAATTTCCATAATAAATAATTTTTAAATTGTCTGATTGGTCATGGAACCAGATTACCAAATCGTATTTAAGATGTACTTAAAAGGTATTTGTTGCTCCTAAAGTATCTCAAGATTAAGTTATTTTGTTCAACTGAAGACCCTGATGGGATGGACACATGAATAGATACATGAATAGACAGATGGAGGGATGGATGGTCAGATTGCTACTAAAACAAAGGCTGGTTTTGGGGGCCCTGGCCACTCAACTCCAGAGAGCACTCACCTGCCCAGTTCTAAAGTACCAACCCTTGCTGACTCCATCTCTGATTTTCCTTCTAAAGTCAGATCCCCATGTCAAGTCAGACAGACAAGATGCTTTTCTTTCCACCTCCTTTCGGATTACTGACATCCCTGAAAGATGCGAAGCGCTGACCTCAAGATGAATGGCTCCAAAGCCTGTCACCAAACCCCCCAGTGACCTATTTCCAAACAACAGGCCCTAGTTACATCCTAAATGTGGGTGTTTGCCACTATCAGCGTTTCCTGCTGTTCTCCATCCTGACCCCTTTTCCTTTAGGAAATTAATGGAGGTCTCACGTTCACTCGATCCACAGTTAGCCCCCCACTTGTGAAACTCCTATTGTGTGCTACTAAAACTCAGCAACGACGGAACCTGCCATGCCTTTTTTGTGGTTCTCAGAGGATCTGCTGTTATATAATGCTTATTTGAGGAAACTGGGTTTTCAAACTCTTTGGGGTACGCATTCCAGTGGGGCACTGGAATGGGCTCATCCAGGCTCCAAAGACCTGGCTGTAGCTTCCCTCCCCATCTCCGTGTTCTGTGACGCTAAATCGGCGGCTTGAAACCAGCTGGAGTACGTACACCACAAAGCCAGCACGTTCTCCAAATCAAGATTTCTCCCCTCTCACCCCACAGAGCCAGTTGTTAAACATTTACCAGGATACAACAGGCTTTTTGCATGTATTACCCCATTTTCTCTCTACACTACCCCTTAATGTAAACGATTTACTCATGAGAAAAGCCAAGCAAAACCAGCAAATAACAAGACAAGACAGTAAAACTTGCAGCCCAGTGCTCAGGGTTCCAAACCAGGTCCTGTTCCCCTGACACGCCCACAGCCCCCCAACCTCCTCCTCCCCACCCTCCTAACTGTAATCGGCTCTCTTTATTTTGGGCTGCACTGGGTCTTCATTGCGGCCTGAGGGCTTTTCTCTAGTTGCAAGGCGTGGGATATAGAGCATGCGGGCTTCTCTAGCTGCAGGGGATGCTTAGCTGCCCCATGGCATGTGGGATCTTAGTTCCCCGACCAGGGATCAAACCCGCGATCCCTGTATTGGAAGTGCAGAGTCTTAAACACTGGACTGCCAGGGAAGTACCTCTCCTTCTTTACTTCTCATCTTTCCCCTTCACTTTTTCCAACCAGATTTTAAGAATAAGAAATAACAAGATGGAAGATGAAGCGGAAATGGGGCAGGCTATGGCTTTTTTTAAATATAATTTTTTAAAAGTAGATGACAAAGGTGGCATATAACCTAGAGAGCAGCACTTGTCATGGGGTCTATTACTGATTAAGACCCTCACAAGCTAGCCTGGGGAGTTTCACAATACCTATTGAAAAGGGTGAATTTGGGCAGTGATAACAATTGAAAAGCAGGGACATTACTTTGCCGACAAAAGCCCGTCTAGTCAAAGCTATGGTTTTTCCAGTAGTCATGTATGGATGTCAGAGCTGTACTATAAAGAAAGCTGAGTGCCAAACAATTGATGCTTTTGAAATGTGGTGTTGGAGAAGACTCTTGAGAGTCCCTTGGAGATCTGGTTGGAGATCCAACCAGTCCATCCTAAAGGAGATCAGTCCTAGGTGTTCATTGGAAGGACTGATGTTGAAGCTAAAACTCCAATACTTTGGCCACCTAATGTGAAGAGCTGACTCATTTGAAAAGACCCTGATGCTGGAAAGATTGAAGGCAGGAGGAGAAGGGGACGACAGAGGATGAGATGGTTGGATGGCATTAGCAACTCAATGGACATGAGTTTGAGCAAACTCGGGGAGTTGGTGATGGACAGGGAAGCCTGGTGTGCTGCAGTCCAGGGATGTTGCAAAGAGTCAAACACGACTGAGCAACTGAACTGAAGTGAATAATTATTCTAAAGACCAGCAGGATATTAGAAATGTAAAAAAGAATTATTAGCAATAGATTATTTACATTCTAAATAGAGACTGTAGATAAGAGACCAGAAACTCAGAGGCTTGGGATTTATAATCTCTCTCCATGCATGCATGCATGCTAAGTTGCTTCAGTCATGTCCGACTCTGTGTGACCCCATAGACGGCAGCCCACCAGGCTCCTCTGTCCCTGGGATTCTCCAGGCAAGAATACTGGAGTGGGTTGCCATTTCCTTCTCCATCTCTCTCCATAGATCTCTGAATTTTCTTTCTTTTTTCATTATCTGACCGTCCAGGTGCCATGAAAAACAGGAAGATGGACTATTAGAACCCCCAACTTGGATTCTCCAGGCTGGCTCCCATTTTATATAATTACACGTTGTATCAAAACCTTAAATGTGTACTTCCTTATGAAATGTTACCTAAAGTCACTGAATTTTCTTCTTTTCATAACCCTTTTCATATAACCATTCACAGTTTTTAATATGATTTATGAGGTAGGTTTAGCCTGGCTCTTTGGTTCACGAAACACAGCCTCTGTATGGGGACAGTCCTGACCCAGGGCCCTTGTGGACGGCTGGAGGAACTGGCTCTAGTTTGTGACTCAAGCTGGGTGAGCTTAGAAGGAGCAACTGCCTTTTGGGGCTCAGAAGACTCCAACCAACTACCTTGCAGAGAAACAAAAAAGAGATTCAAGCATTTACTAAAGAGGACAGCTTCTGTTTACAGGTGGCTGCAAGGCTACAATGAGACGACGTTTGCACTGTGTCACCTGTGAGGCACCGTGGGGGAGTGAATTGCCCTAAGTCATCCAGCTTGATTGGATGGGGCATCTCCAGCCAGCTTGAAAGGTGATGCCCATCTTCCTCCAAAACCTGTGTCCTTTCCTCGATGCCCTGGTCTCAGGTCACTGGGAATAGACTCGTGAAGAATCAGGAAGATGCTCCTAAAGAAAGCAATGGGTGGTCTCCCGTGACCCTCCCTCCAGCACGGCCACCCCACGCTCTGCAAGCTCTTCAGTTTCTGTCTTATCAGCTCCCAGGACAGAGCATGTCAACATCAGAATCAGATCCGAAAAGGGAGCGTACATAAAATGTCTAGGGCCAAGCCCTCATTCAGATCAACTGCATCAGAATATGTGGAGGCAGTGTCCTAACTGCAGTATTTTTTAAACTTCCCTTAAGTAATTTAACATGCAGCCAGGATGGGGAACCATGGTCTCCAATCCACACACAGTAGCCTCTTCCTGGGCCACACAGATTCTTACATTTCCCAGCTCTGTCCCAGGCCAATCAGATCTGAATCATCTGTGAATCAAGAGTGTTGTCTTTTAAACCATATTACTCTACAGTCTACTGTGGGGTATTTTTACTTTGTTACTATGTTTTCATTAGTTAATTTATAGGATATATTTTGATCATTATTGTTAGGTAGGTAGAACAGGGAAAAGGAGTCCAAAATGGCGGTGGCTACAAGACAAGGAAGGGAAAAGCCCGAAAAAATGAAACAAAAGAAGGTCAGAGGACCAGAGTGAGGAGCTCAGGTAAAACAAACAACACTCCTGGCTGGCCCAATTTACATAGGACCGGCCCAGGGAGAGATAAATATATAAATTTTTAAAAGAGCCAACGCTAGCTCGCTCTCTCTCCCTCGCGCTGGGGAACTCAGATGGAGCAGATCTACGTGCCCTCACACCTTGAAGATAGATTTTTCCTGCTATCTTCTAAATAAAATAGAGCTGTAATACTGAGCTGTAACACTGACTTGTCTAAGAGCTATAACACAGTCCGTTTGAGACCTGAGAGCTATAACACGGTCTATCCAAGACCTGAGAGCTATGACACAGCGAGGGGGCTTTAATGTCCGTCACTCCAAATCTTTGTTGTGACAAGACAAAGAATCGAGGAACATATACTCACGTGACAATTATTATTTATTGTGTTGTTGAGTCACTAAGCCATGCCCAGCTCTTTGCGACCCCATGGACGGCAGCACACCAGGCTCCCCAGTTGTTCACCATCTCCTGGAGTTTGTGCAAATTCACGTCTGTTGAGTCAGTGATGCTAACCATCCTCTGTTGCCCCCTTCTTCTCTTGCCCTCAGTCTTTCCCAGCATCCGGGTCTTTCCTGATGAGTCGGCTCTTTGCAGCAGGGGGCCAAAGTATTGGAACTTCAGCTTCAGCATCAGTGCTTCCAATGAATAATTCAGGGTTGATTTCCTTTAAGATTGACTGGTTTGATCTTGTTGTCCATGGGACTCTCAAGAATCTTTCCTAGGACCACAGTTCGAAAATATCATTTCTTCAGTGCTCAGCCTTCATTATGGTCCAGCTCTCGCATCTGTACATCACTACTGGGAAAAAAAAAAAACAGCCTTGACTCTACAGAGCTTTGTCAGCAAAAGTGATGTCTCTGCTTTTAATATGCTGTCTAGGTATGTCATCACGTTTCTTCCAAGGAGCATCTTTTAATTTCATGGTTGCAGTCACCAACTGCAGTGATTTTCAAGCCCAAGAAAAGAAAACCTGCCACTGTTTCCACTTTTTCCTCTTCTATTTGCCATGAAGTGATGGGGCTGGAGGAGAAGGCAATGGCACCCCACTCCAGTACTCTTGCCTGGAAAATTCTATGGATGGAGGAGCCTGGTAGGCTGCAGTCCATGGGGTCGCAAAGAGTTGGACACGACTGAGTGACTTCCCTTTCACTTTTCACTTTCATGCATTGGAGAAGGAAATGGCAACCCACTCCAGTGTTCTTGCCTGGAGAATCCCAGGGACGGGGGAGCCTGGTGGGCTGCCGTCTATGGGGTCGCACAGAGTCCGACACGACTGAAGTGACTTAGCAGCAGCAGCAGCAGCAGATGGGGCTGGAAGACATGATCTTAGTTTTCTGAATGTTGAGTTTTAAGCCAGCTTTTTCACTCTCCTCTTTAAAGAGGAAATTAAAAAAANTGAAGCTCCAATACATTTGGCCACTTGAAGAGCTGACTCACTGGAAGACTCTGATGCTGGGAAAGTCTGAGAGGAGGAGAAGGGGGTGACAGAGGATGAGATGGTTGGATGGCATCACCGACTCAATGAACACGGGTTTGAGCAAACTCTGGGAGATAGTGCAGGACAGGGAAGCCTGGTGTGCTGCAGTCCCTGGGGTGGCAAAAAGTCAGACACCACTTAGCAACTGAACAACAAAGGTTAACCAAGGAGTGGGATATTCCCAGAGGGTAAGTGGTATAGAATAAAAGGAAGAGGCACAGAGGGAAGCCTAAGGAAAACACAATGAGGATGAGAGTCTGGTTCAGAACAAGCCAGAGGGGTTATGCCTTAAGTGGTCACTATGAAATGGGCCACAGCTCCATCAACAGGATTAGTCCCAACAGATCTTTGGTGGATTACGATAGGGTGAGGATAGGTGAGCTGGCTTTCAGATTCAGCAATGGTCCAGATGGGAGTCCTTTTAAAGGCAGTCTTAGCTTCTGATAATTAGAAAATCTCCAACCAGTCCAAAATCAGCTGTGGGAACTGATGATATGGCTGCAGATTCAGCGGCTCCCAAGAGCCAACGCTAATACATAATCCAACTCAGGTGATACAAAGACACTTTAGCAACTTGAAGATACAGAAAAGTTCACTTAATCACAATTTGTATGGTGTGTGCTCAGTCATGTTCAACTCTTTGTGATCCCATGGACTGTAGCCCGCCAGGCTCCTCTCTCCATGGGGTTTTTCAGGCAAGAACACTGGAGAGTGTTGCCATTTCCTCCTCCAGAGATCTTCCTGACCCAGGGATTGAAACTGTCTCCTGCATTGGCAGGCAGATTCTTTACCACTGAGCCACCTGGGAATTTTGGAAATAGCATCCACACGTTCAGAAGGAAGGGGGGAGAGCTAGTAGGTATGCTATTAGTAATTAAAATCATTTTAACAAATTGTTAACGAAATCTATTAATGAGACCATCCAGTCTATTTCACAGCTAAAAACTTACCAGACCTCATTATGTTGTAGCCATGCATTCTGGGAAACACTCACTCAGGACAATGCAGATGAAGTGCAGCTCATTACACGGGCAGGCCCAAGGCAGTCTCCTCTTAGCCAAGGACCCCGACCAGTTTTTGTGAAAACCTTATATACCCTAAGTGTATGTGCCCAAACCCACCTCCCCAAATTCCCTGAAACTAGTCTGAACAAAGGAAGAGAAAGATACAAAGTTAACCTGGGATTCATATGCCTTCAGCCTAGGCAGTTAACAATGGACAATTATCAATAGGCCTGTGGTCATACCCCAATAAGCATAATAGAATTTATGATTCTATTTGGTTACACAGATAATTAGGGTGTTCTTTTAGGCAATGGAGAGTCTAGGTATGAGCCCTGGGGTTCTTCCATCCGGGGGCCTGGTTTTCCAGTTGGTATGTCATTTCCATAGATACTGGGCATCTAGCTCAAAGTTCACAGTCCAGCCCACAGTGGAGTGCTGCTTTCAAGATGGAGCCTATTCTGTTTCCTCCTTCAATTAACTCTTCTCAGAGGAGTCACCAGGCACTGAAATCCATTTAAATTCTCAAGTTTTGTAGCTACTTAAACCTACAATGTCCAAACATTTTTATTCTACAACATATTAAAAACCTTGAGACACGTGGCTAGTCAGTCATCCACTAACAATTCTCACCTCAAGGCCCTGAGCCTGTTAAGCCCTCCTGGAAAGTTCTTCCCACCAATATCTGATCAGCAAAGCTGTCCAAATGTCATCCCACTAGAAATGCTTTCTTGGCCCACCCTGCTTAAAAACGGTAAACCCTTCCCAATCACATACTTAGTGAAGAATATATACACACTATCTCAAACTAACTACATGGTCTGTCTTCAGTTAACTGCTGTTTATCTGCTTATCTTTCAATTTTTGAGAGGGGAAAAGGATGTATTAAAATCTGCAATTGTAATTTGGTATTTCCATTTCTCTCTTCAGCATTCTATTCTTCCTTGATATAAACTAAGGTATAAGTGCATGTAAGTCAACAGTAGCCATAGCTTCTCATTATTTTTATTGAGATGACTGAGGTCTCAAACGGTTTCAGGTGTACAACACAATTCACTGTATGTACATACTGCTAAATGATCATCATAGTAAGTCCAGTTAATACGTATCACTACAGTCAAAAAACTTTCTATTTTTTACTATTTATAGTGTTAAATTTCTATTTTTATCAATGTACATATAATTCCTCTTTGCCACTGTATTATGCATTAAATTTTATTCAAACTATTACTCTATCTTTATTCTGGTTTATATTACTTGCTGTATTTCTATCTCCATGCTTTTATTTCAATTTTCAAGTATATAAACAATTTAAATACAATCTGAGAATCTGAGTTTAACCCATTTATTGTCATCAGTGGTCCACAGAATTTTTCATCCACTGTAATCTGTTCCTTTTTCTGCTTTCTACCAGATAAAATTTCTATTTGTAGTTTTTAATAATCATATTCATGTTTGTGCATAGTGAAAAATCCATCAATTTCTTAATCTTTTCAATGTCTGTAATGTCCTCTTAAGGCACTTCAGCTCTTACTTTTGTACCTCCAACTCTAGCCCTGATGGTAATGCCTAGCATTTTGTTACATTAAAAATAGCTTGATAACAGTCAACTCTGCAAAGTTACTTGATCACTCTTCTCATTGTATCTCTAGGAGCATCTTCCTGATTTTGTTACCTCCTAATATTGTTCCAAAAGTATTTTCTACCAGGACCTTTCTAAGGCAAATCTGAGGTTTATATGACTAAGGATATTTTTAAATGCTGTCATATTCTAATGCTAATTTGCTTAGATTTTAAGCTCAAAGTAACTTTTCTTCAATCCTTAAAAAGCCTTTCATCTTCTTACATTCAATAATGCTTTTCAGAAACATGATTTTTCTTCACAGTAATTATCACTACCTCCCCCTACTAAAATATAAACTCCATGAAAAGAAGGACACTTTTGTTCACTACTGTGTTTGTCCTACCTGGAACGATGTCTGACACACAAAAGATGCTCAACAAAACACAGACTGGATTATACATAGCTTTTTACCCTGTAGGCTCTGCCTGCTAAATCCATTCCCCAAGAAAGAAGCCAGGAATCTCCTAGCAGTCCAGTGTTCAGGATGCTCTGCGCTCCCACTGCGCCACCGCTGGTCAGGGAAATAAGACCCACAGGCCATGCGGCAGGGCCAGAAAAGGAAGAAACCGCAGGAAACCTCAAGGCAAATTCTGAAGTCAGGACACAAGCATACGCATCTTTGCCTTTTCCTACCTGTTCTGATAAACCTGGCAAGTTCAAAGGACTTTTCATGCTGAGACTAGCGATCTCACTAAGTACCTAGCTCTCAGATGCATCTCCTTGAGCCTTCCAAAACTAAAAGGTCCTCTGCCAAACTTGGGATGGGGTGGAGGACGTGACTGAGGGACACGATACAAAACCCTTAGTAAAAAGGATCCCTATCCACATTCCAGGTTTACAATGCTTACACTCCAAGTGGGATGGGAGTAAATAGATACAAGCTCTATACACAGAGGAACATACCACTGGGTCTCACGAATCCCAGTGTCACTTTCTTCTTCCACACCTTAAACCTAACTTCCCACACCTCCACCGTACCCACCCTATGTAACTTAGAAACTCCAACAATCCCAGTGGAATCCTTTTTAAAGACTGCTGTTGAAAGCACAATTTCCACATAAATTATGAGTAACTGGCATGTTTTAAAGAAATGGCATCTTACTGACAGTAACATGAAAAATTACATGTTTCCCAGGGTATTTAGTGACAAAGATAGCCTACTTCTAATATTATTAAAACACTAAAAAGAAGCCAAACTGTTGTGGCACTAATATTGGTAGGTGGTTATTTTTTTAAAATAAACTTATAAAACTATGATAATTTTGTATTCTCTCAAAGAAAAACACTTTGCAAAAATATTTTGATAGTGTAAAGCAATAAAAAAACACAAGCAATTTTGATAGTGTGAAGCAATAACACAAACACAAGTACAAAATAATTTATTATAGTATTATATAGGTTGGCATTATTTTACAGTGAATTCTTTTCCCTTAACAATTATGAATCTAAATATAAACTTAGTGTGAAGGAAAACAATTTTAATTAGAAGTTTCTCTAAATAAAATCTCTTTTGAATTTGTATTTGTCTTAAAAGGAAGTATTAATGTTACAGACATATTTATATGGTTCTGAAAAAAACATATTCAATGATGCTATTACTGTTTTCTGTACAAGATAGAACAAAAGCTGCTGCTGCTGCTGCTAAGTCGCTTCAGTCGTGTCCGACTCTGTGCGACCCCACAGACGGCAGCCCACCAGGCTCCCCCGTCCCTGGGATTCTCCAGGCAAGAACAGTGGAGTGGGTTGCCATTTCCTTCTCTGAGAACAAAAGCTATCCCCCCTAAATATTGCTCAACAACACTGTGTTTTAACAGTCACACTGCTGCAGGGAAGAAGCCATCCTGACTCCATGTAGGAAATGGTTTCTTTGACTTATGTTATTATGATCACACTTAATGGCTTGGCTGGAGGACCCTGGCCCTGTGCTTGCCTATAAACTAAAGTGCCTTTGCTCAGAACCCTGTCCATCTGCAGATGGCAGAAGGGAGAAATTCACACATCCCCTGACTGAAGCTTGCCATTCTGAAAGGTGTTTGCAAGACTAAGTCTTCTTACTTTGCTTCCTCAGCTCCCCCCATCTCTGATCTATGAAAGAACCTGACATCCAGACCCTGTAAGATGGTTATTTTGAGGCACTGGCCTGCCATCTTCTCGGTCGGCTGCTTTCCAGATAAAGTCTCCTCCTTGTCTCAACAGCTCGTCTCTGGGATTCACTGCCCTGTCGTGTGGCAAGCAGAGTGAGCTTGGCCTCGGTAACAAAACTAGTTGATGGTCTAGATTCTCACTGTGCTGATATTAAAATGTATTTAATAGTCAACGTATAGCTATAAGAGTAAGACTATCTCACTGAAATCTGTCTTCTGCCCCGTCACGCCCTCCTGAAGCACACCACTCATAAATAGACTACTTAAACTCCCTGGGGACACACAAAGTGATTTAGTCACAAAAGCATAGCTCTCGCCTGTGGGTCAAGACTGACCTAGATAGGCAACAAAGTCACTACTGAACTTCCATGGGTAAGAGGCAAACGGGTGCCCACACTCTGAAGCATCAACATACAACTGCAGTACCCTTATTCAACAGACAACAGCATTTTCATGGATATTAAGAAGAAAATGGTACATCAGGACAGAATTAAGGTGGACAAAGTATCACACTAAAAAAATATTTGCCCAAAGGAGTTCCATACCATTTCTGACATACAGTTAATACTTGAATATTGATGTGCTTTAAAAAACAAACAGACAGTAACAAAACAAACCAAGAAGGGATCAAAACATAAAATTCTGAAATGAAACCTGAATCTAAAGAAAATAGTAACAGTGCAGCTGGATTCATCTTAGGTTAATTAAGAAATTATCATCGTTATAATATGAAGTGACAGCAACCATCACAATGTTGATAAGTGAAAAATTTAAGACAACTGTACAAGAACAGGTAATTTTAACAGATTTTTATGTAAAGTGGCAGAGTCAGATAAAGAATAAAATAAGCTTATAGAATACTCCATTCAAAAAAATGATATCCATTACAGCTGACCTTTGTGCAAAGCAACAGTTAGGTGCTCTGACCCTCCGTGTAGTCAAAAATACACATACACTAATAGTCTGCCACCTGTGCACACACAGTTCCTCCCTATCTGGGTTCTGCATCAGATTCAACCAACCGCAGATCACAGAGTAAGGTAGCATTTACTACGGAAAAAACACGTTAAGTGGATCCTTGCAATTCAAACCCATGTTGTTCAAGGGTCAACGGTATTTCATTTCTTATCTATATTAAAATACAAGCTGGAAGAAAAACCTTAACCTGAATTCAGCTTTGAGTCTAAGAGAAGTCAACTTTCTAGAGGATTTCAAGTTTCATTTGCCAAGACATCACAGTTGGCTGTGTGGTTCAGAGCCGCACCGTGCCTGCCGACTTCGCTCAGCGCGGGCAGGAAAGCAGGAGTGAAGGGAAGCAGCTTGTGACAGGCCATCCTGTACTCCTCATACTGGGAGTTGCAGCTCCCAAAGCTGCCATCGAGCAGCGCCTCAGAAACCTTTATTAAAGTCTATGTAAACAAGGAAAAAAAGAAAATTATTTAAAAAATAGTCTGGTTAATAATCACCTTAATCAAAAGATGTAGTTTGTTAATTAAGCAACAGAAAATCAACAAGGCCTCACTCTAAGATAACTTCTTGCTATCTATAACAAGTAATCACCACAAAAAGGAACATTAAAAAAATCAGTTCTATGAGGCCTTGAAAAAGCAACAGAATTCTAATACTTTAAAAAGGTCAATCTCTGGAACTATAATCATTTAACTGGAGTCGCTCAGTCATGTGCGACTTTCTGAGACCCCACGGACTGGAGCCCACCAGGCTCCTCCGTCCATGGGATTTTCCAGGCAAGAGTGCTGGAGTGGGTTGCCATTTCTTTCTCCAAGGGATCTTCCCGACCCGGGGATCGAACCTGGGTCTCCCACATTGCAAGCAGACGCTTTACCCTCTGAGACACCAGGGAAGCCCATAATCATTGAACGTGTCCTTTATTAACAGTAACAGTTCCCATTACTGAGTGCTTACTACATGTCAAGCACCTCACAGTTTACTATTTCAGTTAACTGTTACGCTAACTCTGAGATGGACCGTCTTTTCATCCTCAACTTATAAATGAGGAAAAGGATGCTAAAGAGGTAAACTGCCGAACATGATACAGCTCAGAGTGAGCAGAGCTGAGATTCAAATCCAGTCATAACTCTGAAGACCCACTCAGGAATTATGTTGCAAAGAGATGTTTTGTTAGCTCACTCGGTATCCACAATCTGTGGCAATCGGTTGGTGAAAAATCTTACCTTTACATTTTTATCTTTTATAGCTTCATCCAGTCTAGTGGCAATAGCAATTGCTTTCTCTTGCCTTGACTTGTCCAGAAAATACATCATTTTAGCACCTGAAATACCAAGACATTTCAAAACCAGTAAATGTGGACATCTTACATTTGATCTGAACTGACCAGTGACTTAAAATACGGCTCCAGGTATCCAGTCAGCAGTGGGCTGCACAGTGGCCTTTTTTCCCTAACTCCCTATTCCATGATATCCCACTGACAGCTTGGGGCCACA
This sequence comes from Redunca redunca, assembly GCA_006410935.1. NCBI lineage: Eukaryota > Metazoa > Chordata > Mammalia > Artiodactyla > Bovidae > Redunca > Redunca redunca. The sequence goes on from SJYQ01000384.1 coordinate 54,770, forward strand.
AGAAAAGTATTAGTATTATGTTTAGACACACATACACACACACAAAGGCCCCTATAAATTGGGGCTTTTTCTGTGACAAAGAGATGGCTGTGAAACATTTACCAGGAGACCAGGGTTAACAGCCCCACCCCTCCGAAATGTAAATATGGGCTACCCCTGTGGCATCAGCCAATATTTCAACTAAAATCATTTTTGAAACATGATACTCTAAAATAAAACACCTAAGGAACAAACAATTATCAGAGTAGTGTGACAGACAGACAACAGGAAAATCTTTGCATGCTCATGAAGAAAGTAACTTTTAAAGCTATTTTAAAGTAAAATCTAATTTATGTTCCCCCTATAAATTCATGGTCCATGTTCATTTTTATTGGTCTTTATTAATTTATATTTTTATTATTAATCTATAAGATTAGTATGTATATTATTAGCTTTAATCAGTTACACATCTGTGAATATCTTCCTTTCCTGGCCTTTTGACTTTCTTTATGGCTTTTTTTTTAGTGAAGTAAAAATTATCTTTTTCTGAGAACATAATGCTTAGAAAGGCATTTCCCATTATTATAATAAAGAAATATCTCCTTCCATTATCCTGTGTTGTTGATGAGAAATTCTTACCTGCCCTTACTACCAAGAAGTGCTGTAATTTTTCATAGGAATTAACTTTTTTCATAGATAACAGAACCAAGCAGTTTCCCTTTACAACAAGAAAGCTTAGGTTAAAATACTTAAATACATGGCTTAAAGTAGGAGCACAGTTAATTGCATTATGTACTTCATTTATTTTGTCCCCAGTTCTGTTTCCAGTCTTTTTCTAGTTTGCGTTTAATGCTACCTTGTCATTTTATGAATTTGTATAGACTGCCTAAAATCCTTCCTGTAACAGGGCGGGATATATTAAGTCCTCAAAACACAAAATATATAAAGTGATAAAAATACAAGAAAAAAATAAGTCTCACATAACCTCAACATTCAAAGTCAAGCATTAAAGCTTTAATACATGCTTGTCTTCAGCTTTTATGCTATGGGTATTTTTACACAGCTGAGACTGTATTGTGCGTCAAGTCTCTCTATGCACTGTCTGCCCCTGCTGTAAATCTTGTGAATAGACATCACTTCCTACCACCAGCGGGTGGTCCATCCTACGGGCCTACTACTGTTCCCCCTGGAACTGGACAGTCGTTAGATTTGCTTCCATCCTTTTCCTCATCCTTACACACGCAATTCCAGTTAATAACTTTGGCCTTAAAACTCCTTCTTTGCTTTGGATTCTTTAAAATTATTTACACAAGTGTGTATCGCTATAGCAAAAGACAAAGTTCTTGATAAGAGCGACAGATTGCTTCCTACTTGGTCAGCCCATTCATACCTGCAGCAGCGAAATCCAAGGCTGCGCACACACTACAGCTTTTCCGCACTTTGGCCTCCTGTTTCAGACATGAATAGCCTTTCCTTTTAGGTGGGAAGTGAGGTTAGAGATTTTTCTTATTTTCAGGGAAGGCTTGTACTGCTGTGAACTTCTCTCAAGAGCTGCTTTGGCGGCATCCCAGAGATTCTGTATGGTTGCTTAAAAATAATCTTTCCTAATTTGAAAGATCAAATGGTACTGTGTTCTTTTTCTCTGATAGTTTGATCATCTTGCTAAACTTTTTTTTTTCATCACATTCTAACTTTTTGCCATAAACATTTTAACCCTGGGAGCTAAATACCAACCTGAAAGTAGATGCTGAAGAGAGGTAGCATTATGTTTGAGAAAATCCTCATTAAAACTTTCCAAGTCCTTGTTAACAAATATTTTCTGCATTTCCTGAGATAGAACTTTGCTCACGATTTCTGGAAGGTTACTGTGATTAGACACTATAAAAACAGAACATTTGTAGTTTACAGTATGTTTGGCCTATNGGCCTATCCTTTGAAACAAAATCAATTGAAATACATTCATATTTACTATTAAGCCTGATACATTTTACATAATAAAAATAGGAGTGCTCCTTTGGAATATAAATATATTCCAGCTTAAATTGCACTAATTTCTAACATATCTTTGCTAGAATCTTCAGTTAAGTACTTTGCAAACTTTTTTCTTTGTACTAATCTCTTTCATGTCCAGCTTAATAGAAGACAGGCGGACTGTCATAATTACTTTTACATAAATATTACCTTTTTTATACTTACCAGATTTAGAAAATTTAATTAAACATTCATGTAGCCATGGGTTATTCCTGTCGATAGCAAAACCTCGTTTAACCGACTGCAGCATTAACAGAAACTTTCCTATGTCAGAAAAAATTAGAAAAGTAACAGCATCAATATTTAAGTATGTTATTTTATTCCCTTTATTTTAGCCTCACTTAAAATCCAGAAACAAAGTATTATCTTTCCTATAATCTTCAAAAGCAAAATTCAAAGTTGATTTTGGTTATCAGAGACAATTTTTATTTTCTAAAGAAATGCTTGAAAAATCATGAAGAATTACTTCAGGTAAACAATCTGTACACCTATTTAAATAATTCATTTGATCATAATATTCTAATCTATTACTCAGTAAAGTTTTGAGTAGTAAAGGAAAAAGGGATTAAAAGCCTTTGTGGGAGGTTGAAGTGAAGGTCTAAGAAACAAAAACAGATCTAACTCACAAACATTATACTGAATATGGTCACCAATAAAATAAATTAAAATCTGAATCCAAACTATTACCTTTTCTAAAATATATTTCAAATGCTAACAGATGAGTGTCAATGTTATCAGCAACAAGGTTCTTAAGAGGTATAAGAAACTTGATAGCTTCTTCTAATGGATTTTCTGTCTATTTTGAAACAGAAAGAAAAATTATTGTATTTAAAAAGCAGTCACACAAGTCAAATTTCCCCCCAAATTTTATATTAATGCATAGCTGAAGTAATCTACATAGTTGTTTTATATATCTAAGAAGCAAAAACAAATTTTAAACTATCAACTATAAACAAAGTATAGTCAATATTTTTCAAAATGGGAATAGCTCTATTGTTTTCATGATTAGAAAATTCAAAGTAATTTTATAAAAATAAAGAAAATACAGAAAATTATTCTGTAGACTTAATGAAGTGGTATTACAAATACCATTATACTACCAAGCCCCTTTAAACTACAGATACTCTAAAGTAAGGCGACAAATACAACTGCATGACATAACTGAAAAAAAGTCAAGTTTAAAATACTAGATTCACAGTGAATAAACTGGAAAGCTAAATATTTCCCTAAATCTGGTTCCTAAATAACTATTAATATTTTGAAAAAGTTGTGGAGATAAGCTACTATTCTCTTTGCTGCTAAAACATTATCTAGCAAAGTATATAAAATGCTACCATATTTCACTGTATTGCTGCTCTAACAAATTACCAAAAATTTACTGTATTAACACAAATTTAAGGATTTCTCTGGCGGTACCATGGTTAAGATCTGTGCTCCCAATGCAGGGGGCGCGCATTCAATCTCTGGTTATGATAAGGACAGAGTACATGGACAAAGTAGGTGATTAAAGTTAATCCCACGAGGGAATTTAAGTAGAAAAAATGTGGGCGACCTCTTTAAGCCTTGCTTGGCAGCTAAGTCATGCAACAGAAGCACGGGACGTGCCCCAAAACAACAGAAAGATGGTGGCAGGAGGCCCACATCCTGCCCAGTAAGCCTCAGCACATCAATGATCCCGAGGACACGCACACACAAGAAAGAGCAATGTCTGACCCGAGCCTGACTGTGTAGGGACACGAAGAGAGTCCCCGCCCGACCTGGAGGAGGAGCAGGTGATAGGAGCACAGCGTCTGCTCGAGAAGAGGTCCTCTCCCTCCTCCTCACTCGTGCTTTGATTACGGAACTGCAGCCGACTATGTTCTCGGGCGTGGCACTCCCCTGCCTGCACACCTGTAAGCCTCCCGAGTGTCTAGTCTAACAGATCACTTTGCTCTTGCTGAAGTCTCTCTGCACCCAGACATACAGGACTGTGGTACTGGAGTTCTTTGGAGACCCTCAAATGACACCAAACGGTGTCAGTTGGGCCAGTAAGTTCCCTCATGCCGCACACTGCAGCCAAAACAAAACAAAACCCCACAAATTTATCTGACACGGTTCTGTAGGTTCCAAGTCCAACGTGAGTCTCACTGCACTCCAAGAGGACTGCATTTCCTCTTGGAGGTTTTAAGGGAGAGTATGTCCACGCCTTTTCTTGGCCTCTTCAGGATGCCCACCTCTCCTGGCTTGGGGCCCCCCCTCTCCTTCACAGGCAGCCACAGAGGACAGAGTCCTTTCCCATCACTCAGCCCTCCCTGCCTGCTGCCCTCCTCTCCTTAAGGACCCTGTGATTAACTATTCCTAGTCCAGGAATCCTCTCCCTGTCCAATTTTTTATTTTTCAAAATTTTTTTGGCTTCACCATACTTAAGGCATGTGGGATCTTGGTTTACTTGTCTTATTTAAAGGCCAGCTATATATAACCTTAAATTTCATTTGCCACCTTAATTCTCTCTGCTATGTAACGTAATATATTCACAGTTTTCAGGGATTAGAACATGAACGCATCTGGAAGGCTATTATTCTGCCTACCACAAGTACAATTCTACCTATAGCATTAGCCCAAACTCACATATTATCACTTAAAAGTAACTGATGACCATCAAAATGATCTTAGCTAATACTACAAATTTGGCTTCTGATTTACAGATTCAAATAAATCATACTTATGGTCAGTAGAGAATTAAATAATACAAATTTTATCAAATAAATACAGTGTAGTCATCTCACCCTTTCTAATTTTTCAGGTAGAAGTTCTTCTTTGAGACCACTGGTTTCTTCTTCATCCCGTTTTTTCTTTTGATTTTTTGGTTGATGTTCCCTTTCCACATGCTTTCTCTCTTCTACTTTAGCCTTTTTCTGAGCTCTCCTCTGCTTGCTAAGCATTTTCTTCAATTCTTTGGCTGACAGGTTTTCTGTAAATATTCAAATGAATGAGAACTCTGAATCGGTGCTCTCAACTTCCTCATATTCTTACTCAATGCATACTATTAGTGTATCTGGCCTTCCCTGGCGACTTAGAAGGTGAAGAACCCACCTGCAGTGCAGGAGACCCGGGTTCAATCCCTGGCTTGGGAAGATCCCCTGGAGGAGGCAAAGGCTACCCACTCTAGTATTCTGGCCCGGAGAATCCCATGGACTACAGTTCACGGGGTCACAGAGAGACACAACTGAGCAACTGTCACTAGTACACTTGGAGGGGAGGGGAGGCCACTGTGTGAAAGCTTTGAGAGAGCGCACTCCTAACGACTTACACCTGGCACGCCAAGGGCAACAGCGGATGCTGCATCGCCTAAACTCGACCAGCCCTAGCCTCGCTCTCCCTCCTGCGCAATGCAGGGGCTTAGGCAGATCCTCTCTTTCACTCTCGAGTCCCAAACTGTATAAAGCGGGGCTGAAGATCACCCTTTAGGAAAAATTCAAGGAGAAGCGAGACAAAGCACACAGGTATTAAGTGGTCTGATCAGAAATCTGCTTTCATGCCACTGTTTCTCAAAGATTCTCGGGTATTGACATGTTAGTAAAACGTTGTACTTAGATATTCTCATTGGCATTACCCTTTTCAGTCAAGTAGGTATTAGAAGTTGTACAAATATATTTTTTTCTCTAAAAAGCTCAGTTATTTTCAATTACCACTTTAAAAAACAAAACAAAACAGCCCATAAACATCAGTTACAGGACAACAGCCTATCAACTTTTTCTAAGTCTTCTTCCCCCTACTTTTTTGGGGGTATATCCATTATCTAATGTTGCCTTCACACTCATTTGATAATATACTTTTCCATCATTAAGTTAATGACATTCTGAAATTCTGTGTTCTCTTCAAGTCTCTTTAAGCAAGTCTCTTTTTAGTTACCTGAATTTCTCTCTTGTTGTTTGCTTTCACTCGTCAAGGGATTATCATACAGTTTCAAGTATATTTCAATAGCTGATCTAGCAGCCTTGAAATAAAATCCATGTCTCCTGAGTATATCTTCTAATCTCAAAAGGTCAACGTAGGCCCGAAGGGTCATCTTTCTCATGCAGTAAGTATGGAAGTCAAACTGATCGTCAGTTATCTCAGAAAAGTGCTTAAAAACAAAACCACAAAGTTATCCCTTACATTTATGTCAATAATGCCTACTTTTTGAAAAGAAAATCATAAAAAGCCCGTAAGATAATGTAAGCAGTCGCTATTTCACTTAGTTGCCCTCTCCAGGGTTTAACATACAAAAGACCTCAAGTTGCTCTTTGCATTCAACTTAAGCTTCTCTTCCTTACATTCCATCCCCATTACCTACAAATCATGTTTCATGATACCCAATTTATATGTAATAAGTGAGACGAGGGGGACTTCCTGGTAGTCCAGTGGTTAAGCCTGGAGGAAGAAATAGCAACCCTCTCCAGACAGAGGAGCCTGGAGGGCTAAAGTCCATGGAGTCACTGCTGAGGACTTGGTGCTTTCAACCCTGGCTGGGGAACTAAGATCCCGTAAGCCATGGGGCACAGCCTAATAAAAGAAAGGCAGATGCCCAGGTTATTCTTTAAACCTGGAAATTAGAATATACCAATATTTTAGTTTTAATAAATACTTCTCAGTATTCCCTCAAAATCAGCAAGGTAGAGTTAAACAGAGCTCTGAATGGAGACTAAACATATACAGGTTTACACTGAATGTCTATACATCAGATGGTTCTACTCAACCATGACCTCTTCAAGGACAAGCCTGTCATATCCATCCCCACTCCCTGGCACAGGGCCTACCACGGAAGACATTCAGTAAGCGTAATATGTGCCAACTCAAGAGAGAAGCCACTTTTCAGGTATGTGACTTCGTAATTTCCTACAGCCTCAATTATTTAACCTAAGTTAGGAATAAAAAATATATATACAGCCAATCTCATAGGTTGTTAGGGGATCAAGTAATTATTTTAAAGTTCATTCTAAACAGTAAACTGCTTTACAATCACAGAGTGTTATGGCTTTCTCTCACTCATTAAACTCTTGTTTATCTAACTATATCCCATTTTAGCAAAAGTTTTAAATCTGGAGTCTGTGTATAAACAAGCAAAGTAACGTTTTTCTAAGGAGAGAGCTTGAAGCTTTCAACTGATTCTCAAAGGGCCCACGGCCCCCAAAGGGTTAAGAACTAATCCCTTACATGAAAGAAAAGATGACTAACTCCCCAATGAAACAATTTATACTTTTATTTTCTTCCCTATGTGCATCTCTACCTCCATCTTCTTTCTTTTCCCCTACTTTAGCTGCTCCAAAAATACAGAAAAATGAATGATTCATTACACAAACACAGATCAAACTCTTCTACTACTTCATCTCCCTCTGTCCTGGGGGCCTAGTAACTCATTCGATAACTTTAGTTGTCTTGGTAATTAGAAATACATCATACACAGAATTACACTAAGAGCCTGATATTCTAAAATGTTAAGATAAAAAGAATGTACACAGTGTAAGGGAAAGAAATGGTGGAAAAAAATGACTATTCCACATTAGTTTATATTTACTACTTCATGAACCATGCTTTAACGGTATATTTGAAAGTTTCATTCCTCCCATCAATAAGACAAATAAAATAACTTTTTTTAATGAAGGAATTACATAATTGTTCATGGTTAATAGAAACCACATTATACCTAGCACTATATCTTAAAATTCAATACAACTGACTGAGGAAAAATGACAGTGCCCCTAATCATGGAACACATGATGAGATGAAAACGTCTAAGAGGTTGCAGTTTTCTTAGGGCGAGAAACCTTTATGTGTAAAAAAAAGGCAGATGCAAGTTTCAAGAGACATTCCTAGAGCATGAGGTTTGAGTGAGGTCTCGAGGGAGCCAAATGGAACCACAAGCGTGTAAGCCACCTCTTTATCAGTAACTGCCCATAGGCCGCCTCTCTCCAGCCACTGTCTTCCAGAAACAAAGCAACCCACTTATCCTAGTGTGTCTGAGGCTTTCTCAGTTCTTGCACTCAAAGCCCTGTGTCTCAGGAACCTGCTCAGGATGGCATATTCCTACTTAAGAGCAACTAAATCATCTTAGGCTTACTTTCTTAACGTTTCGTTTTGAAATGAACACGGACAAAGAAGTTGCAAAGATGGTACAGGGATGTCCTATATCCTCTTTGCTCAGTGTCCCCACCAGGTTACATCCTGCAGCTAACTGCCAACACAAAGAGCTGAGATGGGCTTGATGTGTGTGAACAGTTCCATGTGACTTCACCATACGGAGGTCTCTCTAACTGCAATGCAGGGGACACAGGCTCAGTTCCTCGGTGCGGAACTAGGATCCCACATGCCGAGGGGCAACTAAGCCCGTGAGCCTGAACTACTGGGTCCACGTGCCACAACTCTGAGAAGCATGCATGCCTCAACAAGATCTCATGTGCTGCAACGCAGGCCTGACACAGCCATAAACAAACAAACAGTAAAAGAAGTAATAGCCAGACCAACCAGGGCAATGAGCAACTCTTAATTCCTTTACAGAAAATTTGTCGTTATAAAGTAAGTGTCAACTTGATAAAGATGAAGCCGCAATGGAAGACAAAGTTACGGGCTTCCTTGTGGCTCAGTGGAGAAGAATCCCCTTGCCAATGCAGGAGACACGGTTCGATCCCTGATCCAAGACCCCACACGCTGTGGAGCAACTGAGCCTGTGCGCCCCAGCTACTGCCCTTGCTCTCCAGGGCCTGGAGCCGCAACTTCTGAAGCCTGTGCGCCTGGAGCCTCTGCTCTGCAGCGTGAGAGGCCACACAATGAGAAGCCACGGGCTGTACCTAGAGAGCGAGTCCACACAGCACTGAGACCCGGCACAGCCATAAATAAATAAAACTAACCATTAACAAGAGAGAAAGTCACGAACGTCCTATGGCTTTGATCTACTGGAAACCTTAGATCTTATCAAAAAGTTTTAGAAATATGCACTGCTCCTCTCAGATATAAATCAACATGCTAAAATAATGAGAAACTAATCACCTGAAAAAAGGTGGGGGGGGGCTCCATTCTTGAAAGAAAAAACAGTTAAAAATATTATTCTGAACACAAGTTTATAGCCAACAGTCCGAAGGTGGCCATTCTGTCTTATTTTTAATAAAACTTAAGTTCTAAACATCGGATTGGGTTGGACTACATAATCGCTACATGTAATCTTAAAGCCTGTAAGGAAGGCAAGGAGGAGGCAGAAAAAGGACTACAGTGGACCATTCTAGAATTCTAACATTTCAAATCCAACTAGTAAGAGTGCAAAGCCGTATGTCCTGGGCTGAAACTGCCTTCAGAGAAAGAATTCTTGAAGGCAGAAGGACTCAGCCCTTCTTGGAACTTAGTTCTTTATTCAATAACCTTCTATTTAGAAGGTCAACTGCAAAATTTTATATATATATATATATAATTTCTTTTTGCCACACAGCATGCAGGATCTTAGTTCCCTGAACAGGGATGCCCCCACTGCATTGGCAAAGCAGAGTCTTGACCACTGGACTGCCAGGGAAATCCCCAAAGTTTTATTTTTAAATAAGGTGCTCGTTTCTTTACTAAAATATTTAAAACCCAGGCACAAAGGTAACCCAAATAGGTATCTGTTGTATCCTTTAATTCTGTAATTACTGCTAAATCTTACAATTGTTATCATCAAGAATTTTCTTTTAGATGACAATGTTATTAGAAACGAATTTCAGAGAGCTCCCTGGCGGTCTGGAGATTAAGAATCAGCCTTCCAATGCAGGGACCTGGGTTCCATCCCTGGTAAAGGCACTAAGACCCCACAGGCCTGGGGGCAACCACGCCTGCTCAAGACAGGGAGAGCAGCCAGCGCGCTGGAACGACTGAGCCTGTGCACCACAGCCCGCACATCACAGCCGCTGAAGCCACGCTTCACAAGAGAAGCCCTCGCGCTACAACTAGCGAAGCTCCTTCGTGCCGCGACAAAGACCCAGTGCAGCCAAAATAAGAGAGAAAAATCAATCATTTCAGAAGCATTCATCAGCAAACAACCGCCCTGTCTGTACTCTACACTAATGGTTTTCCTTTTAGCATGAATTACTCACTATAAAGACTAGCTTATAAGCGTAATACGAATAGGATACTTTCTTGTGTATCTGCCTCTGGCTATATTTTTAAGTACCAACAGCAAACCCTAAAGATACTTCGTAAAGTTTCCATGATGGTAATTATATAACATAACCAGAGGGTGATGATTTCTACCATCTCTGATAACCAGTGGTCATCTATAATTTTTTTTTTTCCTTCAAAAATGCTTTCTACCAGTTAAAACACATTTCTTAAACTGGAAATACAAGTGACCCTTGAACAATACCATGTGGGCCCACTGATATGTGAGTTTTTTCCAACAGTAAATTCTACAGGACCACGTGATCATGGTTGGTTGCATCCATGGATACAGAAACAGGGATACGTAGGAACCACGTATACAAAGGACCAACTGTAAATCACAGGGAGATTTTCAACTTCCCAGAGGGTTGGCACCCCAACACCCACTTTGTTCCAGGGTCAACTGTAGTTATTCAAAACCACCAAAAACTCAGGAAAAAGCATAATCTAAATGAAACTTAGTAATGGAACAGCTAGTAATCATAGTCTAACAATTTTTTAATAAAAAACATTAAAAAGAATAAAGCAGTCACTAATGTTAGGAGGAATGGGACTAGAGATGGAGAAGTTCCCAATGACCCCAAGGTGCTGAAATTTGACTTCCACAGAAAGCCTGATCAACTTCTAATCACAGTCGTGCTGGAAAAACTAATGTGTAAGTGCCAAGCTACGGCTCCTTGAGTGTTCTGGGTAACAGAAATGCATCTTTCCTTAGTAACAAGCAGAATGCTTTTAAAGTGACAATCGTCTAGGATGTCAAAACAAGCTAGTGATCTATGGTTTGGTCACAGAAATCAGAGCCTGACTTAAACTTAGGATGCTTGGATATTGCCTGAATATTTCACGTATCATCCAAAGGCTTTATAGTTTCCGAGAAGATGAGAAGGGTTTTCCCCAGCAATCAGCCATCAAGTTTAGGCTTAAAAAGCAAAGAACAAAGCAAAAGCTACACTACTTCTGAAAGGGCTCTGATGGAATCTTAGTTCCAGTTCCCGACCAAAGCCACCCCCTAAGACGTCCAGCCTTCCTTTGGGCAACTTCACAACTTTCACGTGGGGAAGAAGGCCAAAGTGGCTGCCAGGGTGCAGACCGCAGGCTCACCTGACTGCGCCAGCTCAGGACGGGGCTGCCGAGTGACCCCTGGCTGAAGGCTGCTGAGGCCTGCCTCGGGGGTGCATTGTGGCTCTTTTCCTCCCGTGGTCCATTTGGAAGGAGAGTGCTTCAGAGATGACAAAGAACAGGAAAACAAAAATTCACACACAAGGAAAAGAAAAGTCCCCCTTACTAAGGCACATCGCACACACGATCCTAGCAAGTCGTAACATAAGCCTGCAAGCCAGCCACACGTTAGGTACAGAAGTGCAGGAGGTGAGAACACACACCCTGGGAAGACAAACTGGAGAGAGGCTGACTACAGAGCACATCCTGACACAGCGGAAAGAGGCGGCCCTCGGCCTGTGCGTCTTTCCAGGCTGGGGATGAAGGTCAAGTAACGGCCCGATTAGGAAAGAGAAATCTTGAGTACATGTTAGTAATAGCAACAGTGACTTAACTAATCCTTCTCTTCTTGCTTCAGACAAAAATATGCAGACATGTCTACCTCATTACCACCTGAGGATCCAAAGAAAGGAATCATTTATTCACAATTTCTGAATGTTTGAAAGGCTAAAGATCGAGATTTTTTTCACAGTGAAGTTTTCCAAAGTCATTAGAAGAGGTAGATGAACACTTGTAGAAATCTACGTGCTTTTCTGGAGAAAAATAAAGCCCAAACTCTTGTTAACTTACCCTTTCTACTTCATGGCACTTTTTCAAAGCGTCCCCGTACCTTCCTAGGCGCTGGTAAGCGGAGATGCACTCTGTCTGAAACCACATGCACTGCATCTCATTCAGGTTCTCCATGGCAGACGTCCCTTCCTGAAACAGAAGCAACCACAAATAAAGGAAGCAAACGACACAGGAGAGCCTAGAAACCCCGTCTTCTCTTTTACAACAATGTCTATGAGGATTACGGTGACAATAAGTAGCAGTGACAAATTATATAATGAACAGAGCAATGTGCTTCCCAAAGGCTCCTACCAACTTGAAACTGTATGCCTTATTTACCCAACTCTCTTGAGACAGTCAACAACCTACACAGAAAAGACTACAGGTTACTGAAGCTAAGTTTTAAACACCAAAGATTTTATTTAACCTATTTAAGACAGGGATCCTATGAAGCACTTGTCTTTTGTCTATTAAGCAAAAGCCACTTAATCTTTCCCTTGCTGACCTAGGATCACTGCTGTTTGCAACACTGTTTTCAAACCTCTTCATTGTAGTTTCCAGCCCGCTTTTCGGTTTTGCAAGTCTCCTTCCTCCACATCAAGCCGTCAGTTGTCACTTCCTTTCAGAACTATGTCTATGAGGATTATTACGACAATAGGGAGTAGTAGTGAATCATATAATAATACATTAAAATTTTTAAATGAAAGAATATTCGCTAACTCGGGCTCAGTGTGTATCCCGGGAGAATGCAAAGCACAGAGTGTCTGGTCTCAGTGCAGGGACGTGGAGCTCTGTCACAATGTAGGACAGTTATTTAAAATGCATTTTACGGGACCCCAAGAGTGACAGCAAAGATATGGGTATATTCACGTAAGTTCAGTCTTCATTTCTTTTTCACACCCACTGTTTATCAGTTTAATTTTCAGAATTCCCACTGAAAGTATAAAAAGCAGTTATCTCTGGGTAAACAAAATTATGGTGGTATTTTATGTTTTCTTCACAGCTACAGATATTCCATCGTTTGATAACTACATATGTTTATAAGAAATCGACCGTATTTTTCATTTCAAAACTTTACCAACTAGCACTATTCAACCTGCCTCAGCAACTCTACAAATATTGTAAACTGAAAAATCTGCAAGAAGGAAATAGGAGCACTTCACTTACGTATTACAGAGCAGATGTGAACTGGTATGGAAGTCATTAGGAGCCCTCCTCCCCCAGCTCACTGCTGCCCACCACCATCAGGGACTCGCCTGGCCAGTGAAGCAGTGCGGTAAACCAACCAGCTCTCTACACGGCACAGCAAGCTGTCAAGAGTGGACGGCTGGAGGTGGCTATGACGAGCAAGCTGAGCCCCAGACTTTGGGAACTACTTTCCTCAAAGAGCTGAACTTGCCCCTTCTTTCTCATTCTCCTGGGTCTTTTCAGACATGTCCTAGTTGGCTGTGGTTTGCTGCGTGGGTGTTTTGTCGTTGTTGTTTTTTAAGCCACTGAACTTATTTAACTTAAATATCCTCATTTCTAATGGTACTCCTATTGTACTTTACTTCTCATCTCTACAGGGCTTCCCAGATGGCTCAGTGGTAAAGAATCTGCCTGAAAATGCAGGAGACAAAGGAGACGGATTTCGATCCCTGGGTCAGGAAGATCCCCTGGAGAAGGAAATGACAACCCACTCCAGCATTCTTGCCTGGAAAATCCCATGGACGGGGAAGCCGGGTAGGCTGCGGTCCATGGGGTCACTAGGAGTCGGACATGACCGAGCAACTTCACTTTCACTTTTCACTTTCATGCACTGGAGAAGGAAATGGCAACCCACTCCAGTGTTCTTGCCTAGAGAATCCCAGGGACGGGGGAGCCCAGCAGGCTATAGTGTATAGGGCTGCATAGAGTTGGACATGACTGACGTGACTTAGCATGCACACACCAGAAGCACATGCACACTCATCAACCACAGTAAGAAATTACACTTAGGCTATGAGCTAAACAAGATAAAAAATGACGACAAATGTGAATTCCAAGGAACTATAGCAGCAAACCTCACGCATCACCAGAGAATTTAAGTTTAATTTTACTAACTCAGACAATGGCACGCTATTTCTTACCCTTGTGAACTTGGAGCACATTTCCTCTGCTTCCTTTATCATATTTGCCCGAAGCATATACTTTGCGCATTTGGAATTGATGAATCTATCAGCCGTATCCAAAGACTGAGCTTCATCCATCCACTTGACAGCTTCTCTGAGATTACCCATATGCTTTAAGAGATGAAAGTATTAAAGACATCACTGTTATGACTAAGAGAATATGGGTACGATACAACAGAAAAAGTTCTTAAAGACAAATTAGAAATGCTACATGTCTGTCAAATCTATCTAGAATTTTTTAGATACATTAAAATTCATATTTACTAAGAGCTGAAATGATTAACACTGACTGTACGACTATGCAACATAACACTCCTTAGGATTATTAGCGCATGGGGAATAAATAACCAGGGTGCCCTAAAAGTTATCTCCACACAGAGAGAACTCCATGGGTCCTTAAAATGGCCAAATTCTTCAACTATTCAAAAAACATGACCGAGATTTTACCTTGTAAATTTTTGCTTTCATATAGAATAATTCTATTAGAGTTGGAGTGCTAGCAATTGCAGCATTAATATAATCCAAAGCCAAAGAATACTGCCCAAGCTTATCAAAGTGCTGTGCCAGGAAGTACTGAACCCAGAGTAGTGTCGTTGGGGGTTCCTTCTCCCCATTCTCTGCAATCAAACAAACACAAAATTATTATAAGGAATGAGGCAAAATGAAGCAACTCACTTTCTTTCTCCCAATGCATAATGAAATCAATAACTATTAGAATAAAAATCCAGTAGAAATGAACAATTTCAACAGAAAGAGATACAACCTCAAGTCACGAAGTTCAGGGAGCAGCAGCTGAGCAGAGCAACGATGCTGTTTTCACAAGCTTCTACCCACACCGCATGCCAAGCAAACAGTCTGGGAGAAGAGGCAGGTCAACCTAACTACGAATTCTCAGGCAGACAGCATTAAGGCAGCAAGTCCAGAAAAGCCAAGGAAAACAGCCTGGAGAAAGCACGTCCCTAACCACCACAGTAAAACTTCCACAAAGTAAAACTTCCACAAAGGCAAGAACTGCCAGGGCTTACGTGGATGGTGCAGGCCTTGACACAGACCAGGGAAACCCAAAGTTGAAGGGTATCAGGAAGGTACACTCTTGACAAGATTGTCACAACCAACCATCTGACCTCTATCTGGGTCCCCATTCTGTGCCCTGAAACTACAGAAGAATAAACAAGAAACACCTAGCTCTCAAAATGGCTATCAGAAGGGAAGAAAACACAGGTATAAAACGAGGTAGGAAGAGCAGAAAGGAGAATTTACTCATGTTACCTCAGAAGACAAGAAGGTCTCCTAGGCTAGCTGACCAAATGAAACGACAATGCAAACACAAATTAACATAAATTAAGACACAAATAATAAATATAAGCAGAGAGCCAAGCATTATCTTTCTCCTCTCATACACACTGTATTTGGGGCGGGGGGTGTTAAATATCTGAGGAGGAAAAGTTCTTTACAAGAACTCCAGCTAACATTAATAAATACAGAAGGAATGATGATCAGAATGAAATAAGCAATCAAGGCAATTTTCGCAGTGGCTGCAAAAATCATCAGGTAAGTGACCAATAAGAATCACTGCATGGCCAGATTAGGCTGACAAACATCTAAATTCTGATGAATCTTAGTTTTACAAAAAGACAACCAGAATGTCTTCGGCCTTCAGATATGCTGTAACAGCAAGTTCAAAGTGTCACCTATGAAGTACTCACATGGAACCCGAATCTAATCAAGCCTATAAACCTAGGGGACTTCCGCAGAGGAACAGTGCTCAGGACTCTGTGCTTCCACTGCAGGGGAAAGGGTTCAGTCCCTGGTCGGGGAACTAAGATCTTGTATGTTGCAGCACAACATGCAAGAAAGGAACAAAAAAAAAAGCCTATAAATCTAAATTGAAGTTTGTAAGAAATATGGATGACAGCAAGATGTATTAAACACTACCATGAGAAAACAATCGGCAAAATTCAAAGCATGGTGCGTTCTATGAGACAAATGACCTTTCAACAAACAGCCTTTAAAAAGAGGGGAGAAAGGAAGGACAGGATAGTACCACCCAAGATTTAAAGAGTATCAGAAACATAACAAACAAATGTAAACTGTGGACTTAAGCTGGATCCAGATTCAAAGAAACCAATTATACATTTTTTTAAATAATCAGGAAAATTTGCGTGTGGGCTAGGTGTTAAGATGTGTGGTATGAGAGTTAGTTTTGTGGAAGACACACTAGGGCTTCCCCCATGGCTCAGCAGTAAAGAATCCACCTGCAACGCAGGAGACGCGGGTTCGATCCGTGCGTCAGAAGATCCCCTAGAGGAGGGCATGGCAACCCACTCAAGTATTTTTGCCTGCAGGATCCCATGGACAGAGAAGCCTGGCAGGCTACAGTCCATGGGGTCACAAAGAGTCGGACACAACTGAGCACATGAACACCAAAGTAGAGAGAACAAAAGACTTAGGAATTCAGGAAAAATACATCTAAACATTAACTACTGGATCTTGGTCAAGCTACTCAACCACTGGATTCTGTTTACTCATATTAAAATAAGGTTAATTCCCACTTCACAAGATTATGGAAAATTTTAATTACTTTAGGTTGCAAGTGCTCTTCTCATTTTATTCACTAATTAAAAAACTAGTGAACAGCTATCATGTAGCACATAATGAACATAATTTTACTGTAAGTGATTAAAAATGGACTGAAATGAATAATCAAATTTCAACTCAATCTAATTTAAACTTACCATAAGGGCTAAAAAAGCCACACGTTTTAAGAGAGGTTTCATAATTAGTAACAAGCTCCTGGATTATAGAAATCTGTTGAAGAAACATAGTTTTAAAAAATCTTTTATTAAAGTATTTTATTTATTATGGATTAGATTTGGAAACAATATACAGTTTATTTCAGAACAATAAATTAACTATAAATTGAGATGCCTGCTTTCCCCACTCCCATCCTCCATGTTGGAAGGAAAATGAGAAAAACACAGAAAATGTACTGCTCTCTTTTTTAATAGTAAAACAGAATCTCATTAATTTCTCATCTCAATAACTAGTTTCAAATTATGGAAAAAATGGACAAATCATCACTAGTTACCACACACTCCCTTTTGGCCAATGAACACACCTGTATAACTGATTAACAGTTTATCGCTTTTTGCTTCCCACTGTCACAGGGTGAAGCTGTAAGCCATTATATTCTCAGATTTTCTAAAATGCCAATACAAAAAAAAGTGAAATAATCTAAAGTACACAGTGAGTTGATGGAAGAAGTTAAGTAAACTTGTAATTAAATGTTTCAACTCTGTTTTCAGTGATCATTTTAATAAATTGTCGTTCCAATGCTATACTTGGGTAGGACTAAAATATCGTGAGCTACACTGCAAACATGCTATGCCCAGAAAGCACAAAACAAAACTGACATGAATTAGAGTGGCAGGAAAAAAGCAGCTTCTGTGTACAGGTTGTTTTAAATGTCTGTTGATGTTACCTGTTCAGAATGCATCAGAAAATATAGCCATCTTACTTATGAACTTCAGAAAAACAAAGGTCAAAAGTGAAGAAAAACAATTAAAATTTATAACAGTATGTGATCAATATAGTATTATTTTAACACCATCCCACTGACAGCAGTCAAAAAACAAAAGATCAAATTAAAACACTCCTCAGGCCTATGTATCTTTCTGATAAGAATACTGCACTGTATGGTGTAATTCTCTCAGACAGAAGGGCAATAAGGAATACGTGGGACAACATATTAACAGTGGGGGGAAATATGTAACATAAACAAAGAAAAAGAAAGAAAGAAAGAATTTACACTCATTACTGAAAATATGACCAAATGGATTAGGGTAGTGGAATATGAATACAGTCTTAAAAAAAAAAAAGTAACAATAATGCTGTATTATTTTAATAAGATATTTAAAGCAAACATCATTTTAAAAGAATGTTTATTAAAATCTGAGTAGATCTATATCTAGTAAGGAGATTAAACAAGAAATCAAAACCTACCAACAAAGAACAGCCCCAGACCCTATGGCTTTAATGGTAAAATCTACTGAACAGTTTAAAAACTAACACCAAACTTTCCCAAAAAACTGAAGTGAAGGGAACACTTCTAAAATCATTCCACGAGACCAGCATTACTCTCATACCAAAATCAGAAAAAAACACCACAAGAAAGCCACTGAGCAATACTCATGATGAATACGGATGCAAATCCTCAACAAAATACTAGCATATAGGCCTCAGCAGCATGCTAAAAGGATCACACATCAGGACCAGGAGGAATTTATTCCTGGAATGCAAGGACAGTTTACCTTAAAACTGATCAATATAACATGCCATATCACCAAAATGAAGGAAGAAACCCCACGTAATTATCTTACTTGCTGCACAGAAAGTATGTGATGAATTTCACCACTCTCATTAGAAAAACACTTATCAAACCATGAATAGAAGGAAATTATCTCAATATAATTGATGACAAATATGAAAAATCCACAACGAACATCAGACTCAGTGGGGAGAGACTGAAAGTATTTCCACTACTAAGATTAATAACAAGGCAAGGATGCCTGCTTTCATCACATCTACTCAACACAGTTCTGCAAGTCCTACTGCTGGAAGGCAAGAAAGAGAAATAAAAGGCATCCAAACTGTAAACAAAGAAGTAAAATTTTCTCTGCAGATGTTTCACAAAAAACCAGCAAGACACAGAAAGTCAATATACAAAAATCAGCTGCACTTTTACACATAAAAAATCTGAAAAGGAAATTACTAAATCAACTTCATTCACAATAGCATCAAAAAGAATAAAATGCTTAGAAATTAACCAAGGAAGTGAAAGGCCTGTACAATGAAAACTATAAAACACTGCTGAAAAAAATTCAAGATGACATAAATAAATGGAAACACATCCCATATTCATTAACTGGAAATTTTAATATTATTAAAATATCAATACTACCCAGAGACCTATAAACTCAATGCTATCTCCATCAAAATCCCAATTTTTTTCCCTAGAAATAGACAAGCCCATTCTAAAATTAACACTTGGACTCTCAAAGAATCCAAACAGCCAAAATAAAGAACAAAACCAAGAAAACTCATTTCTAATTTCAAAACGTACTACAAAGTACAGTAATTAAAAAAAAATAGTGTGGTATTGGCATAAAGATGGACATAGGGACTAATGGAATAGAATCTAGAGTCCAGAAACAACGCTCACATTGGTGATTTTTTACAAGAGTGTCAAGACCAATCAATGGAGAAATAAGAGTCTTTTCAACAAATGCATTGGGAAAACTGGATGTGCACATGCAAAAAATTAAAGGTGAATTTAACCTAATTCCATATACAAAAATTAACCCAAAGGACCAAAGACCTAAAACAATGAAACTCTTAGAAGAAAACATAGGACAAAAGCTCCAGAGTATCAGGTTTGACAATGATTTCTTGGATACAACACCAAAGGCACAGGGAACAAAAGAAAAAATTGACAAACTGGACTTCGTGAAAAGTGAAAAATGTGTACAACCAGATGCCATCCACAGAATGGCAACCCCCAGAACGGGAGAAAATATTTGCAAATCATGTATCTAACAAGAGGTTAGTATCCAAAATACAAAGAGAACTAAAATTCATCAACGNTCTGTAGGCATGCAAATTTCTGAGCAAACCCCACATTTATAGAATCAGAAACTGAATCCAGCAACATTTTCAGCAAACCCTCTATAAATAATTCTAATATACCCTAGGGTTTGAGAACTGATTTTTTAAAAATGCTGCAATAAGACTATTACTATAAAGCAAAATAAAAAGTAACAGGATTTTTAAGCCACCAAGACTAATTTCATTCAGAGTATGTGTAACTTAAAAAAAACCTTCAGGTTCAACTTATGGAAATTCAGCACTCAATTTACGGAAGCAAAAAGTTTTTCATGAACTTACACTACCACCTACTGGTAGTTACTAAAACTGCAGCTAGAGTAGATTTTTAAGTAAGGGTGTATCTTTTTGCATCTCTAGGGTGGAATACATTTTAAAAAGTAGTTTCAATAATTTTAAAAAGGACAACAAAACACTGAAGTTACACAGAATAATATTACACTCTTAATAAAGGGGTGCAAAGACTACTGAATAAAATAGAATCTCTACCTTCAGAACTCAAAAATAAGACTTAATTGAGGGAATAAATCAAGGTAATGGAATGTTCACATGAAATGTTCTAAATTAAAAACTGCAAAGATCACTGTCCTTCCTGGTTTACCTGGCATATATATTGAATCTAAAACATGTGTAATATAGTCACTCACTAAGTAATTAACTAAAAAATGCAATTTTCCAAATGTATCTATGAAATTTAGTCTAAGGAGTTTTACTGAGGTATAAAGGATCCATTTAACTTCAAGTTGACTTACCATTTACATTGCAATTATACTGTATAATTATATATTCAATTATATAATTGTATACCATATAACTATAGTCTATTGTACAATATAACTGTATATTCAACTTCTTTCTTCTAAAACTTAATAAGTAATGGCTAGTCTTGAAACTAGTATTTCCACTGGAATTTAATCAAGAAGTCCAATCTACTCACATTAGGTATCTAATATCACAATAAAATTTCAAGCCTTAAAACAGTTTAAAATCATACAAAATTTTCTATGAACTGAAAAGATTTCAAAGTTCAACCACCTTCTCCTGATTTAAATACTTTCTTCTAACAGTTACATTTGACCAGAATTGAAAAAGCTTTGCTTTTGCTAACCAAATCTAACATGGGCAAATGTGACTATTGTAGGCAATTTCCCTAAATTATTGATTGCCCTTAACCAGCTTTTCTTATATATGAGTTAAAAGAATTCTTTAAAAACCTCAAAGGAAAGTCCTACAAAATATATATGACACACAATTTTTCACAATATAAATATATATCGAGTTTAAAATGTTACTGTAAAACATGAAAGCCACTAAACTGTCTTTTCAAATTTTTTTAATCCAAATGAGAAAACCAAGCACAACAGTTTATCAACAAGGACCAAAACTGGATTAATTTCTAATAAATATACAATTAACATAAGGGACAATTTTGGTCCCCAAGCAGCTAGCTAAACTGTCCAAGAACTATGACACTAAAATGAAACTAACTTCTTGCAGAGATGACCTGTGAGGGGATGAGGATGGTGAGAGAGCTGAAATCTTCTCTGAACCAAGAACTTTACAAACTTTACCATTTAATTAAAACACACATCAACTCTTTCAGTATTAACTGCTCCAAGTTTATAATCCAGAAACAGATTCCGGTAGCTGCTCATGCAAATATGTGATGGAGTCAGGATTCCAAAGCAGGCTTGATTCCACAGCAATGCTCTTTTCCCTATACCAATATTTCCCAAAGGGTGACCATGCAGCTAATTCACCAACTGAAACTTTTAAAGTTAGATTTTAATATTACATTTTTACTTTATGAGTATAAAAATTGTATTAACCCAAATCTGGCTTTTATGAAAGACAAAAAAAAATCAAATTTGGGGAAAAATAATAAACACTGTAGTTGTTACATAGATTCAGCAAAAATTGTGAAAGGGATTAATTAATAAATAGGTTGACATGACACTATACTAAGACACTTTCCTAGGTAGGAAAAGTACTTGCTTTTATTTTCCTCTCCCAAAATTTAACTGTTTTTAAGCAAGAAATGAATTCATGAACATCATTACAATTAACAGTTGATCAGCATATCTGAAAAATACTAACTCTGACACTGTTACCACTGCAAATAATGCCTTTTGGAATTTTTAATGACAGAATTTTTTTTCCTTTAGTGAGAAATCCAGGATTCTAAGAAATATTTTTTTCCTTTTTTCAGAGAGACTGTATTTGCAATAATAAATGCAAAAGGGGGAAAGGGCTATTTTAGTGTTGTGAGCTGGCTGTTGCCACAGAAAGAACCAGTGACCGTAAGATCTGCAGAGTTAGACAAAAGGGCTTTTCTAAGAGGAGTGGACAGAGCTAGGAAGAGCCTGGTGTGGGGAAGCGGGATAAGAGGATGGCAAATAGGACAGTGTTTTATCCTGACACCAGCCTCTTCTCCAGCAGAGACCCAGGAATAGGGGCTGTCTGCTGTCTCAGGGTGAGAGCAGGCTCAAGCTCAGGGACCTCCTCCTGGCATTAGCCTTTACAGAGTCACCCCCTATGCCAGAGCAACTCCCCTCTTTCTGTTTCTCTTCTTTTCTTCCTCCTCAGTCGCAGAATCTAAGAAATATTCTTAATGTAGTTCTTCTATTATTTGAAGCATCTAAGAAAGAATCCCTTATACTGCCCTTAAATACAAATCCAACTGTTGCTTTCCTTGGTAATTACTCCCATAGATAGTTTTCTGAAATACCTAGTTTTCCAGAAGTATACAGGAAATGAAGCATTTTTTAGAATCATTCTGCTTGACCATTAACTGTGTTGTCATTTTTATAATGATGACAGAGCTAATTATTTTTATAATGCTGCTCAGCTTCATTTTCTCCCCTAACTTACCTTCGCAATTAAAGTTAGCTAGTAAATAGATACAAAATTCAATTTTATACCCACCTGAGTTAATTCAAAAGAAACAAAGATACCTTAGAGACAATATATTCCAGGATGAACATCTAATTTGCCCCCACCTCCAGCAACAAATTATAGGTGTTCCCCAGTAACCAGAGCCAAACAATTCAGTACTCTCCATAGACACATTTCAACAACGTTCATGACGATTCTCTTTCTTCACTATTCATAGGCCAAGTGTTCTGTAACTCTTTGGGCCTACTGTCATCAGTTTCTAAAGGTCACAAATACCTCAACAGGTCCTTCAATTGAATGAGGATCTTGACATATTTTCACAGTTATGGGCAGATTTAACACAAGAAAGAAAGGCTGTCTTGGAAGCAGCCTACCTTCCCTTCCTGTGTATGGACAGCCATACATTTTCTGTTGAGACAGCTACGCTTCACCAGTCTGTCTCACCAAGCACTAGGATTCCATGTTCTCACTCGTGGTCAGCACAACTATGCACCAATGTCCAGCTTCAATGGAATCAAATGTACCTGTAACAACCCACGCAAACCGTGATGATTCACTGTGTTCGCTCAAGAGTCTGACACAGTGAACAGCTACAGAAGGAAACTGCCAAGTACTTTCCACTACAGGTGAAAATGGAAGTCCAGAATTAATTTCCACCTCTTACCAGGGTCATTTTGGTTTCTTTTAAAACCCCCCCCAAATATTTTTAAAGTATATGCTGTAACCTTGAATTTATCCTTCAACTAAAAATAAGTAAATTTTTAAAAAAAGCAACTGCAAAAAGATGAGCAAATTAAACATAAAAGCAGAAGTAAGG
>SJYQ01000384.1:78271-164049 GCA_006410935.1 Redunca redunca
GGGGGGGGGGGGGGGGGGGGGGGGGCCGGCGGGTGTCAGCGAAATCGAAAACCTGGCCTTCAGAAAAGACTGAAAAAACTGGCCAGCCTTTAGTTACACTGACCAAGAAAACAAGACTCAAGTTATTAAAACTAGAAATCAAAGACAAGACACTACTTATTACTGACTTCAGAGAGGTAAAATGATTATAAAGAAATATGATGAACAATTATATGCCAATATTGGATCATTTAAATGGAAAAATTTCTAGAAAAACTAATCTCAGAAGCCAAATAAGAAGAAATAGAAATGAATCAATAATAAATAAACAGTTGAAACAAGTAATCAAAAACAACCCACAAAGAAAAGTGCAGCCCCAGACAGCTTCACTGGTAAATTTTACCAAATATTTAACACCAATACCAATCTTCACAAATTTCTCAAAGGAAGAAAAAAGGAGAGAAAATTTCCCAACTCACTATAAAGTCATTATTACCCTGATATATCAAAGCCAAGACAAAGACATTATAAGAAAACTACACAGTATTTGTTAGAAATTTGGACACAAAAATCCCCTGTAAAACTCTAGCAAACTGAACCTGAAGTGAAGTCGCTGAGTCGTCTCCAACTCTTTGCAACCCCATGGACTGTAGCCCCCCAGACTCCTCCGTCCATGGGATTTTCCAGGCAAGAATACTAGAGTGGGTTGCCATTTCCTTCTCCAGGGATCTTCCTGACCCAGGGATCGAACTTGGGTCTCCTGCATTGCGGGCAGACTCTTTACCATCTGAGCCACCAGGGAATCCCAAATGCAGGAGACCCCAGTTTGATTCCTGGGTCTGAACAATCCTCTGGAGAAGGGATAGGCTACCCACTCCAGTATTCCAGCCTGGAGAATTCCACAGATTCCATAGAGTCACAAAGAGTGGACATGACTGAGCAACTTTCACTTTCAAATTGAACCTAGCAACACATAAGAAGAATTACACATCATGACCAAGCGGGTTTTATCCCACTAATGCAAAGTTGTTTAACACCTGAAAATCAATTACTGTATGACATAATTATCAATAGAATAAAAAATAAACACATGATCATCTCAATAAACAGAGAAAAAGAATTTGATAAAATTCAACACCCTTTCAAACAGAAATGTTCAACAAACCCAAAGTAGGAAGGAACTTCCTCAACATCATAAACGGCATATACAAACATATCCATAGTTTAAACAATATTTAATGGAGAAAGACTAGACGCATTCCCATTGAGACCAAGAACAAGACAAAAGCGTCAATTCTTATCATTTCTATTCAACATATATTGGGGCTTCTAGACAGGACAAGTAGTCCAAAAAATAAATAAAAGGGATACTAATTGTAAATGAAGAAATGAAACTTTCTATTTGCACATGACAGGAATTCATTATACCAACTGTAACAACTAGTAAACAGATTTATCAAGGCTGCAGAATATAACAATATAAAAAAATCTACTTACTAGCAAGGGAAAAAAACACCTGAAAAATTAAATTAAGAAAATAATCTCAATCCACAGAACACAAGAACACTAATCCAAAGAGACAGATGCACCTCTGTGTTCACTGCAGTATTATTTACAATAACCAAAACATGGAAACACCTTAGATGCCCATCAGCGGGTAAATGGATAAAGACGTGGTGTAATACACAGACTATTACTCTCCTCAGCCATAAGAATGACATCTTACCATCTGCCACAACATGGATGGACCTTGACAGTGTTATGCTAAGTGAAATAAATCAGAGAGAGATGAATGTCACATGATTTCACTCACAGACTCTTTAAAAAAAGAACAAAATAAAACAAAAACTGATAGATACAGATAACAGACTAGTGAGGGAAAGGGAGTTGGGGGTGAGCGTGAAATGGGTGAAGGGGCTCAACTGTATGGTGACGGATGGTAACTAGGCTTGTAGTGGTGAACAAATTACAACGTACACAGATGTCAAATTATAACTGGCTCTATGTAAGTTTCAACATGTGCACCTGAAACTTATAAAGAGAAAATAACTCCATCTAGCACAGCATAAAAAAGTAAAATACTTAGGAATGAATTTAACGAAAGATGTATAAGAGGAATACTGTAAACTACAAAACACTGTTCAAAGAAAGTAAGGACACTCTAAATAAATGCAAAGACTACCAATGTTCATAGACTGAAACACTGGTGTTAAGATGAAAATGGGAATTCCCATAATGGAAATTCCCAAAGTGATCTACAGATTCAAAGCAATCCCTGTAAAATCCCAGCTGGCCTCTTTGTAGAAGTTGAAAAACTGATCCTAAAATTCAACTGAAAATAAATCCTTAATGGCCAAAAGAAGATTAAAAAAAAAAGAACAAACAAGGAATATTCACATTTCCTAATTTAAAAAAGTCCTCGAAAGCTATAGTAAACAAGAAAGTGTGATGCAGCCTAAGGGTGGACACACAGAGGGCCCAGAAACAAGCCCTCACATCCATGGTCTATTTATTCTCAACAAGGCTATCTAGCCTTTCAAGGGGGAAAAAAAAAGTAAATGGTGGTAAGAAACTGGAGAGACAAAGCAAAAGAATGAGGCTGGACTCCCAGCTCACATCAGATACAAAAATGAACACAGAATGAGTCAGACTTTAACATAAGAACCAAAGGTACAAACTCAGGAGTAAACATGGATAGATCTTCACGACCCCAAATGTGGACATGGTTTCTTAATATACAACACAAAAGCACAAGCAACACAAGGGAAAAGAGAGAAAATGGGGTTTACCAAGACACTTTCAAGAAAGGAAAAAGACAATCAATATTTTCAAATATTTATATTTATTATTTCAAATATCATATGTCAGGTTAGAAACCTGTTTCTAGGATACATTTAAAAACTTAAAATTAATAATAAAAAAATAAAGAACCCAATTAAAAACTGGGCAAAGAACCTGAATTGACATTTCTCCAAGGAAGATATACAAATGGCCAACAAGCACTTGAGAAAATGCTTAAACTCATCAGTCATCAGGGAAATGCAAACCAAAACCACCAGGAGATACCACGTCACACCCACTAGGATGTAGGTTACAACCAAATATCATGCAATAACAAGTGGATTGTTGGTGAGGAGGTGTAGAAATCAGAACCCTAATAAACTGCCTGTGGGAATGTAACATGGTAGGGCACATTGGCAAAGAGCCTGGCAGTTTTTAAAAAGTTTAAATATGGAGTTAGCCTTTGACCTAGCAATTCCACTCCTGGAGTATACACACCCAAGAGAAATGAAAACGTGTACATGCAAAAAACTTTACACAAATGTTCATAGCAATATGGGTACTAACCAAAAGATACAAACAACCAAAATGTCCATCAACTGACAGGTAAAATGCTCTATAGCCATACGATGGGACATTATTTAGACATAAGAGGAGAAGTGCTCATGTTACCACATGGATGAAATTATTTATGCCAAGTACAAGACACTAGAGAGAGAAAAAACCACCTATGGTTTGATTCTGTTTGTATGAAATATTCAGAATAGGCAAATCCATGAACAGAAAGTAAACTAGTGGTTGCCTGATTGGGAGAGTGGGAGTGGGCAAATATGAATGGGAGGTTTCTAAAATTATCATGTTGATGGTTAGAAAACTCTGAATATACTAAAAATCAGTGAATTTGTAAGCTTCAAATACGTCAACTTTATGGTATGAGAACTGTATTTCAATAAAGCTATTAACCCGGGGCGGGGGGGGGTTGTGTAAGCTACTGACATCCGAGCGGCAGAGGCCAAGGACACTGCTGCTGCAGCTGCTAAGTCGCTTCAGTCGTGTCCGACTCTGCGACCCCACAGACGGCAGCCCATCAGGCTCTGCAGTCCCTGGGATTCTCCAGGTAAGAACACTGGAGTGCGTTGCCATTTCCTTCTCCAATGCACGAAAGTGAAAGGGAAGTCGCTCAGTCATGTCCAACTCTTAGCGACCTCAAGGGCTGCAGCCTACCAGGCTCCTCCGTCTATGGGATTTTCCAGGCAAGAGACTGGAGTGGGGTGCCACTGCCTTCTCCAAGGACACTGCTAAATACCCTGTAATACACAGGACAGCCCCTAATAACAAAGGTTTATCTAGCCCAACTGCTGATAATGCAGTTCTTTCTTATAAGGGGCTTCCTCTGAACTGCAGAAGTATCAAGCAGCACACCGCCACCACAGTGACAACCACGTCTCCAGACACCGCAAAATGTCCCTGGTGGCCTATTTCCCTCCCCTGTCCCACCTCTGAAGCAGTGCTCGAGACGAAGAGGACTTTCCAAACTGTTTTAAAACAACAGATGAAGTTCTACAATAGAAATAAAGATCAACAAATCTGGTTACATTAAATTTTAGCTTCTTTATATTTAAAAGAAAAAAATCTCCTGAGAAAAGCAAACACAAGAAAATATTTAACACTGCCTAATGCTGGTGAGGAAATAGTGAACCTTTCACACACCTTTGCTACTGGCAATACAAACTGATGTTTACCGCCTTATAGAAATCAATATATCAGTGTTTACCAAGAATAACAGAATGTTCATACCTTTTACCCATTAACTTATTCTGAGAATTTATGGGGGGAAAAATCCTAAGTAAAAACTATGTGTATAAAGACTTTTTTTTAAACAGCAAAGTTTAATAACTAGAGGTATGATTTTGATAAGACTATGCTGTTATGAAAAAGAAGATATCAAAGACTACACAATAAAACATGAAGTGCCTGTGAAATTGCTAGGTGGGAAAACAAAATTTTTATGGTCAAAATTACTAGAGCTACATATATACATCACAAATAAATTCACAGGGAAAAAAATCTGGAAAGGAATTACATGAAAATTGCTCTTAAATTGTGCATTCACAGTTTAAAATGCTGGAGACATTTTTAAAACACTTTTCTACAACTGTATTATATCCTAAGCTAACTTCAAAGGCTAATCTTTTATTTCCATGGTACCTGTCATGGATTTTTTTTTGTCTTGGAATTTTACAAATTAAAACAATTGTAATTGTTCACCATCCTTAACCTCTCTGAAATCCTTCAAGAGTCCATCCCTGGAGGCTGGAGGGGCTTCCCTGGTGGCTCAGAGGTAAAGAATCCACCTGCCAATGCAGGGGACACAGGTTTGATCCCTGATCTGGGAAGATCCCACATGCCTGGGAGCAACTAAGCCCAGAGCCACGGCTACTGAGCCTGTGCCTGGGAGCCACAGCCATTAAGCCCGAGCACCCCAGGGCCTGTGCTCTGCAACAAAAGAAGCCACAACAATGAAGAGTCCAAGCACTCAAGGGAAGAGTAGCCCCCGACCCCCTACAATGAGAGAAAACCCAGGCAGCAAGGAAGACTCAGCACAGTCAAAAGTAAGTAATTTTTTTAAAAAGTTTATTAAATAAAAAAATTGCAGCCCTTGCTAAAAATCAGGACTCACTGCTGATTAGAAATATGCAAATTTTAAAAATGCCCTTTTGAGTAATCACAAATATATGCAGCCAAAATGATCTGAGGATTTCCCATACTTGTACACTTTTTAAAAAAATACTAAGTTCTGACAACTTAAACTCAAATTTCTGCATTGTAATTCAAACATCAAAAACATATGGTAAACATTCCTGCTGTGTGCTTAAAAATTAATACTAAAGATATGTAACGGGTTCCTATATAGGTCAACGCATCCTCAATGCCTTCTTTAAAAATGCAATTTCTAAGATTTATAAAATATCAACAAATGCTTAACACCTTTGAGATGGTAATTTTGGATCGGTACTGAAGGGAGTTTTTAAGTCTATGCCTCTTATGAAAACTGAGAAAGCCAGGCAAAGCTCACTACAGCTTTAAGAGGAACAGATTCTGAAAGGACTGATGTATTCAGTACTTTCTGTAAGATGGTTACATACATGATCTTTATTATTAACACTGCCGACATTTCATCTCTTCTTTCTTCTTTGTCAACCTCGCCAAAATGAGTAAAAGAAGCACTTCGGCAAATGCTAATTTAAATAACCTACAGAAATCACTGTTAGGCACTGCTCCATGTTTTCATACAAATCACTCACTCAAAAAAATAAGATAGCAGGAGAAAAATCGACAGCAGTACCATGGCAATCAAATAAAGTATACTACAGACACTAAAAGAACTACAAGGTTTTTTGGTGTTTTTTTTAATGCAAATGACACTTCCTTACTGATCAGGCACTATAGGTATCTTTCTAGAAGTGGGGATGTGACCAGCTGACAAGGAGACTAGGCGCACAGTGGCAGGAAGAGGGTGCAGAAGTTCTGCGAGCCAGCCTCAGCCACTCCCCTCTAGATATTATGAGTCGGCCCTTTTAGTTTATGAACCTGCTGCCAAAGGAAGAAAGGGTCAATCGGTATACCTACCACTGACCCTTTTGAATAACTTATTTGCATAATTATGCTAATTTACAAATAATTACGGGTCAAAGCTAAGTAAAATGAAGTTTTTCTAAAACTATTTTCGTGCTTCTAATAAAGTCTCTTCCTTACCCATTCAATTTTCAATAACTGTTTACACAAGATTTTTAGATCTTAATAAGAAGCAACACTTGGAAATAGAAGTATAACGTTTTCTATTAACTTATAATTTTCTAATTATCTTTCTAATATAAAACCACATCTATTTCCTAATTTTAAAAAGCAGAAGGATGACTCTTCATGGGAAAACCAGCTAAACCTATCTTTTATTAAAATGTAGCCTGTTAGTTAAAATAGTGTCTACATTTTATTGTTCCACTAACAATTACCCATGCTCTATCTTTAAAAGCGAGCATAACAGATTTAAAAATCCACAATCACACTATAAAGTAATAGATAACTAATCGTGAAATAGTTAAATATAGACCTCTGGTGACAATATGTCAAATTTATTAATAAAATTCCACTAGAAAAGTATACCCATTAAAAACAATAACCTTTTAGTGTTCTTACAAGCCCCATAGTAAATTTCAGACTGACATTTTCTTTGACACTACTTATAGTACATGCATATAATTTTAGTTCATCTATTATTAAGCTAAGGTGCACACCATTACTTGAATAGAGAAAATGTCTTTCTATAATAATAAAGTGAGTAAAAAGACTACAGCAAAACTGAATAAAAACCAAATTTTACCTTTTCTGTATTGTAATACAGAGATTTCAAAGTAGTAAACAAGGGCGGGCAGCCTTTACTGAAGTTAACCCTCAGGAACTTATCCATTAGTTCTCTAAATTTCTCACCTAGGAATAAAAGTATACTTTGTTAAACTTCAGTTGATGCAAACAGCTCTCAAAGTTATTTTATAAATAAAAATAAAACTTCTTCGGCAACAACGACTCCCCTATTACGTTTAAACCCAAAAAGTTAGCATTACTTGTTTGTTACCGCCAAATATCTCAGTCGGCACGTTTATTTCCCCTAGATATAGGTTCAAAATATCAAGTAACACTTCAAAAGAGGCACATTTATTTCCCCTAGATATAGGTTCAAAATATCAAGTAACACTTCAAAAGACCGGCAAGCAAAATGACTAGGCAGCTTTGAGGAAGAGTAACCTACTATCCCGTCTACCTTTCCTAATCTCACTGACCAGCACAGGCTTAACCCTACTATCTGGCATTTCAGAAGGCACTCTGCGAACTTTAGAAAAGGTTTCTACTGTGACCAGCACCGTATGCAAGTAGCAGTCAAAATACCTTCTTAAACGCTAACATATTTACAAATGTCTTCCAGATCAACTAGTGATTTACTCCAACATTCGTCCCACAATCATCTATCAAGCACCTATTATGTGCCAGGTACTGTTTCAAGTATCCAAGACATGATTAAAACAAAAAATGTTTTTAAATTCTGCCCTCATAGAACTTATTAACATTCTAGTGGGCGAGATGGACAACAAGTAAAATAACAAACATAAGACATCAGCGTCCTGGGGCATGCTAACATTAGAATTAACTAAATACCCCATTTGTAACATTAAGTAAATACATCTCCTATTATTGCTAAACCCTTACCAAAATGTTTCAGTATCATTTTTTAAAAGCAGAAAAAACTGAAAAACAAAATTAATTTTAAATATGAAGGCTCTAAATTTTTGACAGTAAGGGTTAACAATGTAAGAGCATGGATCTGGCCATGCAAAAGAAAAAAAAATATAGGTCATGAATGGTTTAAATAGGTCATG
Source organism: Redunca redunca (assembly GCA_006410935.1). Lineage (NCBI taxonomy): Eukaryota > Metazoa > Chordata > Mammalia > Artiodactyla > Bovidae > Redunca > Redunca redunca. Next base: position 86,464 of record SJYQ01000384.1, read on the forward strand.
AATGGTTTAAGCTAATGTATGACTACTGAAATGAACTTTCCTAATGTTTCTTTATGAAATCATGACATTTTACCAAAATACTCAACAACCCAAGTAGTTTTTATCTGCTGTGACTGACACTGCATACTCAACATACTACAGATGTCATAAAAATTAGGAGAAATTCAAATTTTATGGATGAAAAATTTATATAACATAAAAACAGGGTCAAGATTTGTTACTTATAAATGCTGTTGTCAGATGATCTCTAATCTTTGTAACAGAGGAAGTGCTGGAAAGATTTTATCTCTGAAACTATTTTTGATTTTCAAGGAAGTAATGATATATATTTAACCCAGAGTAAAATTTTGTGCAATCTTCATAACCCTGTGCAGTCTTGATAACCTTGAAACGCTGGGCTGGATGAAGCACAAGCTAGAATCAAGACTGCCGGGAGAAATATCAATAACCTCAGATAATGCAGATGACAGCACCCTTATGGCAGAAAGCGAAGAGGAAGAGGAGAGTGAAAAAGTTGGCTTAAAACTCAACATTCAGAACGAAGATCATGGCATCCAGTCCCATCATTTGATGGCAAATAGATGGGAAAACAATGGAATCAGTGACAGCCTTTATTTTTTTGGGCTCCAAAATCACTGCAGATGGTGACTGCAGCCATGACGCTTGCTCCTTGGAAGAAAAGCTGTGACCAACCTAGACAGCATATTAAAAAGCAGAGACATTACTTTGCCAACAAGGGTCCGTCTAGTCAAAACTACGGTTTTTCCAGTAGTCATATACGGATGTGAGAGCTGGACTATAGAGAAAGCTGAGTGCCGAAGAATTGGTGCTTTCGAACTGTGGTGCTAGAGAAGACTCTTGAGAGTCTCTTGGACTGCAAGGAGATCCAACCAGTTCATCCTAAAGGAGATCAGTCCTGAATATTTATTGGAAGGACTGATATTGAAGCTGAAATCAGTCCTGAATATTCCTTGGAAGGATTGAGGCTGAAGCGGAAACTCTAATACTTTGGCCACCTGATGCAAAGAACTGACTCCTTGGAAAAGACCCTGATGCTGGGAAAGATTGAAGGCGGGAGGAGAAAGGGACGACAGAGGATGAGATGGTTGGATGGCATCACTGAATCAATGGACATGAGTTGGAGCAAGCTCCAAGAGTTGGTGATGGACAGGGAAGCCTGGCGTGCTGTAATCCATGGGGTCGCAGAGTCAGACACAACTGAGCGATAAACTGAACCGATAACCTGGGATTTTCAAAAGATTATATACAAAGTATACGGAGAAGGCAGTGGCACCCAACTCCAGTACTCTTGCCTGGAAAATACCATGGATGGAAGAGCCTGGTAGGCTGCAGTCCATGCTAAGGGTCAGACATGACTGAGTGACTTCCCTTTCACTTTTCACTTTCATGCATTGGAGAAAATGGCAACCTACTCCAGTGTTGTTGCCTGGAGAATCCCAGGGACGGGGGAGCCTGGTGGGCTGCCATCTATGGGGTCGCACAAAGTCAGACACGACTGAAGTGACTTAGCATACAAAGTATGCCAAAACCACAGAAAATATCATTTTGGGTTGGATATACATAATTACTTCCTCAAAAATAAAGACTAGTTTTAGAAGTCAAATCTTTCCAGCACTTGCTCTGATATAAAACAAAGGTTAACAATATTGTGCTAGGTGGTCAGAGACCCTGTTGCTTACTTCCTGTGTGACATTATCCACTCAAAGATGAGGATAACACCACTAGCCTCAAGAGTACTCTTTCAAGGCTCACATGAGATGCAAAGTATAGTGTAAGCACACAATAACCCCTCAATAAATGCTGTCTATCATCCCACGCACTGACGTTTAACAGCTTTTGTATTTCTAAAGTCGGAAGTGTTTTCCACATGCGCTATCGTCCACTGAGACAATAGGCATTTTATCTTCATGTCAGAGGCTACTCTAAAAACTCTTCCAATCTCAACCTATTCAGATCATACTAGCAAGATCTCACTTAAAAAACAATGCACTCCGTTCTCCCAGTACCCACCACTACACCAAAAGCCTCTTCTCCTATTAAACTGTTATTTCAACTGTGCAAAAGGTCTTCTGTACTGATACAGGACTGAACTCCAGACAGAGTTCAGTGAAAAGGAAAACCAGGCACAGAACAACCTACGCTCCTTTTGTACAAAACGGAGAGGAAAAGGGAAAGTTACACATAAGCCCTCACACACATGCTTCTGCTTGCATACGCACAATTTATTTCTGGATGAGTCCACCAGCTACTAGTCATAATGGCTGTCTCTGGGGAAGCAACCTTGGTGGCCAGGAGACAGAGACATGCAGAAGGCCTTTCCATTGAAGCCCGTTTTGACCCTTTCATTGGGAACTATATGAACGCAGTGTCTAAACCAGAAGCCTATACCACTACTCAACTGCCCAGTCACACACCATATCCCAAAATTACTATTTACCCATCTCATAAATGTATTTTTGTATATTAAGAAAAACTTATTCACAAAAATAACTTCCCTTCTTCCTAATTATTAGGACTCCCATAGGCTTTCCTTTGCGGGTGGTGGTGGGGGGGAACTATCAATCATTATGTGCCTATTTACAACCGCAGCTTGCAAAACAAGTTTTCTATCTTCAGAGATGCTATGCTAATTCTTTACTAGATGTAGCAAATTCAGATAAAAATTGATATTCCCCAAAACCACCACTAAAGTAGTGAACAAAAGCAAGATCAGACAGTATCTGATAACCTGGACATTTATTCTAAATAATGGTGCATGTTCTCACTACAAAACAGAAACGATAAATCATGTGACCTAACGGAGGTATCAGCTAACACTACAGTGGTAATACTGGAATATATAAATGTATATCAATACATCGTACACCTTAAACATATGATAATTATATCTCAATAAAAAACAAAAATAATCCAATGAAACAAAAATAAAGTAGCAAAATGTGATTAGCATCCTCTGTTTAACACTCTGGATTATCTCCTTCCCTCTTTCTCCTTCCTTGGCCAGTGAAGACTAATACATCACGATGAATTAAACTAGGTATTTTGAAAAGCTCTGTTTTCATAGCACTTAATATTTCAGGCTGTTGGAGAATCTCCCCAGGACTTTGGCTGTGTTCACTAATCTGTTGGTAATATATCTTTTCACTTAAAAACCAAAAAGCCTTTTTCAAAACTTGCATCTTCAAGTCCCATCACATTTCTAGGAAAACATCTTACTGCCTTTGGTGATGCTGAGATACCTTTCTTATGATACACAAAAATATTTCTAAGCAGGCAAAAAAACTTCATGAAGTATTCACCTATTGCACAGGTTCAATTAAGCAGCTACATAACTTTATATATGGTCCCCAGAGCTTTGTAAACACATGTTTATGTTAGAACCTCACATGATGGTTGCTGACCCTGAAGCCCAAGCCCTCAACGACCCCTCAGCTGAGGCCTTGCTTGTAAAAAGACCCCTTTAGCATTTCAAACACAGAACATCCTAGAGGGTCCAGAATCATTCCACTTTAACCTAGATCACACTTTACAGTCAAAGCTGGCTCCAGGCTATCTTTCAGTAAAAATCTATTTCCTACCTTGTACACACAAGGCCGCCCATGGTATGATTCCAATTACACAAAATGTCTGAAACAGGCAAGTCCACAGGCACAGAAAGTTCGACCGCGGCTGCCGGTGCAGGGGTGAGAGCGGGGAGTGACTGCTAACGGGTATGAGTTTTCTTTTTGGAGTGATGACAATTTCCTGAAACCAGACAGTAATGATGGGTGTGCAGCTCCCTGGGCATACTAAAGACTGAGCTGCACACATTAAAAAGTGAATTTTATGGTATGTGAGCTACATTTCGACAAGTTGCTTTTCTATTTTTTGTTGGTTTTTTTTGAAAGAAGATACAGAAATGTGAGTCCAAGCATTTTCCAGAAAACACTTTTACTAGGGAAATGTTCCTTGGAGCTCAGTACATTCCACCTTGGAAACTCACAATGTATCTACTAAAAGTTCCAGGAAATCCTGCAGAAACCTGACTGCTACATTTAACCAAGTTTCCCAAATTCACCTGACTGAAAAATATCTCAGTACAACAGCACCCTCCCCACCAAGCCTATTAATATCCACTTGGATTTAATGTTCCCTTGAAAACATTAGGAAATTTGCCTAGTTCACAAAGTCAAAACAAAACAGAGAATCAGAGAAATACTATTCACCATTTATGTAACTGAGAGCCACTATTTATTTATTTTTAAATAAACTTGTATCTACTGTCTAATCCAATACATTTCTAAGAGGTATTGCATGTATTTTTAAAGTCAGTCTACTAAAAAGCTCTTAATTTCCATTAATCTTTTGATAAAAGGAAAACAACACAATTATTTAAACAAACATTTCTACTATAAATGAGAAAATATGTAAGAAGATACATTCCCTAATGTAAAAAGGTTAAAAATAAATTTTTTAAAAAAGAAAAAAATCACACACAAAAAAAGAAGACACTTTCCCTCCTCACCCATGCCTAGGAAAGATATTTTTAACTCACATTAGCTTTCTAAGGTCTGACTTGTATCAAAAGACATGCCAGAAGTCTCAATAAATAATTCATTATCTAAAGTACTTGCAACTAAAACAAAAAGATGACTTTCAGAAAAAGGCACATGATACCTTCTAAAACTCTCAGGTCCTCAAATACTGCACAGTGTTGGTATTTCTATTAAAATTGGTAACCAAGTATTAGTCAACCAGTCATATAAGCATCTACTATATGATATGTACTCAGCTCTATATACAGAGGTAAGAAATGAACCCTTTCCTTGTACTTAAAACTTAGATTTACATGTTTTTAAAGCAGGCAAGGAGAATTGGATGGATTTCTATTTTATTGGCACCTTTGAAGAATTGTGTAGCCAAATCAGATGTATACAGCCTGCATTACCAAAGACATTAAATTTGTGATGGTTAGTTTTGCTTTTTTAAAAAACGTTAATGGGTCACTATATGCAAGACAGCAAAAGAGACACAGATGTAAAGAACAGACTTTTGGACTCTGTGGGAAAAGGCGAGGGTGGGATGATCTGTGAGAACAGCACTGAAACATGTATATTACCATATGTAAAACAGATGACCAGGGCAAGTGCAATGCATAAAGCAGGGCACTCAAAGCTGATGCTCTGGGACAACCCAGAGGGATGGGCTGGGAAGGGAGGTGAGTTCAAGATGGGGGGACACATGTGTACCCATGGCTGACTCATGTCAATGTATAGCAAAAATCGCCACAACACTGTAAAGTAATTAGCCTCCAATTAAAATTTAAAAATAAATTGGAAAAAAAATGGGGTCAAAAAAATGATGGAAATAATCTAAAACAACTTTTAGACGGAAATATTTCAAAAAAATTTTTTTTCTGGAATACAGATGTGTTGAATGAGATCTGTACGTTTTATTGTGTTAAACTGTAAATAATGCAATTTTGATTTATGCTGTGTTAGCAACAATTTTAAAAGGAAGCTGGAGCAAAAAAAGAAAAAGGCACATAAAATCATCAATGAAGTCATTAACTATCTCAAGAGCTAATATACTCTTTACCTCTTATAAGCTCAATAGCAAATGAATTCAGCTACACACTACAATTTAGACCAAGGTCATGAATACATTATTGTTCAATAAAAACAAATCATAAGAGTATATACCACAGTGCTCCAAATTACATAAAGTACAAAATAGGGTTTTTTGTTTTTATTTCTAGGGATAAAAAATACATGGCTCTACAAAAATGATAAAAAGCTACATTCAGGAATGGGGTCAACTCTGAGGAGGGGACCTTGCACAGGACTGATGACATTCTTAAACACTGTGGCAGGAACAAAGAATTCACAACTCTCTCTCTGAATTTATATCCTAAAAAAGAAAATCTAGAACTTCAAAACTTTTACCACTTAAATCACAATACCTCACATATAATTTTTCATCAGTTCTATGGAATGTAATTTACCTTCTAAATATGGTGTTTAGTTTTTAAAGTCACATAAAAAAAACCATTTTATATAGATAAATTCTGACACTTAAAATCAACATAAAGCTAAACCAACATAAATACTCTTAACAACATATGTATAACAAATTAATAACTGATGACTCCCAGCCCTAAGACTGGTATACTCTCTTCCAGAAACAAGTTTTTAAAATGTGATTGGTGTTGAGTAATTTGAACAAGTAATTATTAGTGTTACAAAAGATATCCTATTATTACCTGGGACAAGATTCAAAGGTAATCTTCTAGGTGAAATTGCTCTGGGGTGCTGCTTACTAATGTCTTCATAAATTTGAAGTCTCTCTTCTAAAGTGCCTATTATCAGTAAATATGTGTGAGATTCAAAGCATCAAAACTTTTGTCTACGATAAAAACTTTAAACTTTTATCTAGGCTAAAAACTAATAAATTTTAAAAAGTATGTTATAAATTAAAAATCTCATTATTAAAACTTCTCTCAATTTTTGTAGATATCACATTAAAAACTCTGTGGTGAAATAAGATAATCAGTAAATGATCATTTTATATTCAAAGTCAGAGAAATTCAAAACTCGTCACAACAGATTCTATATCCAACTCAAATCATACACACATGACACTCACAGAAGCAACATACTCCTCTTACATTCCTGTGTGCACAATCCACGGAAAAGAAAACGTTCCTTTAGAACATATCTTACATAAACCCTCTAACCTAATATAACCCATATAAATCCAACCAAAGTCTATAGCACCTAGAGATGAGCTTCAAGAAGCAAGTTTTAGGATCATGACTGCAATATGTTAAAAGGTAAGAATTAAGTTTCTAACGTGGCTTTGACACTTCAAGTCTTCAATGAAACTGTATAATAAAGAATCCCATCAGTTCATGTCCCCGTCCAGGTACCCAAGAAAAAGACCCCATTAGTACAGACTTTTTAAAGTGGCAATTACTTCACCCAAGTATTATGATATAAAATGTATTTCTAACAGAAAGTTGTATCTTCCCTCTCAAGACCAATCTAATTTTATAGTACTAAATACAAGATCTATAAGTAAACTAAAGTAACAATCTGAAAATAGGTTCTAGGTCTAGTTTATTATTCTAAAATAATATCCTGCATAATCTACAGAAAGACTATTTAATATGAGCAATAAGATATTTACAGCAAATTTCAAGAAAAAGCAAACAGTCATTTTTAAACTATAAGGTTCTAGGTGGATTTTAATTCAGACCACACATACGTAATTATTGTAAGAATAACCCTTGGTGCCAGCGGTCAAGGTATCTCCACAGTAAACGTAGTGTTCGGTATCAAGATTATAAACACAGAACTTTAAAAAGTCAAGTCTGGTTTTATTTAGACTCCTTCCTTCCTCTAATAATATGTTTTGGAGCTCCAAAGTGGTTGAGTTTTTGAAAATGGGATATGAGAAAAATTATTCTCACACTCTTAATGATCTGGGAACTTCATGAAATATTAAAGATCCTTATACTAAAATTTACAAGAAGGTTATCACAAAATTTTAAAAAGCAGTTCTCATATTTATGCCTAATTTTGGGAAATGAAACAAACTATGAGTACAAAAACAAATTTCCCACTAGCTCAGATAAAACAAGTCTTATAAACGTAGTTAAATCAAGACCAACCCACTTCAATGTCCTTTGTGAAGTCACATGTTGGAGCTCCAGAACTTACCATGGGGGAGAAAAGGTTCTAAGGAACCGAGAACACTAATGGAATTAGTTTCATAATCAATGTATTTTATAGTGAGCATGGATCCTGACAAATGGAACACAATACATTCATTTTACTAAAGCAGTTATTAATATATGTCAGTAACTGGTAGTTTAAAGAAAAATCAGTTATCTCACACTTCCACCCTTCGGACACATGACTTTGTCCCTTTTTTTAAAAAAAGAGATTACTAATCTAACCAATATTTTAATTTTCATTATTTTCTCAAAAACAATTATGTAAGGAATTTTTTAAATAATTTGTGATATTACATTTTAAATACAAACACGAAACTTGAATTTAAGCATACTGGTAATTAGGATAACAAAAAATAAATTTTTTCTCGAATTTCTTCCTACTGTGAATATGGGTAGGTACCTATTTACCGTATTTTTTAAATTTAAAAATTTCGCTATTTCAATACCTTTGAGTTTCATAATTATTTCATACTAGTGTCATAATTATTTCAGCCATATACTTACTTTACCCATGAGTAAATATAATTTTGGCAATACTAACTGCTCCTAAAAATACTTACTTATGAAAATATTAGGGCAAGTTTAGAATAATATTCTAGATTCTGAAAGAAGTCAAGGTTATCAAATTTCAGAATATGTATTCATATTTGGCACAAATTAGCCTAGTTTGAAAGTAAAAAGATAGTTTTTATGCTGATGCGGTATATAACATACTCTCAACAACCTTGCTTTGGCCCAATTCTTATGCTTAAGAGATTGAGAGTAACAGTCCTCTAATTGTTTAAAAATATTTAATAATTATGACATTTCCCAGAAAGGGAATGCCCATTTTCTTCCCCACCAGTCTAGTCATCTAAATTGGTAACTGACGATTGGGATGAATAAACCTAAAATTATCTGTGTTTATCACTGAAATATTTTAAATATCTGAATTCATTTTCATTCCCATGTTTAACCTGCAACTTTCCTAAATGGAAAAATAAATGCTAATATTAAAAATATACATCCTCAAATATGACTACTTTTTACTACTTCAAACACTAGTTAAGAGAAGGTAGGAGAAAAATCATTACATACTATCCTCAAATATGACTGTAACTTTATATTTTACTACTTTTTACTATACTTCAAACACTAGTTAAGAGAAGGTAGGAGAAAAATCATTACATACTAAGTTGCAGAGCTTTTTCCAAGCCTTCATAATAACACCAATTTTCTGCATTCCGATCAATCAAGTTTTTGAATACTTCACTCGCTTCTTTTAATCGCCCCAATTTCAACAGCATTTCCCCTAAAATTAAGTTTAAATGTCACATTCATTTTACTTAAACATTAAGTACCTTTCTGAGCCCAGAGATTTTCACTAACCATTATTAGTATAGTAGACATTTATGAAAGACAGAACTTTAGTTATGTGCTTCCCTTCAGGGTTTGGTGTCATTGTAGTTTAAATAACTAAAGATTAATTCAGAGTTTGCCTTCAGAAATGAACCTTCATTTAAATATTCTATTAATATTCATTTCTGGCCCCCTCCCACACCCCAAATATAAATGATATTAGTAAAAATTTTTGCTATTTTGTACATTTTTATACACCCTTTAAGATAACTAAAGACACCCTATTTACAGATTGGTAAATAATTCCAATGAAATCTCTCTACCTTCCTACTGCAAGATTTTCAATGTCCTTTTCCTAATCAATTTTTGTGCTAAGCAGTTCTCCATTTAATTCTCTTGGTATCCTTTCCAGGTCACTAAAATCAGAGAAGTTTAACTCACAAAATAATAACGCTAAATATCACTTCAAAGCAAGAAACTACACAAAACAAGTTCACCTGTGAGTCATCCCTAACACTCAGTTCCTTTATGCCATAATAACTGCAAGTGGGAATGGGAAAGAGCATCTAAACTCCTCAGATAAAAGCAAATCTAATTAAGAGAATGGGGAGAATCTCAAAAAAGAATAAACCTCAACTTTCTATCACTAAGCTTTCCCACTTCCTGAAGAATCTGTTTCAAACAACCCTTTGAAATGTCTTCAGTCATACATACTATTTCAGCTTTTATCATCATCACATTATAGTGGTTATTACATGTATTATTTTGCTGTTTACATACATTATCTATTACTCAGCCTCTAGAGTAAGACTAACAGGAGTGGGAGAGCGGTTCAAGGTGGGAGGACATGTGTACACCTGTCACCAACCTATGCGTACGTGTGACAGAAGCCATCTCAGCACTCTACTCATCCTCTAGTTAAAAAAAGACCGACAGGTATGAGCTTTGCCGCTTTCTGGCTTTGGAACCCTGAGTAACTTATAAAACTTTCCATTTCCTTGCTAGCAAAATATCGACTATATCAGTCTATTTTTATGATCATCAAGTGAAATAACGTACTTAAAATGGTCAGCACAGTACTTGGTACAAAGTGAAAACAAATCAGCATCTACTACTTAAAACTAGAAATAGTATGTCAACTGTACTTCAATTTAAAGAAAAGGAAAACAAAAACAAAATAAAAACTGTGACTGTGCCCCATTCCTCCACAGGAGTAGAGGAGAGCAGTTAAAAGGACTCAAAAAATGACACGAAGGAACCTTAAAAGGATATTGCTAAGTGAAAAAAGCCAATATAAAAAGGCTACATACTATGATTCCATCTCTAACACATACTGTAAAAGGTACAAGTAAGGAGACAGGAAAAGGATTTCAGACTGCCAAGGGTTGGGGCAAGGAGAAACAAGCAGGAAGAACACAGGATTTTTATGGCAGTGAAGCTACCCTGCATGATACTATAATGGCAGATACATGTCATTACACATTTTTTAAATCCTGGAAGGTGTGCAACACCGAGAGTGAACCCACATACAGGCTACAGGCCTGGGGCAGGGAGGAGTCTGCGTGTGCGAGGACGGAGAGCGCGTGGGAACCTTTGTGTCTTCCACTCAGGGTCGCTGTGCACCTAGGGCTGTTCTAAACAATAAAGGCTATTTAACTTAAAACAAACACACACAAAAAGTAAAGGCTCTGAAATCAGAAAGGTATGTTTAGAAATTAACTCCTAAAAGGCTAGGCAACTTCAGGCAAGTCCTTAACCTCTGCTAGTTTCTTCAACTATAAAAGGGGATAATAAATAATACCCATGTTGGAAGTAATAAAATATTCCAAGAAATTAAGCCAGTTCAGCAATTACTACTGTGAAAGGCTAAATAAATCTTGGCAAGTATTCTTATTAAGCTTTAGAAGTCCTACAACTATATGAGATTTTAGTTTTAAACTAATTTTTAAATTAGTATGGACAGTCTATACAATATTCCTTAGGAAATGGGTAACTGATGAGCAAAGTTAAATATAAAAAAGAAAACGTTTGACTTTGTTGAATAACACTTTTAACAAACTATTTCTCAGGATTCTGTCTTCTTAATTAGCCCATAATGAAAATAAATGAATGTTGCTTTCATGATGATCCCAGTGTCAACATTTACTAGTCTCGTTTTACTACAAATGAAGATAAGAAGTGGGAGAGGAGATGAATATGAAGGCAGTATAACCACTACTTTAGAAAATGGAATCTGGCGTCAAAAATCCCTGCACTCAAATCCTGCACTACTCAGCCTAATTGGCTGTGTGACTCTGGGCAAGTCACTTAACCTCTCTGCTCCTCAGATCCTAATGTCTAAAATGGATGTAACAACTACATCATAAGGTTGTTATGAGGATAACATTAATTAATAATGGTTTAATAACAGAACTGTTTAGAATACTGCCTGATATATAGTCTCACTTAAGTGTTAGGACATGAAAGTGTTAGTAAGCCAGTCCTGTATCTTTGCAACTGCCAGGCTCCTCTGTCCGTGGGATTTCACAGAATCCCTGAGTAGGGTGCAGGATACTTGTGAGAATGCTGGAGTAGGCTGTCACCTCCTTCTTCAGGAGATTCTTCCTGACCCAGGGATCAAACCTGCATCTCCTGCGCTGCAGGCAGCTTCTTTACTGTGTGAACCACCAGGGAAGCCCAAATGCAGCTTCTACTCTCATCTCTAATTGAGACCATTTTCTAAAATAGGAAAAAGCAATTCAGCTAACCTTTAATTTCTTCCACCAAAAGTTTATCACATATTTGTTTCTCGTATGTTTCTATATGTTCCAGAGATTCCTGAAACAGATCTGCCTCCCTCATCACTTGATTCTGGTACAGTATCAGTTCACTGTATTCATAGTCTAGTTTGCTGGGAGGAACCTGGAAACAAACAAACAAACAAATAATCTTATTTATATAATAACATAAAGCAGTTACAGATCTTTGACTTCTCAGGAATGTCATTCACACAGACTTTTAAAAGCAACCTACAAGCAAATAAAAGAGGGATCAACAGCAAAGATTAACATATTCTTTAAAGCAAATGAAGGGATGGGGATTTCTGCTAAGGGAAGAGGTCAGCAAATCCTATTACCAAAGAAAAGTAAAATAATGGGATTAAAATCCTAAAGAATCTTTCAAAAAAGAAACCTATTAGAATAAATCACTTTAGCTAAGTGACAGAAAATACAAGATCAATATATGAGAATCAACTATATCTCTCTAAACCAGCAACAAATAATCCTACCTCCCCCAAAATTAAAATAATTTCACTCACAACAGCACTATAAAGAACAAACATTCAGGAATATATTTAAGAAACAAGACTCATATCAAAGAGTACAAAACATTCAAAGAGAAATTAAAGACCTAAATACATCAACAGACATTTCATTCCATGTATATGGATCAGAATACTTAATATTTTTGACGTGGTATTTTTTCTCCCACCTTGATCTAAAAATGCAATGCAATCCCTATCAAACTCTTAGTCAGCTTTCAGAAACTGACAAGCTGACCCAAAAGTTCAAATGGAAACCAAAGGAACCCTGCCTGTACCAATAGAATCATAAAAAGAAAAACAAAGTAGGAAGACTTCAAATTTCAAACATACTATAAAGCTACATCAATCAAGACAATGTGGTTGGTAATGGCCTAAGGACAGACATAGAGATCAATGGAACAGAATACAAGCTTCAGAAATAAGCCCTTATAACCTGGTCAATCAATTTTCAACAGATGTGCCAATAAGACAGGGTAGTTTTTTCAACAATGATGGTGGAACAATAAAATAACCATATGCAAAAAAATAACCTTAGACACATATTTCATACCATATACAAAAATTAACTCAAAATGGATCACGGACCTAAATGTGGGCACTAAAACTATACAAGAAATCTCAGAACAGGAAAAAAAATATTCATGACTATTTGTATAAGAAAAAAATTAGTAAACTGGATTTCAAAATTATAAACTTTTCCCCTTCAAAAGACATCATTAATAACACGAAAAAACAAATTATAGACTAGAAGAAAATATTTTCAAATGATATATCTGATAAGGAGCTTGTACTGAGAAAAGAAATTCTTACAACTCAGTGGTAAGACAAATAACCCAACTTAAAAAATGGGCAAAGAGTTGAACAGACATCTTATCAAAGAAGAAATATAAATGACTAGCGAGAACATGGTAAAATGCTCAATATCATTAATTTCTGGAAAAATGCAGATACAATCAAAACAAATATTACTACATACCCACTAGGAGACTATCATCAAAAAACTGAGCAGTAACAGGTATAAGGATGGGCAGAAATTGGAATTCTCACACATTGCTAGTAGGAATGTAAAATGGTCCAGTCACTTAGAAAAACAACTGAAAGTTTATGAAAAAGATAAATATATACTTACCATATAACCATTCCTAAGTACCCAAAAGAAACAAAAATATATGTCCACACACAAACTTATACACAAACGTTCACAGTAGCACTATGCATAGCTAAAAGTAAAATCTACATATATGTCCATCAATTGTTGAATGGATAAACAAAGTGTAGTGTATCTCCAAAATGAAATAGTATATAGCACTGAAAAGGAATTAACCACTAATACTACACACTGTAACACAGATGAATCTCAAAGTATTCTAAATAAAAGAATCTAAAGACAAAACACTGCATTATGATTGTCTTTATTTGAAGTTTCCAAAAGAGGTCTAAGTATACTCCCCAATGTTATAACATATGGAGAGCTTTGTCCTTCCATGTCTTCTCTGGACCACAAGGCAGGGACAGAAAGGTTAGGATAGAGGACAGTTACCATGAAAACTCTGTAATGAGAAATACTGGATAAATGAGAAGAGAAAAAACATCCACCACTCTAGCAGGTAAAATTACTTTGGCTATCAAACCCATCATGTTTTGGGTGATGTGTCAAAAGAGAAAGTTTTCATTAAGAAAATAGAGAGGATGACGTCAGGAGAAATGGCAAAGAACTCTAAAAATTCACCTCTCCATAAGAGAAAGGAAAGAACAGGTAAAAACTGTCAGAATCACGTTATTCAGAACTCTGAAAATTAACCAAAGGCTTCCCTAATGGCTCAGACAGCAAAGACTCCACTTGCAACGCGGGAGACCCAGGTCGATCCATGGGTCAGAAAGAGCCCCTGGAGAAGGGAATGGCAACCCATTTCAGTATTCTTGCCTAGAAAATTCCATGGACAGAGAAGGTTTCTGTGGTATAGTCCATGGTGTTGCAAAGTTGGACACAACTGAGTGACTATCACTTAACAGCTATCTGGGGAGCAATTACTAAAGAAAAAAAGCTAGATCTTAAGAAGACCAGTGAGTTTTATGTCACTGTAACTTGCCTTAGTCCTATCCCTGCAGGAGACCCGGTTCAATCCCTGGGTCGGGGAGATCCCCTGGAGAAGGAAATGGCAACCCACCCCAGTATTCATGCCTAGAAAGTCCCAAGGACGGAGGAACCTGGTAGGCTACAGTCCATGTTGTCTCAAAGCATCAGACATGACTGAGTGACTTCACTCACTTCACTAGTCCTATCCAAAGCTCTCCAGCTACACAGTAGCCTTGAGAAATAAGCTTGTATTCCCATAGCAGCTTGACAGTCACCAGTGAGAAAAGAATGAAGCTGGGGCTCTTTCAAAGCTTCCTTCCCAAGAACTATAATTAACTGACCTATCTCCTGGTTCACTGCAAGCTTCTAAATACAAGCCTAACTCAGAGTGTGCCCAGAGCAAAAAAAGCCTCAGGGGGAAGGGGAGAGCCTAAGTGCTCACAAGGGGACTTCCCTGGTGGTCCAGTGGTTAAGAACCCCTCTGCCAATACAGGGGACACAGGTTTGACCCTTGGTCCGGGAGATTCCACAAGCCGCAGAGCAAACGAAGCCCGTCAACTACGACCCCTGAGTCCACGTGCCCTAAAGCTCCACAAGAGAAGCCGCTGCAATGAGAATCCCGCACACCGCAACT
Source organism: Redunca redunca (assembly GCA_006410935.1). Taxonomy (NCBI): domain Eukaryota; kingdom Metazoa; phylum Chordata; class Mammalia; order Artiodactyla; family Bovidae; genus Redunca; species Redunca redunca. The sequence goes on from SJYQ01000384.1 coordinate 101,555, forward strand.
AGAGTCGCCCCCGTTCGCCACAACCAGAGAACGCCCCGGCACAGCAATGAAGATTCAGTGCAGCCAAAAAGAAAGAATAAAGAAAAGCGATTAGAGGCATGTGTTTTACCTTTATAGTGCCTGAAAAATGGCTAACAGTCAGGGCAACAGACTACACAAAAGCCTTAAAGGAAAAGCTGGGAAATGTGACGTCTACAGGGGGCACTGAAGTCACACACATACAGAGTTACACGCAGGTTCAAGAATTACCTGAGAAAATCCTAAGCTCTCATCTGCTGACCTTGAGACTGCACAAGTAAGAGGTCAAAGTTAAAGCAGAGTTGTAAACTGCCTTCAGTTCAGTTCAGTTGCTTAGTCGTGTTCGACTGTTTGTGACCCCATGAACCGCAGAATGCCAGGCCTCCCTGCCCATCACCAACTCCCGGAGTCCACCCAAACCCATGTCCATTGAGTCGGTGATGCCATCCAACCATCTCATCCTCAGTCGTCCCCTTCTTCTTCTGCCCTCAATATTTCCCAGCATCAGGGCGTTTTCAAATGAGTCAGCTCTTCGCATCAGGTGGCCCAAGTATTGGAGTTTCAGCTTTAGCATCAGTCCTTCCAAGGAATATTCAGGACTGATTTCCTTTAGGATGGACTAGTTGTATCTGCTTGCAGTTCAAGGGACTCTCAAGAGTCTTCTCCAACACCATAGCTCAAAAGCATCAATTCTTCGGCACTCAGCTTTCTTTATAGTCCAACACTCACATCCATACACGACTACTGGAAAAACCGTAGCTTTGACTAGATGGACTTTTGTTGGCAATGTCTCTGCTTTTTAATATGCTGTCTAGGTTGGTCATAACTTTTCTTCCAAGGAGCAAGGGTCTTAATTTCATGGCTGCAGTCATATCTGCAGTGATTCTGGAGCCCAAAAATATAAAGTCTGTCACTGCTTCCACTGTTTCCCCATCTATTTGCCAGTAAGTGATGAGTAAACTGCCTGGCTGATGCTAAGGCATACACCAACACAGAGAAATTTAACAATACTACAAGATCAACAAATCAACAAGTCTTTAGCGGGAATGACCAAGAAAAGTAGGTTACTAAAATTGATAATAAAAGGAAGACCATTACCACAAACTCTACGAAAATAACAAGGATTATAAGAGACTCTTAGGCAATGTGGTATGCCAACAAATTAGATCACCTAGATGAAATGGACTGACTCTCAAAAAGCACAAGCTGCTGAAACTGACTTGAGAAGAAACAGAAAATCTGAACAGACCAATATCAAATAAAAAGTAAATCATAATTACCAATAATCTTTCCATAAAGGAAAACCTAGGACCAGATGCCATCACAGGTGAGTATTACCAGATGTTCACCGAAGAACGAACACCATCCTGCACAAAACACTTCCCAACTCATGCCTTGAGACCAGACACAAACATCAAAAAAGAGTACAGCTTAATATCTCTTATCCCAGTATCCCTCACTAATAAAGAAACACAAATTAAAAGAATAATGAGATACACTTCTTCACATGTAGAAGACTGGAAAGACTATTAGTCCAAAAGACTAATAAAGCTAACAGTTTCCAGTAAGGACACAGGCAAATAATAACCATCACATCTTGCTAGTGGGCATATAAATGAGTACAAGTACTTCAAATGGGGGAAATTCAGGTATAAATTGAAGAGGAACTCACAAATATGGCCAATGAAACAGCAGAAAAGAATATTCACCATAGCACTAATTTTTAATAGACACGGAACAGTGTAGCTACGGAACACCAAACAGTGGTTTAAAATGAATAAACTAGCCCTACGTGTATCAGCACAGATGCACCTCTAGGAATGTTTGATTTTAAAAACTGAGTGTCATTCTTGTAAAATTTTAAATATACAAAATAACAGTCTGCAACTTTCATGGACTTAACACATAAGGTAAACATGACTAGAAATGATCTATACCAATTTCACAATAGCGGCTACCTCTAGGGAGGGAGATGGGAAGACTCTGGCTTTTCTGGAACATTTTAGTTCTTTAAAAAATAATTAAATCTAGAGCAATTATTGTAAAATGCTAACATCTTTTTAATTTATCTTGGGACACACACTATATTTTTACATTTTTACGATTTTTCACTATTTTTTTCATTTTTCTATTTACTGTGTACAGTAAAATGTATTTATTAACATTTATATAAAATATAAAGCAATATATATTACAGAAATTCCCACAGTCATGATACTATTTTCAGTTTCATGTATTCTTTATTCATTTGAATATTATTGAAATTATAGCATAAAAACATTTTTATATTGAGAATTCCTAGAAGTCCAGCGGTTTGGACTCGGCCCTTCCACTGCAGAAGACATAGGTTCAATCCCTTTATCAGGGAACTAAGACCTCGCATGATGCATGGCATGGCCAAAATAGAAGAATCCTACATTATAGCTTTTTCCAATTATTTCAAAAACTTTTTAGTTTTCCCAAAGATCTGAAAAACTAATTCATGCTTGAGGGGTGTAGGCAGTATAGAAGACAACTATTTTAGTTTGTAGGGGAAGGACATGTTGAAAGGAACTTCTTACTTGCTGAGTCTGTCTAAATTCTTCCAGCAGTTTCAGTGCCATCTCATAATCTTTCAGTAGATGGTGTGCAATAGCATAGCCAATCCAGGAAGCACGCTGTGTCGGGCGCAACTGAAGAAGCTGATATCTTGTCTCCTTAAAAAAAAGAAAATCTTTTAAATTCTTTTCACTTTCTTAAGTTTCACTAAAATATAATCCATCAGTTTTAAGACAACATACCTTTAATTCCTTTCTAATGAACTGAAGGAACAAGTATCATTGAACTCCAGAATAAAACAAAAATACTGAGTTGAACAAAAAAAAATTCATCTAGGATTTTCCGGAAGATGGTACAGAAAACCTCGAATGAACTTCTTGGCCCACCCAATACTATGTTCCTCATCTAAACTTCAACTCTAGAATAGTCCGTAATGCTCACTGAAAGACTGTCACTGAAAAGCTGTCCTTGGAGTCAATGCTGTTGGGCTGCCTTATAAAATTACCTTTATATAACAAGAATGTCTTCTGGTAACTGAACACCTTAAAAGAGAGAATAAGATAACTTTTAATGACAGCAGAGTTTTCTGCATATTAAATTATTATATAAAATTAAGACCTACTTACACTGTTGTAACAGGCCCACAGACAGGCTGGACAGAGCCAGAGAAAACACTCAAACATCTGACTAGACTTTTCTAGCAGAAACACCACCGCTGCTACTCTTAAGACAGCTCAGTATCTATGACATTAGGAAGAAAACACCAGAAATTCCACCTGCTTGCCAAGAAGAATCAAGACCAGCACACAATCTTTAGACCAGCACTAAATCTAACCTCCCTGCACGGCTCCAGCTTCCTCGTAGTTCATGTATGTCTCCAGGTTTTAAGAAAGTGTAACTGCCTAGAGGAACAGGGTCTCATGAGAAACCCTAGCTGCAGTGAGTTTTAAAAACGTATTGTTTAGCTTCTGCGACTGCCGCTGGAATGTGTGCTGGCCATCTACGCTGTGGGCCATGAGGAGAACCACGATTAGATCTTTCTTTAAAAGAGGTATCTTTGACAAAACGATTGAGACAATATTCACATCTAAGTGTCTGTTCCTTCTAGGAATACGGCATCAAGCTCTTATCAATCTCACCCCTTATTTCCACTGATACTTCTCTGTCATCCCCCTACTTCATTAAAGTCTGACTCAGTTTTCATCTCTCTGTCAAATCCTGCCATTATCCTGGGCAAATGCAACACTAACCATCCAATAACCTATCTTCTTGGAGCCAAGATTTCCTCCTCTTTAATGATCTCCACGCTGTTTCAGGGACCTACTCCCACTACCACACCCTAGCCCTTACTGCGACCCAGAAATCATAAATTCAGGTGTCTCAGTCTGGCTACAGCTCCTATGCTATCAACACTCTCACCTGGGACCTTCCCACCCTTGTTCCTAGATACCACCAGTACCTCTAGTTCCTGGAGTCCTTCACTTCTAACCACCAGCTCTTTATTTCACAACCCCTCCTAGCAACCAGTCTCCTGCCAATATTGTTAATTTCTTTATGTCTAAAGATAAGTGATTTGAACTCTCACCAAACTTAGGCTGCTAAGTCCTAACCAGAAAAAAAAAATCATATAACCTTGATGAATTAATTGGTACCATTATTAAGTTCAGCAGAACCCTTGAAACTTCTGCAAAAGTCTAAGCATAGGGTAGAAGGACTTACACAGCAGCAGAAAGGCAAAAGGAAAAAAGTTAATGAAAGAAGACTTACCTAAAGAGAACTATTAAGTTTTGGTAGCCTCCTTCACATGAGAAGGGGGGAGAATTCCCATTTTGAACATACTGAATTTAGGATAAAGTGGGGTAAGCACCTGTAGATGCCCAGTAGAGTTGACAGTAATGGTCTGGGACTACATTTATGGCAACACTTCTCACAATATCTTGCATGTTCTAACCCATAATAAAGCAAGCTAGTCAATCTCTTCATTTAGATTTCTATTATAAAATCTGTTTGCCAAATTTGTAAATATCAAGCCCACAAAGAATATGGTACAATATTAGCACAAAGGAGATATTCTATCTTTGATAATAAAAAGCATTAAATGAATAAACCAGTTACCCTTTTTGATCAATTTATGCAATTCTGCAACTACCACTGGAGGGGAGATCCCAAGTGACTTCCCCCTTCTACTACAGAATGAAATTAACGATCAAGTCTACGTGATGTTAAGTTTACCTCATTCTGAATTCACATGCTTTTAAGTTATAGCTATCACAAAAACATGTACACTTAAGACTAAAATACTTACTCGATAACCTTCAAGGTCTCTCATTTGGATCTGCAACAGAGAGAGATCCCTCAAAATTTGCAGATTATCTTTGTCTAACTTGAGGGCATTTCTGTAGCATTTAATAGCTTCATCATATCTCTTATCAGAACGCTGCAGGAGTCCATATACATGCCAACCTATCAAGTTAAGGAAACAGACCTTCACAGACACTAGAACATACTATGCTGCATATTTAACACAAAGTTTACCTTACCAAAGTGATATTTTGTGTGGGATTTACCTTAGAATGACCTGAGTAAGAGGGGGATAGTGAGGTGATAAAAGATGAAACCAGATCAGCCTTGATTGATAGTTGTTAAATTACTGAAGCCAGGTGATAGGCATATGGGGTTTCATTATTCTGTTCTATTTTTGGACATGTCTGAAATTTTTCATAGGATTTTTTTAACTAACCTTAGAAATTACTGGTAGGAATTCTTCACATTCCCTACCCCCAGTCCCTTACTTTCCTACACCAGCATCTCAACATGCTCTTAATATCAAACACTGTGTATTAAAACAGAATATATACAAAAATTGCAATTATCTTTTAAAACAAGTATATATACATTCAATCAACTACAAAACATGTTTTTAACTCACTAGTGATTAAAGACCACACAAAAAAGTAAGTTTTTATTTAATATAAAGTCTTAGTCTATCTTGGAGCTACAAAAACTATCATACTTAGACCCCCTTTCTCTTCACTCTGGGGTAAGCACTGGGATAAAGAAATAAGTATTTAGTATTCTGAGGGAACCCTAAGCTAAATATGTAGAAAACACCATTAAGACTACTGATGTTCAATACTGGTCAAGAGCTAGACGATTTAAATGCAAAACATTAACATAAAAGGACAATACTCGAATTCTGAATAAGTATACACACAAGCAAAACATAAATTAAAACAGTTTCAATGACCCATCCCTAAAGAATATTTTTGTTTTATTACACACTGGGGTACTAGCCAAAGAAAAATATACTAAGTATCCAGTGAAGTAACAGCCAAGTCCTTGTGCAGCAGAAACCAAGGTGAAGAATCAATATGATAGTTATACTAAATAAAATGTCTTACAAGTTCCTTCTGAATGTTCGTCTAAGATTTCTAAAGGAAAGTTTAAGGAACTTTTAAGGAACACAAAGTTTACTATACAGGTAAGTCATTCAGAATGGGGAAACTATCACTCTGTTTATGGATATATATGAAAAAAACAATGGGTTTTAAGTCACATATAATTATCAAAGTTGGCTTCCCGAGTGGCGCAGCATTAAAGAATCCACCTGCCAATTTAGGAGATGCAGGAGATGTGGGTTCAACCCCTGGCTTGGTTCTCTGGAGAAGAAAATGGCAACCCACTCCAGTATCCTTGCCTGGAAAATCCCCATGGACAGAGGAGCCTGGCGGGCTACAGTCCATGGGGTCACAAAGAGTCGGACACAACTGAGTGAGTGCGCGTGCGTACACACACACACACACGCGCGCGCGCGCGTGCGTGCAATTATCAAAATTACTTTACTCTTACACTAAGTACAACTGTAGTAAATATACAGTGCATAGGGATCCTTCTTAAAATCTTCCAATAAACAAAAAACAAAGGGTAGGGAACAGATGAAACTAACATTAAAAATGTTGATAATATTGAAGCTAGACAATAGGTACATAGACTTCATTAAACTCACTCTTTCTTACAGCTTTAAATTTTTTCATAGAAGTTTTTTGAGTTAGAAAAACTAGTAAACGGAAAACAATAAATGAAATTAAAACTACTCAACTACTACAAAAGGATACAGACATGACTCTTCACATTGTTACGAAGTCCTTTACGAACAAATTCATATGCTTCTTCTTTTTTTCCTAAACAGTTCAACGTTAATCCTTTCATAGCCAAAGTCTCTGAAAAACATTTTTAACCTGTATTTACCCATGAAAGATTCAAATTATTCTCTTAGCAATATTGTAATATATGAGATCTACCAATGAGTACAATATCCATCCTTTAAATCCTATAGTTAGAAGAACCTCTCTCCAAATAAAAAAGTAAAAATATATTTATGTATCTGCTTAAAGTTTAACCCTATCCTTTTCTCAAATTCCTTAGGCTGGAACTGAGTTGGTAAAAAGCTTTCTGCCTTTCTGGAGACTCTATAAAGGAAGTTAAGATTATTCTGCTGAAAAAAGGTAACACAGGAGGGTCCTGAGTCCTGCTGAGTTAAATCTACTGAAGCCGACCTCACCTTTCACCTGAAGTCAATTCTACTAAGAATCTAACATTCTGATTTATACTCCACAAAATCATTCAATCTACCTTAAAGTGATGTACACAATTTAAAAGTCACCCTACTGAATACTGGACCAGACTTCATTTTTGGTTGTAAGTTTATTCCAACAAAGTCCACTTAGGCTAATTAACATCAGTTTGCACTTGAAAAGCACAACACTGGACTGTGTGAGTGGTAACTAACCTAAGAATATGTTTAAGGTAGTTAGTGGAAGATTATTTGGAATGAAATAATTCTCTCAATAACCCACAAGACCGAATTACAAAAGAAAAATGGTTTTCAAGCTGATCTCTATGGACTCTGGTTTTCAGAACACGGTGACCCAGCAGTTCAGGCTCCTATGATCAAACATCTTATTTTATCTGTTTTGACATAATGAACTTCCCCAGAAGCTCCCATTTGAATAAAGGCCTGGAGAATCCCATGGACAGAGGAGCCTGACGGGCTCCAGTCCACAGGCTCACAAAGAGTCGGACACAACTGAGCGACTAACACGCTACTCTATTGCTAAATAGCTTGAAAGTAAGCTTTAATTTCTAAAATACTATGAAACAAAAGACCTCTTTCCACTTCCTTCAAAGAATGCTTTAAGCATTATTAGAAACTGAGTAGCACCAGGCTCATGCATTGGAGAAGGAAATGTCAACCCACTCCAGTGTTCTTGTCTGGACAATCCCAGGGACGGGGGAGCCTGGTGGGCTGCCGTCTATGGGGTCGCACAGAGTCAGACACGACTGAAGCGACTTAGCAGCAGCAGCAGCAGGGCCAGGCTATTTTTCTAAAAGAGATGGTCTTGAGAATTACTCAAGTCTAATATTGGAGACCCAGTTGGCTTTCCTCTGCTATAGGACCATAACTTCCACGTCCAACCTGATTCATCCTTTTACCAAGCACTGGTCACCAGTGAAAAAGGATTAGACAAGAAAATACAGACTTAACTGACATCAGTGCTAGAAGAACCAAAATAATCCAAATGTAAATCAGTAGTATCCTATTTACATATGAAGATCAGCAGCTATATTAACAATACATCTACCAAAAAATAAAATGCATTTGATTGTATCTTCATTCTACTTTGGTGTTGCAAATACTGTCCTAATTTTATACATAAGAAGTCAGAGGATAAGTCCTACTCAAAGCAACAAATGAAATCAGGTCTATAAAAGTAGAGGTATATATGCTATTTATTTACCAACAGATCAACTATTTATCATCTATTAATAAAAGTAAAGTCTATAAATATATCTAAGCATAATATTGAAGGAAATAATCTAGGATAATAATGATATGAGGCATAATTCAAAAAGTTAAACATGTATGGACTCTAAGAGGTATGGAAAGTGGGAAGTATTCTTCTTTCATGGTCAGCAATCCTTCCCATCTGATTGTGGAATTAGATTTTCTCAAAGGAATCTCACAGGTGATACCTCCATGTTCAGCAAATTTCGGATTTGAAAGAATCATCTTGCAAAATTTGAGGCCATTTTTGTATTGCTTCTGTTCATAACACTTCTGAAAAAGAAAAGAAAAATTATTACACAAAATGAATACACATGGAAATAACTTTTCATTGCATTATATAAACTCTAAATTCAAGATTCAAAGTTAGGTTTAAAACATATGTGATGGAAAAGTTTTATACCAACTTATATCACTTATAACATGAAGTGTACCTCTGTTACTTACTGGTACTAAGTATTTTCACTTTTACAGAAAATAAAGAAAAAACTGGGACTTCCCTGGTGGTCCAGAGGCTAAGACTCCCAAAGCAAGAGCCCAGGTTCAACCCCTGGTCAGGGAACTAGAGCCCACAGGCCGCAACTGAGAGTGTGCATGCTGCAACTAAAACCTGGTGCAGCCAAATAAATAAATATTTGAAAACAAAGATACTTTTTTAAAAAACCCTTATTGTCAATCAATACACTGCTATAGCTTTCTTTTATTCAAAATCCAAAAGCAAAAACATATGTGATCACAAAGAAAAATATTAGAAACAGCATTAAAAGCCTTTGCTACTTCAAGAATGGAACCAAAGCATATATACAAAAAAAAATACTGCTATTTATCAAGCAACTAATGTTTGTCTGTACAAAACTTGTTATGACTCGTAACAGTTCTTTAAGGTAGGTGCCACTTCACAGATGCAGAAACTTAAAAGTTCATTAAATTTGTTTATAAGTGGGTCAGCCTAGTTGCAAACTCTGGGTTGACTTCAAAGACCATGGTCTTTCCATCAATTACTCTAACACAAATTCCTTTATTCCTAAATGCCACCAGCCAGGCTAAGTAACCATGCCTGGCCTCCACAGTCATTAACTATGAGAATACCTTACTCAACCTCTCACTTGTGGTTATAAGTTATTTTCGCTAGTACTCAGCATGCCAAGCTCATCCCCACCTCAAGGCCTCTGCACCTGTGTTCCTTCTACCCTCTGAAATGTTGTCCTTCCCCAGACCTTGCCGTGTCTGGTTCCTTATGATCAAGTCTGCCACATCATCTACCTGACCACTCTAACACCGCCAGCCTCTTCCTGTACCCCTCCACACACACATACACACTCTACCATAATGCTCTATTTTCTACGCAGTGCTATCATTTCCTGACAGTATTATTTATTTGCTTTTCCTTAGTGTCTATCTTTCCCATCATATTGTAGGCTCCATGAGAACAGGGATCCTGCCTGTTTTAAACAGGGCTGCATCCTCAGATTCTAGACAATTAGGCACTGCTCAACACAGTCAATGTGTACAGTCTTCTAAGTTCAAAACAAAGCAGGATGAGCAAAGGAGAAGAAAGAGATTAATTCTTGCCAACAGGGGTGGCATCTGGAGGGGAAACAGAAAAGTATTTGTAGGAAAAAAGTCTTTAAGGCTTATTGATGGCTTCTGGGGGAGAGACCTTAGTGGTTGGGGAGACAGGACAGGAAAACTTTGAATTTTGAATTCTGCTAGTATATTATCCATTCCAAAAATATTTTCACATAAAAATTTTAAAAAATAATCTGAATCTAGTCACAGGAGTTCATCTGACAAAGACAAGAAGAAAAAAAGCAGAAGGAACTACTGGGGAAGAGCAAAAAAAGAGAAATGTAATATTTTTTTCTGCCTTACCAAGTGATCTGGAAGTAATATACTACCAACAACAGGAATAATAATAGTTAACACTTCCTGGAAGCATTTACTATGTGACAGTGCTTTTCTCATTTACTCTTTACTTAAACCCCAAGGAAAGCCTATGGGGTACATCTAATCTCCATTTAGATGGAGATTGAGGCATAGTTACTGAGTTTACACAGCTGGTGTCAGAGCCACAATTCAAACCCAGGTAGTCATCTCCAGTATCCAAGTACTCAGGTTATAGGAAAGTCTTATTAAGTTCAATAAGGAATATATACTTAGTAGAAAAAACAGACTGTAGTTTCAATTTGGCTACTAACCAGACAGAGAACCTTAGACTGTCACTTCCTATTCCTGGGTTTGATTGTCTCCCCTGTAAAAGAGGGCATGGAGTAGTTCCAAAATTCAACAAAACATAATGCTAACAGCCAGTTTGGGGAAATAAGATAGGCAGGAACAAGTCATGCAAACCATGTTGATAAGCAACCTGGTAAACTTGTATAGATGTTTAAATACAATGAAAATTAACATTTAAAAGTTACTGTTGGTGGTAAAGCACTTTAGTCCATAATCAAACTAAAAAATAATTCTATGATAGGCTTCTGAAAACTATGGAATTTGTCATAGCCAACTTTTACCCACACTTACTGCAATTTGAGATGATAAAATAATTGATTTTGCAGCATCTTCCTAAAGTCATGTAAGCTTATTAAAAAACTACATACTCACTCAGAAAAAGTGCTCAGCACTTCCCAACTTGCGGNGGGGCTGACAGAGCTTAAGAGGAAGGCGGTCCGGATAGGGCGCCGCGGCTGCGAGCCCAGACTTGGGACCCGCGGCGCGAGGCCCGCGCACGGCAAGATGGCGGTCGAGGCCCGCCCCCCTCGAGCGTGGCGGCGCGCGCATGCGCCCGCGGCAAGTACCCGCGGGGCGTGTGTGCGGCGGCTCCTCAGGCACCTGCCCCGCGGGCACGCGGTAGGAGTCCCGCGCTGGCGCAGCTCACGGGCAGCTGGTTTGTGTTGTGCTCTGCCTGTGAGGCTTTGGGCCTTATGTGTTTCTGTTTGTGTGTGTGTGCGCGTGTTTTCTGTCCAGTGAGGAATTTAAACACCATTCGACTCAGTACGTATTTTGGTGTAGAGCGAACTTGTTTTCCGTCTTTTTCCTCCTCGACTGACTTAAAGACAAGCCTTTTCTGTGTAGACCAAACAAATATTCACAACGTATGTGAGGTCATTGGACAGGACTTGAAATGGACTGATGTGAAAGCACGTTTGAAATGTCGAAGAAAAATACTCTCAACAGTATAGAACACCTAACACTGTCAGTGAGAATTATGGTGGTGTCATGGAGGCCACTGATTCTCCAGGTCTACCAAGGCTTTCTCCTCAGCTCATTCTCCTTTGTACAATGCCTATGATAATGGAAGAAACAAGATTCAAACCCAGGGTCTGCCAAGTCTGGGGTATTTTTCTGCCATGTATAAAACGCACCATAATGACAGACGTGTATGTTTCCTTTTCTCCTTCCCTTTTCACTTCTCTTCTTTTCACAGCTATTTGTAAGGCCTGCTTAGACAGCCATTTTGCTTTTTTGCATTTCTTTTTCTTGGGATGGTCGTGATTCCTGTCTCCTGTACTATACCATGAACCTCCATCTATTGTTCTTCAGGCACTCTATCAGATCTAGTCCCTTAAATCTATTTCTCACTTCCACTGTATAATTGTTAGTGATTTGATTTGGGTCATAGTGTAGACAATTCACAACATGCTACCTTTGTTACTCTGATGGTTGTTTCAAATCTCCCTAACCCTCCTTCTATAGTAAATTCACAACCAAAAGATAAATTCCATATAATGCTGAATATTTAGAAAAGGCAGAGGAACCAGAGATCAAATTGCCAACATCCCCTGGATCATTGAAAAAGCAAGAGAGTTCCAGAAAAACATCTATTCTTCTTTATTGACTATGCCAAAGCCTTTGACTGTGTGGATCACAATAAACTGTGGAAAATTCTGAAAAAGATGGGAATACCAGACCACCTGACCTGCCTCTTGAGAAATCTGTATGCAGGTCAGGAAGCAACAGTTAGAACTGGACATGGAACAACAGACTGGTTCCAAATAGGCAAAGGTGTTCTTCAAGGCTGTATATTGTCACCCTGCTTATTTAACTTATATGCAGAGTACATCATGCGAAATGCTGGGCTGGATGAAGTACAAGCTGGAATCAAGATTGCCCGGAGAAATGTCAATAACCTCAGATATGCAGATGACACCACCCTTATGGCAGAAAGTGAAGAACTAAAGAGCCTCCTGATGAAAGAGAAAGAGGAGAGTGAAAAAGTTGGCTTAAAGCTCAACATTCAGAAAACTAAGATCATGGCATCTGGTCCCATTACTTCATGGCAAATATATGGGGAAAAAGTGGAAACAGTGACAAACTTTATTTTTGGGGGCTCCAAAATCACTGCAGATGGTGACTGCAGCCATGAAATTAAAAGGCACTTGCTCCTTGGAAGAAAAGCTATGACCAACCTAGACAGCATATTAAAAAGCAGAGACATTACTTTGCCAGCAAAGGTCTGTCTAGTTAAGGCTATGGTTTTTCCACTAGTCACGTATGGATGTGAGGGTTGGACTATTAAGAAAGCTGAGCGCCAAAGAATTGATGCTTTTGAACTGTGGTGTTGGAGAAGAGTCTTGAGAGTCCCTTGGACTACAAGGAGATCCAACCAGTCCATCCTAAAGGAGATCAGTCCTGAATATTCATTGGAAGGACTGATATTGAAGCTGAAACGCCAATACTTTGGCCACCTGATGCGAAGAACTGACTCACTGGAAAAGACCCTGATGCTGGAAAAAAATTGAAGATGGGAGAAGAAGAGGAGGACGGAGGATGAGATGGTTGGATGGCATCACCGGCTCAATGGAGATGAGTTTGGGTAAACTCCAGGAGTTGGTGATGGACAGGCAGGCCTGATGTGCTTCAGTCCATGGGGTAGCAAAGAGTCGAACATGACTGAGTGACTGAACTGAGCTGAAACATGCCATGAGACACATAAACAAAAAAACCCTCACCGCCAAGATTCAAGTTGGAACCCTCATCAAAAACAACGAATTGCTGATGGGACCACAGATAGTGAATGCAGCCTAGATCTGGTACTATTCAAAGGCCCTGGGTCAGCACACAAACATCCTCTAGAGCCCGTGCTCCACTAGAGAAGCCACTACAGTGAGAAGCCTGCACACTGCAACGAAGAGTAGCCCCTGCTCACCGCATCTAGATAAAGCCCAGAGCAACACAAACTTAGCACAACCAAAAAATAAATGTATTTTTTAATGTTTAAAAAAAGAGACTCTTTTAAAAAAAAAAGAGACCAAGCAACAGTCCTGTCACACCCTCCAGTCCTGTCATTTCTGTTGTGTTCTTGTTTGGTTCTCTGTTTTCTCTCCAAACTCATCTTCCTATTGCTGTTTCTATGCCACACCTTTCCACTTGGCTTTATCCTCAACCCCTTCACTGAGCATTCTCTTCCTTACCTTCACTGATACCCAGCCCTTCACCAAGGATACTGTCTCTCATTTTGCATCTTCCTCTGCTTACATACTGTAGGAGCTGGTGAGGGAAGAAATCTACATTTTTTTTTTTCCCATCCCACTGCCCATCGCCACCCCACCCCAGTCATAAGACTTCACCTTCATTATTTTCAAGTCTATACCCACCAGCTCTGTTCTCTTCTCATTTTTCCTCTTGGTTGCTATCCTTCCTTTGTTCATCTGCCAAGTGACAATAGTTGTTATTTCAGCTTCACTCCTAGTATCCATCTACTATAATTCCAGTAACTATATGGATTTAAAACCCTAGCCTTTGATAAATAAACTGTGGTACATCTAGACAATGGAATATTATTCAGTGCTAAAAAGAAATGAGCTATCAAGTCATGAAAAGATACCAAAGAATATTACATGTATTAATATATTACTAAGTGAAAGAAGCCAATCTGAAAAGGCTACATACTATGTGATTCCAACAATATGACATTCTAGAAAAGACATTTATGGAGATAATAAAAAGATCAGTGATTGCCATCGGCCAAGGATTAGGGGGAAGGAAGGATGAATAGGTGAAGCAAAGAGGGTTTATAGGGCAGTGAAGCTCTTCTGTATGACACTGTAGTGCTGGCTACACTGTCAAAACCTAGAGGGCGCAAACATCAAAAGTGAACCCTAATGTAAACTGTGGACTTTGGGTGATAATGACCTGTCAGTGTAGTTTCATCAATTGTAGCAAATGTATTGCTCTCCTGGGAGATGTAAGAAGTTATGCATATGTGGGGGCAGTAGTTTCTGTAAGGGAAATCTATGTATCTTCAGCTTAATTTTTTTGTGAACCTAAAACTGCTCTAAAAAATAAAATCTTTTTTTTTTAATCCCTAGCCTTACAGTTCCTTGGTTTCATATCCAAAGAACTTCACTTTCGACCCCATTTTAGCTACGCACTCACATGGCCAAATTTAGAATCAACAAGACCTGCCCCACTTCCTAAATGATAAATTCTAGCAGTATACTACCTTATTTTTAAAATTATTTTTAAATGAGAAGACGTTTGCCAATAACCTTTTAACTTTTAACTCCAAGGAAACTTGTTACAGCAGGCACAACTATCTGTTACTGAAGACGAGATGCCAGCTTCCAGGATTAGTAGCCTATCAGGGTGGCATTGAGAATGTCTTTCTGCCATTGCATTGAGGCTCCAGCATCCGGCCAGCATGAAGCCAAGAGCTGTTGTACTCAGAGGGCTGTTTTGTGTATAACACTGATTTCTGATGCTAGTGACTCCAGTCGGATTCTTTGAGAGACAATCCATGTTCTAATGACAATTAGGTATCTTTCCTTCTGCAAACCTATGCTGATTCCTTAATAAGAGTCATTCACTCCTCAAGATGCAGGGGATCTAAGCAAGCTCAGTTCAGTTCAGTTGCTCAGTCATGTCCAGCTCTTTGCGACCCCATGGACTGCAGCACACCAGGCCTCCCTGTCCAACACCAGTTCCTGAAGTTTGCTCAAACTCATGTCCATTGACTCGGTGATGCCATCCAACCATCTTATCCTCTGTCGTCGCCATCTCCTCCTGCCTTTAATCTTTCCCAGCATCAGGGTCTTTTCAAATGAGTCAGTTCTTCACATCAGGTGGCCAAAGTATTGGAATTTCAGCTTCAATATCAGTCCTTCCAATGAATATTCAGGACTGATCTCCTTTAGGATGGACTGGTTGGATCTCCTTGCAGTCCAAGGGACTCTCAAGACTCTTCTCCAACACCACAGTTCAAAAGCATCAATTCTTCAGTGCTCAGCTTTCTTCACAGTCCAACTCTCACATCCATACATGACCACTGGAAAAACCATAGCTTTGACTAGATGGACGTTTGTTGGCAAAGTAATGTCTCTGCTTTTTAATATGCTGTCTAGGTTGGTCATAACATTTCTTCCAAGGAGAAGCGTCTTTTAATTTCATGACTGCAGTCACCATCTGCAGTGATTTTAGAGCCACCCAAAATAATCTGTCACTGTTTCCATTGTTTCCCCATATATTTGCCATGAAGTGATAGGACCAGATGCCATGATCTTAGTTTTCTGAATATTGAGTTTTAAGCCAACTTTTTCACTCTCCTCTTTCACTTTCATCAAGAGGCTTTTTCGTTCCTCTTCACTTTCTGCCATAAGGGTGGTGTCATCTGCATATCTGAGGTTATTGATAGTTCTCCCGGCAATCTTGATTCCAGCTTGTGCTTCATCCAGCCCAGCATTTCTCATGATGTACTCGGCATAGAAGTTAAATAAGCAGGGTGACGGTATATAGCCTTGACATACTCCTTTCCCAATTTGAAACCAGTCTGTTGTTCCCTGTCGAGTTCTAACTTGCTGCTTGACCTGCACACAGACTTCTCAGGAGGCATGTCAGGTGGTATTCCCTGGTATTCCATCCCTTTAAGAATTTTCCACAGTTTGTTGTGATCCACACAGTCAAAGCCTTTGGCATAGTCAGTAAGACAGAAGCAGATATATTTTTTTGGAACTCTCTTACTTTTTCGATGATCCAATGAATGTTGGCCATTTGATCTCTGGTTCCTCTGCCTTTTCTAAAACCAGCTTGAACATCTGGAAGTTCTTGGTTCACATACTGTTGAAGCCTGGCTTGGAGCATTTTGAGCATTACTTTGCTAGCGTGTGAGATGAGTGCAATTGTGTGGTAGTTTGAGCATTCTTTGGCTTTTCCTTTCTTTGGAATCGGAATGAAAACTGACCTTTTCCAGTCCTGCAGCCACTGCTGAATTTTCCATATTTGCTGGCATATTGAACAGCACTTGAACAAAGTGCAGCATATTGCAGCACTTTCACAGCATCATCTTTTAGGATTTGAAATACCCTAACTGGAATTCCATCACCTCCACCAGCTTTGTTCGTAGTGATGCTTCCTCAGGCCCACTTGACTTTGCATTCCAGGATGTCTGGCTGTAGGTGAATGATCACACCATCGTGGTTATCTGGGATGTAAAGATCTTTTTTGTATAATTCTTCTGTGTATTCTTGCCACCTCTTCTTAATATCCTCTGCTTTTGTTAGGTCCATACCATTTCTGTCCTTTATTGTGCCCATCTTGGCATGAAATGTTCCCAAGTATCTCTAGTTTTCTTGAAGAGACCTCTAGTCTTTCCCATTTTATTGTTTTCCTCTATTTCTTTGCATTGATCAGTGAGGAAGGCTTTCTTATCTCTCCTTGCTCTTCCTTGGAACTCTGCATTCAGATGGGTATGTCGTTCCTTTTCTCCTTTGCCTTTCGCGTCTTTTCTCAGCTATTTGTAAGGGCTTTTCAGACAACCATTTTGCCTTTTTGCATTTCTTTTTCTTGAGGATAGTCTGGATCACTGCCTCTTGTACAGTGTCACAAACCTGCGTTCATAGTTCTAAGGCACTCTGTCTATCAGACCTAATCCATTGAATCTATTTGTCACTTCCACTGTATAAATCATAAAGGATTTGATTTAGATCATACCTGAATGGTCTAGCGAATGGTCTACTGAATGGTGCATGAAGCTAGCTCATGCACCCTTCTATTCTCAGTATACCTCCTCTCCTCTTCAACTGCATCTAACTTGCCAGTTTCTGTGTACAACATTTCCTCCTTATCTATTCACTCATTCAATCCACATTTGTTGGCAGCCCCTCAGGACCCATCAGTTTACTTTCCCGTTCAGCAAAAATGGCACCTTCTAGACTTTTAGACTCTTGAGAGTCCCTTGAACTGCAAGGAGATCAAACCAGTCAATCCTAAGGGAAACCAGTCCTGAATATTCATTGGAAGGACTGATGTTGAAGCTGAAATTCCAATACTTTGGCCACCTGATGCAAATAACTGACTCATTGGAAAAGACCCTGACGCTGGGAAAGATTGAAGGCAGGAGGAGAAGGGGACAACAGAGGATGAGATGGTTGGATGGCATCACCGACTCAATGGACATGAGTTTCAGCAAGCTCTGGGAGTTGGTGATGGACAGGGAAGCCTGGTGTGCTGCAGTCCATGGGGTCACAAATAGTCGGACATGACTGAGTGACTGAACTGAACTAGCCTATGCAGGATTAATTCCTCCATCAGTGCTTAAAGGGGATTCCCTGGTGGCTCAGACAGTAAAGAATCTGCCTGCAATGCAAGAGATCTGGATTCAATCCCTGGGTCAGAAAGATCCCCTGAGAAGGGAATGGCTACCTACTTAGTATTCTGGCCTGGAGAATTCCATGGACAGAGGTCTGTGGAGTCGAAAAGAGTCAGATGCAACTGAGCAACCGACACTTCCACTTTCACATGAATAAAGAAACTGCCAAAAAAAAGAAAGAAAAGAATAATAAAATGAAAGAAAAATCTTACAAAATCACAGAAATTTAACATTGACTAGCTATTTGTGGGTTTCCCAGATAGTGCCGTGGTAACGAATCTGCCGCCAATGCAGGAGACCCCAGGAGATGCTGGTTCAATCCCTGGGCTGGGAAGATCCCCTAGAGTAGGAAATGGTAACCCACTCCAGTATCCTTGCCTGGAAAATTCCATGGCAGAGGAACCTTAATGTGCATGGGGACACAAAGAGTCGGACATGACTGAGCAGTTGAGCACACAAGTAGATATTTGATATTAGGAAGTTATTTTTAATTTTTAAGAGGGATCATATGATTTTAAAATCTTTTATCTTCAGAAGCTATATACAAAAATATTTACATATGAAAATTATGATGTTTTGTATTTGTTTCAAATTAGTCCAGTGAGTATGAAAAGGTAGAGGGAGGAGGGCAAGTAAAACTGAGTTGATTAACATTGAGAATTCATGATGAATGCACAGGGGGTCGTTTTACTGTTCTATTTTTGAACATGTTTGAAATTTTTCATAATAAAAAGAAAAAAATAAAAAGCTACATATTTACACACAGAGTATAGATTACACAGTGTTCCTCAGTGGAGGATTTGGAAATCAGTTGGAAAGTACTTTAATGCTTCTAGAGGATATTTGAAGACTACTGTTAGTAGAAAAAGATGGAAAGACAATTCATTGAAATGAAAATTTGAAATGTAGAATTAAGCCTGAAGTAAAAAAAATTTAAGAATAATACTTAGCCTGATACTTAGGTTGAAAAGAGAAGAGATGAAATGTCAAGAAGTTGTAGGAGACAACACTAAATACGCCTGTTAAGAAAGCTGACCTCATCCTAGGATAATACCAGTTTATGGGATAAAAGATGAGTTTCCGGGATCTACCCCCCCTCCCCCTTTTTTAAAGAGTAAAAGGAATACAGTATAAGTTGACATTTCAGGACCTTTTAATTAGCTTTTGACTGTGATGATTATTTGTGATCTGTCTCAGTTAACACCAGCAGGTGGCGTATTGGTTAGGTTTATTTTTTTTGGTTAGGTTTATTTTTTTCAAGCTCCGAAAACTTTGAGAACTTGAATGAATATGTGAAAATGAGAAATGCTGGCATTTCATTCTTCATAACCACTTCTCTCAAGAAAGATTGTTTATGAGGATACAAAAAGAATAATCTTTGTTTTCCTACTTTACCATCTTATTGAGAGATTGAGTTTTGTATTAAATTACTAAATAACTTATTTCACTTTTCCTCTAGTAGAATATATCTGATTAAAATCCCAGGCCATTGCTGATCTTCCCATCATGAAATGT
Source organism: Redunca redunca (assembly GCA_006410935.1). NCBI lineage: Eukaryota > Metazoa > Chordata > Mammalia > Artiodactyla > Bovidae > Redunca > Redunca redunca. The sequence continues at coordinate 121,060 of SJYQ01000384.1, forward strand.
CTCAATATGTGGTCAAGAGGCCAAACTCCAGGGAACCAGAAAAGTATAATGTATTATAGCTTGTGTGCTGGGATTTAACGTTGCTTCCAGTGCCTTTGAAATTTTCCCACATAGGACCAAAGGTTTCAGCTTAGCCTGGAACAGTCTCTATACCTACCCTTGTCGAGCTCCCCAAGGAACATCCAGGGCTAAGGAAAGTCTGCGGCTCTGCTTCTCTCTTGGAAAGCCCTAAGCAGACACTTTATTGATGTGAAGTTTCTGCAGAAGGGCACAAATCAACCTCCTATTGGCTTCCCTGGTGGTTAAGAATCTGCATGCCAATGCAGGGGACGCTGGGACTTGGGGTCAATTCCTGGTTTGGGAAAATTCCACATGCCATGGAGCACCGAAGCCGCTGTGCCACAGCTACAGGAGCCCGGGTGCCTGTTGCTCAGCAACAAGAGAAGCCTCCAGAATGAGAAACCCATGGACTGCAACTAGAGAAAGCCCACACGCAGCAACGAAGACCCAGCACAGCCCCAAATAAGTAAACAAATCTTAAATGAACCAAAGTCTCCTGTTAGTACTCTAGGCACAAGTGTATCCTCAGAACCTTTAAAACAATCCAGAAGTCTCTGAAAGGAAGCCAGGTGAAAATCTCCATTCCCAACTCCTTTGAGCTTGGGGCAGATTTTGCTCTAAATGGAGCTGAAAAATGGCCCCATGAATTTTGGTGTCTTAGCATGCTCCAAGATGGAGTGGGGGTAGGGAAAAGCAGGTCATTTTGTTTCTGACAAAGAGATACCAAATTGCATTGCCGTTACAAATTCATTCAATAAAAAAAAAAAAAAAAGTTCATAGTTGACTTGATTGTGAGAAATATGCTTTCCTAATTTAATCAAAATGCTATTCCTCTCCCACTCCCCCACTGAAGAAACCTCTGTTATTACTATTTCTGGAAACTTTTTTTCTGTAATGTATCAGAATATTTGGAAATAGAAATTGTTTAACTTCATAGAGTGATTCAACAATAACTTCCATAAGGCTTTTCAATCAAATATGAACGAATGTCTTTTTTTTTTTTTTAATAGCTTTCTTACTTACAATACCCATCACAAAATTTCTGGAAATTTTTAATATTATAAAAAGGAAAGTAGAGTTTACCTACAATTCCACTGACTTTTTTTTTCTTGCCTCTCCGCATGACTTGCACGATCTTAGTTTCCTGATCAGGGATTGAACCTGGGGCAACAGCAGTGAAAGCATAAGTCCTAACCACTGGACCACCAGGGAATTCCCTCCACCAGACTTTTAAATATATACACATCATATATATTTTTAAAATAGAATAGTTTGATAAGTTTTTTAAACATCCTCTTTTACTAACTGTATTATGGACATCTTTGAATACTAATAAATACAATTATAGCCACATTACTTTCTTTCAAAAACATGGAGTAGGAAGCAATATTTATTGTCCTTAGTGATTTTTTTAATAAATAACATTCATAAAGTATATAAAGTTTTATGTACATCACAATAAATTTTTACCTATTGTCTTATAGTTTTGGAGGCTGGCAAGTTGAAGATCAGGGTGCTGGCAAGGTAGGTTTCATTCTGAGGCCTCTTCTCCTGGCTTGTAGGTGGCTATTATCTTGCTGTGTGCTCACGTGACCTCTTTGCACTCCTTGTGAAAGAGAAGGAAACCAAAAGAGACTATGCAGACTCTCTGGTGTCTTCTTGTAAAGGCACTAATCCTATCAGATTAGGGTTCCACTTCACTGCAGATGATGACTGCAGCCATGAAATAAAAAGACGCTTACTCCTTGGAAGAAAAGTTATGACCAACCTAGACAGCATATTCAAAAGCAGAGACATTACTTTGCCGACTAAGGTCCATCTAGTCAAGGCTATGGTTTTCCCAGTGGTCATGTATGGATGTGAGAGTTGGACTGTGAAGGCTGAGCGCCGAAGAATTGATGCTTTTGAACTGTGGTGTTGGAGAAGACTCTTAGAGTCCGTTGGACTGCAAGGAGATCAAACCAGTTCATTCTGAAGGAGATCAGCCCTGGGATTTCTTTGGAAGGAATGATGCTAAAGCTGAAACTCCAGTACTTTGGCCACCTCATGCAAAGGGTTGACTTATTGGAAAAGACTCTGATGCTGGAAGGGATTGGGGGCAGGAGGAGACGGGGACGACAGAGGATGGCTGGATGGCATCACTGACCCGATGGACCTGAGTCTGAGTGAACTCCGAGAGTCGGTGATGGACAGGGAGGCCTGGCGTGCTGTGATTCATGGGGTCACAAAGAGTCCGACACGACTGAGCGACTGAACTGAAGTTATATATTTGCATTGTTGTTGTTTATTCACTAAGTCATGTCCAACCCTTTGCAACCCCATGAAATGCACCCACCAGTCTTCCCTGTCCTTCACCATCTCCTGGAGTTCACTCAAAGTCATGTCCTTTGAATGAGTGATGCCATCCAACCATCTCATCTTCTGTTGTCCCCTTCTGCTCCTGCCCTCAATCTTTCCCAGCATCAACGTCTTTTCCAGTGAGGTAGCTTACTGCATCAGGTAGCCAAAATATTGGAGCTTCAGCTTCAGCATCAGTCCTTCCAGTGAATATTCAGGGTTGATTTCCTTCAGGATTGACTGATTTGATCTCCCTTCTGTCGAAGGGACTCTCAAGAATCTTCTCCAACACCACAGTTCAAAAGCATCAATTCTTTGGCGCTCAGCCTTCTTTATGATCCAACTCTCACATCTGTACATGACTGCTGGAGAAACCATAGCTTTAACAATACAGACCTTTGTCAGCAGTGTTAGCTTTAATATATTGAATTTGGAAGGGATACAATTCAGTCCATAGCACTAAGCTTTATTTTTTTTAAGAAGAAAGCCTTATATGTACTACTTAAGTTATGTATTTGAATAATATTTCAAAATAAAAAGTCAAAAGATTTTGTTGAATAATTTAGAATGATTTATGTGGTTTCTCTGGAATTTCTGGGGCTTCCTTGGTGGCTCAGCTGGTAAAGAATTTGCTTACAGTGCAGGAGACCTGGGTTCGATCCCTGGGTTGGGAAGATCCCCTGGAGAAGCGAACAGCTAGCCACTCCAGTGTTCTTGCCTGGAGAAGTCCGTGGAGTCACAAAGAGTCAGACACGACTGAGTGACTTTCAGTTTCTGGAATTTGTGAGGTCAAAGATTTTTCTTTTCTATTCATTGCTAAATTCTCATGTCTGGAACAGTGAGAAGCACATAACTAGTGCTCCATATTTACTGAATGAATGAATGAATGCTTTCCTTTCTTTTTTTTTCTGGAGGAGGGAGCTAGTATCAGAGCTTAACAGCCATAGATTATTAAGACAGGTAAGCTTTATCACTAGTTCTTTTCCTTGGACAAGTTACTAAAATTCTCTGTGCCATTATTTTAGGGTTATTGTAAGGATTAAATTAATTAAAAGGCTTAAGCCATTTAGATAGTATCCAATATATAGTTGGTAGAAGTGGATACCTTGATATAGGCAATAAATGCTAGATATTTATGTTTATGCCTAATTCCCCTTTTTATATTTATGTTCATAACCTAAGAAAATATCCTGTGAAGTCGGTAATATGGAATTCTTGTTGCCTCTTCTTTTCAGGAAGAAATACTGAGGCACAGAGTTCAAATGACTTGTAAATGTGATCTGCAACATAAATAAGTATCCTACTTGAATATTTAAAGTAAGGCAATATATTTGCATTTTGCTGGAATTGTTTGTTATTTATGCTTTTTAATGTTTTACTTAATTGATGGTTTACAAGCCTAAATTGAGCCCCCCAATTCTGTTTATGCATATACAACAGATATAAAGTCACTAACCTGTGACTATATATGGTCTCCCATAGTCTGGATCCTCCTTGTGACTTTCAGGGCTTCCCAGGCAGTGCTAGTGGTAAAGAATCTGCCTGCAATGTGGGAGACCAGGGCTCGACCAGGGTAGGGAAGACCTCCTGGAGGAGGAAATGGCAACCCACTCCCGTATTGTTGCCTGGAGAATCCCATGGACGTGGCAGTCTGGAGGCCTATTGTCCACGGGGGCCACAAAGAGTGGAACACAACTTGCTATCTGAGCACTGCTATGATTTGTTTAAAGATATACATTTACAGCCTCAACTAGCCATTAGGCATTTTCTCAGGCAAGGAAAGCTGAAAAGTACAGCTATTAACGTTCAGAATCCTGTAAACTTTCAAATCCTCATTTATTTAAAAAAAAAAAAAAANAACTTGTAATTTTTTAAGTAATTTTTTCCTTGACTGCAAAAATACTATGTGCTGTATGTATAGGAAATTCAGAAAACACTAAAAAGTAGGGGAAAAAGAAAAAGTATCCATAATCTCACAACCATAGTATTAACATTTTGGTGTGTATTTTTATCTAGTTTTCTTTTTTCAAAATAAAAATCTTCCTCAATTATGAGGGCTTATGTCCCCATAAATCCATATATTCCATATACTGTAGGAATTTTGAAAACCTAATTGGTAGTATATTGTTTTTGAGTCTGCTTTTTTCATTTAGTATAATTAGCTTCATTGTCTTTTTTTAAGCCAAATTTCTACATTTTTACTATTAATATGTAAAGTTTTTATCCTTTGAATCTTGGCTAAAAGGGAAGCATCTTTGAAGAGAGATTGCATAGTTGGGAATGACAAACACTGAGCTCTGAACAGGCAACTTGCATTCACTTCAACTCTGCCTGAAACAGGTAGAATGAATAAGATTAAGTTACTTGACTTGGGCATCTGGGTACCTAAAATTAAAGTATTAGACAAGGAAATAGTATTTCCGTCAAATTTAGAAATCCGTTAATATGTGAGACACCTAAGCTTGCATGGTTATTTTGTACTTGTGCTTATGCACACACTCAATTTTAGATTCTGGATATAAGAAATAGGTGATACGACCTATTCTATTGATAAATTTATTCATTATACTCTTACTCATTTGCCTTAATTAATTATATATGATGAGTGGGTGGAAAACAGTGCTGTCTTCATTTATTTTGTTTGACTCAGAGATTTGAAGAATCGTTTTCCGTTGTGGGTTATTGAATCTGGGGACTGTGTTTGGAGCTGGCTGAGGCAGTGAACTGAGCTAGATTGCTTGAGGTTCCTCCCAGTTTCTCTATCTGTGGAGTTGATATTTTTCAACCTGCGCTCATTTTGTTTCAGATGCTGAGATGAATCGTCACCTATTTGCTTGGCTTTTTAGACATCTGTCTCTTAATGGTCACCTCCAGTGTCACGTCCGTCGCCATCCTCATCAGCTTACACAGATCCCTCTTGACACAAGGCTGTGGGTCTTCAGGCGAAACAGGAATCACGTTCTCCATCATCTGTCAAATAAGGATTGCTCCAGGCGATACTGTCATCAAGATACCAGCATGCTCTGGAAACATAAAGCACTACAAAAATACATGGAGGACCTGAATAAGGAGTACCAAACACTCGATCATCGTTTGCATCACGTGTCTGCCAGTGAAGGGGACCAGAGGTCCTTGACGAGACGGCACGCCGAGCTGGCCCCGCTTGCGGTCATTTACAAAGAAATTCAGGAGGCTGAACAAGCCATTGAAGAATTAGAATCAATGTGTAAAAGTAGGTAAAAGGTGTGTGTGTGTGCAAGTACAGGATTGATTCTTTAAGTTAAAGCTATATTGAACTCAGCTCTTAAAAAACCGACGAGTAATAAGCCCTACAATTGGAAAGGACAGGACTCTGTACTGTAGTCTGGGTGTCTGACAGCTTCTAAAGAGTAACTCCTATATGAGACTGAGGTCCTCATGGTACTCGCCAAGATGCTGTGAAGGTCTAGGAGACTGGATACTGACCTTTTCAGAAGCTTTAATTTATTGAATAGATCTTTGTTGAGCACTGTCCTAGATGCTACATACCATGGACACAAAAATACAATTTCTACCCCATCAGAGGGCTCATGTATTGTTTCATCACCTTCAGAGGAAACCCTGCACCCTTTCGCCATCTCATCCCAATCCTGCCATCCCTACCAGCCTTACTTTCTGTCTCTACCCAGTTACTTATTTCAGGCAATTTATGTAAATGGAATCATCCAATATGTTAGCTTCTTTCATAAGCTAAGATTGGCCTCTTTCACTTAGGATATGTTTAAGGTTCAATTTCGCTGTAGCATGTTTCTGAGCTTCATTTGTTTTTATTGGTGAATTTTGTCCCATTGTATAGATATCTCGCATTTTATTTATCCATTCATCAGTTGTTGGTTATTGAGTTTCCACTTTTTGGTTATTATGTACAATGCTGTTACGAATACTTGTGTACAGGTTTTTGTGTGGACTTACATTGCTGTATGGTAACTCTATGTTTAATCTTTTGAGGAGCTGCCTGACAGGTTTTCCTAAGTGGCTGCACCATTTTACATTCCATCACCCATGTATGAGAGTTCTGGTTTCTCCACATCCTCTCCAACCTTTGTGATCCACCTTTGTAATTCTAGCCATCCTAGTGTGTGAAATGGTATCTTACTGTGATTTTGGCTTTCATTTCTCTGCTGAATGCATCTATTGTATGTCACCTTTGGATAAATGACTGTTTAAATCCTTTGCCCATTTTTTAATTGAGTTGTCTTTTTTACTATTAAGTTGTAAGAGTTCTTTATGTTACAGATACAAGTTCCTTACCAGATATATTATTTGCAAAATTTTTCTTCCATTTTGTGGGTTGTCCCTTGAAGCACCACCATTTTTAATTTTGATGAGGTTTATCTTTTTTTTTTCCCTCTTGTTTGTGTTTTGCTGCCATATCTAAGAAACCCACAGTCACAAAGATTCAGATCTGTGTTTTATTCCAAGAGTTTTATTTTTTTAGCCCTTATATTTAGGTCATTGATCTATTTGAGTTAATTTTATATACATAATGTGAGAGGTGTTAATTTTCAATTTTAGTATCTCTTAATATTATTGTCTTAACATTTTTCTTTTATAAACAGTTTCCAAAATATATAGAAGTTGGGAAACAAGTATAATGGATTAACCCGGGATTCAACACTTACTTTGCTATTAGCTTTTAGTTTAATTTATAAGCTTTATTCTGTGTGTCATTAAGCCTTAGAGATGTTAAGCAGTATTGCAGCCAGTCACAGTTACACCCATAAAGTCCTGGAAGTCCAAACCCTTACCTTTTTCTGCCTTCTATTAGTGGTCCTGTGAGTTTCTTACCTCTTTTTTTTTTAATATGTGTATGTTTTTAAACGTTTTTATGTATTTACTTTATCGTTGGCTGCACTGGGTGTTTCTTGCTGCGTGCAGTCTTTCTCTGGTCCGGGGGCTACTCTAGTTGCGGGGCGTGGGTTTCTCATTGCCGCGGCTTCTCTTTTTGCGGAGCACAAGCCCTAGGCTGGCGGCTTCAGCAGTTGTGGGATCTTCCCAGACCAGGGATTAACCCATGCCCCCTGCGTTGCAAGGCGGATTCTTAACCACTGGACCACCAGGGAAGCCCTTCTCACCTCTTTTAATGAGTATTATTTTTGACTCTTTTGCATACTTCCTCTCAAATTTGTAATTATTTGGGCAAGTTGCCTGCACATATTATGCATGTTAGTCGCTCAGTCGTGTCCGACTCCTCGCAACCCCATAGACTGCAGCCCACCAGGCTCCTTTGTCCATGGGATTTTCCAGGCAAGAATACGGGAGTAGGTTGCCATTCCCCTCTCCAGGGAATCTTCCCAACTCAGGGATCGAACCCTATTGCACATAATAGGAGCTTACTAAATGTTTTCCAAATTAAACTGACACAAACTCTGTCAGCCATGTTTGTATCACGCAATATTAGTAGATTCAATTAGTAGATGGCTTCTAAAGTTTCTACTACAATTCTGCTATTTTATAATAGTGAGCATAGCTACATTTACTAAGTCTTATTATGCGCCAGGCACGAAGCTAAGTGTTTTGCAAATATTAATCTCATTTGAATGCTCACAATGACCTTATGAGGTAGGAATTTTTATTCATATTCCCACTTTATAGATGAAACTGAGAGGTTAAAATGCCAAAAGTCACTTAGCTGGTCCAGAGAGGAGCAGGGATTTGAACCCAATCAATGAGATTCCACAGCTGCTACTCATATTCACTGCCCAAGGATTCAAAGTCCAATACAGAGTCTACCTCTGTAGTACATCTTGTGTGAGTCTTCTATCCTTTCCCCTCCTTTCTATCTTCGTCATAGCTCATCAAAGATGCTTACAATAAATTCCTAACTTGTAGTCTCATCTCCAAGCTTTTCCAGCCTAGTGAGTGAGTGCTCAGTTATGTCTAACTCTTAGTGACCCCATGGACTATGCAGTCCATGGAATTCTCCAGGCCAGAATACTGGAGTGGGTAGCCTTTTCGTTCTCCAGGGGATCTTCCCAACCCAGGGATCGAACTCAGGTCTCCCACATTGAAGGCAGATTCTTTACCAGCAGAGCAGCAAGGGAAGCCCAAGCAAGAATACTGGAGTTGGGTAGCCTGTCCCTTCTCCAGCGGATCTGCCTGACCCAGGAATCAAACCAGGGTCTTCTGCATTGCAGGCAGATCCTTTCCCAACTGAGCTATGAGAGGTTCCCAGCTTAAGTACAACCGTAACTATACTACTTTTTTGCTATGAATTTTCAGTAAATCCCATTGCCTGTAAATATAGATTGTTTGGCTTGACATTTAAGAGTCCCCACAGAGTGACCCCCATCTCTCTGTGTAGCCTTAATGCCCTTTGCATGTTCTATCTTCTGACCAAAATAGACCAATTTGCCATTTCCTGAAGATACTCAGACCATCCCATGTCTTTGCTCATGTTCTTAACCCACCAATTTCATCTTCTTGAAATTCAGTCCGCTTACAAAGTATGGCTTGAATATCATACTTTGGCTTCACTCCCCTCTGTAAAACAAGTATGATTACCTTTCTCTGTTTTGTATTCTAATCTCGTGTATCTGTCTTAACTTCAGTCCCTTTCCCTGAGCCTCAAGTACAGGGCCTGTGACTTATTTTTATTTCCTGCAGCACCAGTCACAATGTATAATAGACTCTTGAATCTGTTGACATTAGGTTGAATCTGGTGAAATTGAATTAGGTTGGATTTTACAGTTCAGTAAGGAATGATTGCAAGTCATCAGGTGTTTCTGGTATACCTTTGACCCCGCCGACACATTGAGTCATGGCAGCCTGGCTACCGTCTGAGGCTTACATGCACATGGCAAGGCCAGCAGTGATATAGTACAATTCTGCAACAGGCCATTTATAATTAGAAATTGAGGTCAAGGGCTTCCCTGGCGGTCCAGGGGTTGAGACTTCACCTTCCAGCGCAGGCGGTGCGGGTTTGCTCCCCGGTCAGGGAGCTAAGATCACACGCACACACAAAAGGAAGAGATTCAGTTCAGATGGTGCCTTATTTAGGAATCTTCCTTAAGGGTCAAAGTCTGGGTTAGACCACCCTATAGGCCTCAGTGGCACTAATTTTACTACCTATTGTAACCAGGTGAATGTGTCCACCTTTGCCAGCAGACTGAGCCCCTTGAGGCCTGAACCGTGTTTTATTCATCCTTGGGTCCCCAGCAACTAGAGCCAGTGTTAAATGTCGAAAGACGGAAAGAGGCATAGAATTCCACGAGAACCCGATGACTTCCATGACTGGAGAAGGATTTTAAAGAGCCTTCTCTCTTATGAGTCTTCATTTCTAATTTTTTTAGTTATTAGGAAACAAAAACGTCTACCTCATTTAGCACACATCACCACTGACAAACGGAGTCTCTAGGCATCTAAAGCAATGGGGTCAAAGGTTATAGGATTCACCCTGTTTGGCCACTATCTCATTGACAGCTTGTTTTGTGAGAGTTCCAGGATTTAATTTTCAGCTTTGAAATGTGAAAAGAACCACTCTTTCCATAAAGCAGAGGTTGCCAAGATGTGTGGGTTTTTGACCCATGTGGTGTTTTTAAAAAATGTTTACTAAGGATGAGCGTTTTTAAGAGTGTTCAAAATTTTAAGAGTTCTTATTTTTGACTTTAAAAAGTGGAGGTTCTAGCCATGCTAAATTACTCAGTGTGCTAACCAATTACTGCCACCTTTAGACAAATAGTCACCCAGTTTACTCTAAAACTTAGTTTATTTGGGTTGGGAAGATGTCATCACTGATTTTTATATTTACTTATAGACATTTGTATCACCAGCTCTTTGGAGCAAGATTTTACTTGTTTTCACACAGGTTTTATGGACATACTTAGCATACACTTTGGAGAAGGCACTAGCACCCCACTCCAGTACTCTTGCCTGGAAACTCCCATGGGTGGAGGAGCCTGGTAGGCTACAGTCCATGGGGTCGCTAAGGGTCGGACACGACTTCACTTTCACTTTTCACTTTCATTCATTGGAGAAGGAAATGACAACCCACTCTAGTGTTCTTGCCTGGAGAATCCCAGGAATGGCGGAGCCTGGTGTCTGCTGTCTATGGGGTCACACAGAGTCGGACACGACTGAAGCGACGCAGCAGCAGCAAATACTTAATTGATATTCTCTAACTATTGTTGTAATAGTTCTTTTTTATAGTCCCTTGCCTTCACAAGATAAAATTTAGTAGATTGAGATTAGGTAGCTATTTAAGAGTCTCTTGGTGATTGTTTAAACATTTTTGCTATTAGATAAAACCTAGTAGATAGAGACTAGGTAGCTATTTAAGAGTTTCTTGGTGAGTATTTGCACATTTTTACTATTATTTGTTGGTTTGTAGGTCTAAATAAACAAGATGAAAAACAGCTACAAGAACTTGCATTGGAAGAGAGGCAAACCATTGCTCAGAAAATCAACATGTTATACAGTGAGGTATGTTTGAAGAGGTAAACTAAACCTAATACTGTGAATATAAAGGAATACTTTTCTTGCTAGATTATGTTTTGGTGCTTAAAGTACTTTCTGAACACCAGTTTTATTAAGTCTTCTCTTAGAATGATTGATAATGTTGGGTTTAGTGCTGTGATTTATGACAGAATGAGATTGAGGTGAAGAGATTGTGATGGCAAAGAAAAGAACAAGCCCCCTACCTCCAGACAAAAGTATTCCAAAGCTGAATCTACTTCAACAAGGGGAGGAGACCAGGGTTTTCAAGTCTTAGGAAAAGGGAGCGGTTCATGCTGCTTAGGTTAAATACTGAACGAGTCCAAGACTGTAGAGACAATGGGTTAATGTAAGTCTTTAGCCCCTTCTAGCTCAGCGGATGGCTTGTCTAAAAGAAAAGGGAGACCCAGCCCTGCGCCTTATGTTCCCCTTCGTCATGTCTGCCGTCCCCCCACTTCAGGCTTCCCTACTCTAGGAACCCAGTAGACAGGCTTTTGTTTTTAATTGAAGTATAGTTGATTTACGACATTGTGTTAGTTTCAGGTGTACGGTACAGTTATTCTGTTACACACACACATATCTTCTTTCTCAGATTCTTTTTCATTATAGGTTATTACAAAATTTTCAGTATAAGTCCCTGTTCTATACAGTAGGTCCTTGTTTATTTTATATATAGCAATATATATATATATATATGTTAATCCTAAACTCATAATTTATCCCTCCCCCTTTTCCCTTTGATGACCCTAAGTTTGTTTTCTATGTCTGTGCATCTATTTCTGTTTTTGTAAATAAGTTTATTTGTATCTTTTTTTTTTGTTAAGATTCCACAGATAAGCAACAGTATATGATATTTGTCTTTCCCTATCTGGCTTACTTTACTTCGTATGATAATAATCTCTGGAGGGGCTTTTTGAGGGGTTGAGAAGGATGTGGTATCGATATTTTTTATCCCTGATGTAAACAGCTAGTCCAAGACAGAAGTCAGACATCTGACTCCTAGTCTAATATTCTCTCCATCACGACAAATCATTTCTAGTAGAGGTGGACTATTTCAAAAACTGTCAGTAGGAAGAGTCATGATACATGGGTAATTTCAGTTTGATTTCAAAGACCTTTTAGTAATAATAAAAAGAAAACTGCTTCCTTTTTCTTCCCAAGAGGGAAATTGGTTACTTTCTTTATCAGAAAGTCCCTCTTTTTCTTATTACACTGAGAAAATATTTGAGCCTTATCTTGGGAGTCCTCAATCTACTCTTTAAAGAGCAACTCTGCTGAGAAGACAGGGCATGGCCTGGCAGTGGCATTTATTGCTGGAGAAAACATGTAATCATATATAAAAAGTCCTCATTTTCTCCAAATGAAGACTTTGAAAGCTTTCTTTCATGAGATGAAAGAAGCTACTGTTCAGGACTACTAGAAGCAGAATCTGAAGAAAACTGAATGGAACACTGGACTTTGATCTGAACTGCATTTTAGAAAATTGAGATAATCTGATAGCATTGAGAAACTCTCCCAACAAGTAACTTCATTGTCTAACATAAACTGATTGCTTATCTTAGGCCTAATTGGCGTACTTATTAAAGCCAGACCTCTTTTGGGATGATCTGTGATTTTATTAATTACTGATCTTATTAATATTTGGGAATCTCTTGTCTAAGTTCAAGTAATAACAGCATACCATGGAAACTATACACACTAATACTGATTTTTCCCCCTTTTCAGCTTTTCCAGAGTCTACTGCCAAAGGAGAAATATGACAAAAATGATGTTATTTTAGAAGTGACATCTGGAAGAACGACTGGAGGTTAATAAAATAATTTTATTGTAAATGATCTTAAAAAATACTTGACCGTTACCTTGATTTGACACACTATAACTTTAAAAGTTTGTTAAATGTGTTTCCCTTCGGAAGTAGTTACTTCTTAACTCCTAAGGGGTCTTGTATCAATACTTAAGGAGGACTTTCCTAAAAATTTCTGGAATTTCTTCTCCTAGAAAAAGCAGAAAATTTTTTTTTATTGAAGTATAGTTGATTTATAGGGTTGTCTTAGTTTCTAGCATACGGTGATTCAGTTACACCTATATTTTTTTTCATATTTTTTTAAATTTGGTTTATTATAGGATATTGAATATATTCAATTCTAGTGTGCTATACAGTAGAACGTTGTTGTTGATCCATTATGTATATAGTATTATATATCTGCTAATCCCAGACTCCTCATTTATCCCTCCTCATCCCCTATCCCGGAGAAGGCAATGGCCCCCCACTCCAGTACTCTTGCCTGGAAAATCCCATGGACGGAGGAGCCTGGTAGGCTGCAGTCCATGGGGTCGTGAGGAGTCAGACATTACTGAGCGACTTCACTTTCACTTTTCACTTCCATGCATTGGAGAAGGCAATGGCAACCCACTCCAGTACTCTTGCCTGGAAAATCCCATGGGCTGCCATCTATGCGGTCGCAGAGTCAGACATGACTGAAGTAACTTAGCAGCAGCAGCAGCAGCATCCCCTATCCCCTTTGGTAAACATAAATTTGATGTCTGTATCTATAAGTCTGTTTCTGTTTCATAAATAAGTTCATTTGAGTCATAGTTTAAATTCCACGTAGAAGTGATATCATTTGAAATTTGTCTTTCTTCCTTTTCTGACTCACTTCATTTTGTGAGATAATCTCTAGGTCCATCCATATTGCTGCGCAGATGGCGTCACTTTGTTCCTTTCTAAGGCTGAGTAGTGTTCCACTGCACGTGGATGCCAGACCTTCTTTACCCATTCATCTGTCAGTGGGCATTTAGGTTATTTCCGTGTTTTGGCTAATAATGCTGCAGTGAACACTGAGGTGCATGTGTCTTTTTGTGTTAGAGTTTTCTCCCGATATATGCCCAGAAATAGGATTGCTGAGTCATATGGCAACTCTATTTTTAGTTTTTTAAGAAACCTCCATACTGTTTTCCGTAGTGACTCTACCAGTTTACATTCCCACCAGCAATGTGGGAGGGTTCCTTTCTCTCCACACCTTCTCCAGCACTTGTTATTCGTAGACTTTTTAATGGTGGCCATTCTGACCAGTGTGGATCAATACCTCCTTTGTAGTTTTGATTTGCATTTCTCTAATAATTAGTGATGTTGAACATCTTTTTATGTGCCTATTGTTCGTCTGTATGTCTTCTTTGGAAAATGTATACTGACTGAATATTTTTAAATTTTCTTTTAGGTGATATCTGCCAACAATTTACCCGAGAAATATTTGATATGTACCAGAATTATTCAAGCTACAAACACTGGAGATTTGAACTTCTGAATTATACACCAGCTGATTATGGTAGGTGTGTTTGAGGATTTTGTCCATAGATGATGCTGAAAATTATTTTTTCTCTGTTTTTGATTAGAACCATGTTGTCCTGTTTTTTAAAACATGTGGTCTATATCTACTAAATATTGTGACATGGACTCATCAATTACAGTGGCTTACCAGAGTAGAATTCTCGCTATAGAAGAAGAGAATGGGAGAGAGAGAAGCGTCCTCTTAGGAAGGAATATATGAATTAGAAAAACTTTTCCTGTGGAGGGTTGGTAAATGCCTTGCCTGGGAAATCATTGTTCTGTTATTCAAAGCCAAGATGTATTAAAGTTTTTACTCTAAAGTACTTATAAGGTGTTAGATGTTTATGGGAATGCAGAAAAAGTTAGTCATTTATCTTTAGTTTCAAGATGCTCCCACTCAAGCTGGACTGATAAAAACTTAGACAACATAAACAGTAAGAAACTAGTGCAAGTCTTTAAAGTTTTAAATACTCAAATATTTAAATTAGAACAGCTGATAATTCTTCTTTTTTGTCCCATTCTTTTAATTCATCTGGAAGTTTTTTAATCTGCTTGGTTACACAAAGATACACCATGGTAGACAGAGGGCCCATGAGTAATAACCCAAAAATGATCAAAATGGGGAAAGAAGATTCATATAAGTGACACAGTCCAGGGAAATGAAAACCACTGGCGAGCATAGGAAGTGTGTGCTTGGTACAGATTTGAAGTACAGCCAGTGGTCAGGAAAGGGGAAGACCAGGAGAGCAGAGGGAAGGAGTAATCCAAGCAATGGCATGATGGTGGGGAATATCTCGCTGTGTGTGTAGAAGTGGGGAAGCCAGTTAATCGGGATATTTGTGATAAGAAATGAGAGGAAATAGGTTTGAAAGAGTAGATTTGCAGCAGACAAGAAAGTTGAAGAAGCCTTGATTATTAGGGAGCTATTAAATGCTTTATTAATAAGAATATCATTCAATAAATATATATTGTAAGAAGATTATTTTTTCTTTTTTATTGAAATAAGTTGGCTTATTTTTTCAATTTTTGGTATATATCACAGTGATTCATACACACACAAACACACACATATAATTCTCTGTGCTACACCATAGGTCCTTGTTGGTCTTCTGTTTTATGTACGTGAAATGAAAGTTGCTCAGATGTGTCCGACTCTTTGCGACCTCATGGACTATACAGATCATGGAATTCTCCAGGCCAGAATACTGGGGTGGGTAGCCTTTCCCTTCTTCAGGGGGTCTTCCCAACCCGGGGGTCAAACCCAGGTTTCCCGCATGGCAGGCAGATTCTTTACCAGCTGAGCCCAAGAGAAGCCCATTTTATGTGTAGTAATGGCAACCCACTCCAGTACTCTTGCCTGGAAAATCTCATGGACGGAGGAGCCTGGTGGGCTGCAGTCCATGGTGTCGCTAAGAGTCAGGCACGACTGAGCGACTTCACTGTCACTTTTCACTTTCATGCACTGGAGAAGGAAATGGCAACCCACTCCAGTATTCTTGCCTGGAGAATCCCAGGGACAGAGGAGCCTAGTGGGCTGCCGTCTTGGGGTCGCACAGAGTCGGATACGACTGAAGCGACTTAGCAACAGCAGCAGTGTATATATATTAATCCAAATCTTCTAAATCTCTGCCCCTCTTTCCCCTTTGGTAACCAAAAATTAGTTTTAAGATTGTTTTGACAGCAGTGTGAAAGATGGATTGAAGAGGCTAGATTTAAGGCAGATGGCTGAGAGGTTATTAGAGTAACCAGGTGTGACTAAGAGTTAGAATTGGGAGTAGACATATGAGAGACCTTCAGTGGAAGAATAGGCAAAATCTGGTAACTGATGAGAGAAGCTATTGCTTGCCAACTGTGTCCGGCATGCAGTGTGGGTCATTTGATTCTTAAAACCCTGTGAGATGGGTATTGTTAATCCTATTTCACAGATGAAAATCTAGGCTCAGACAGTAAGTAACTAATCCAAGATCACACAATAAGTAATGGCAGTCCTGGGGTTAGATTTAAGTCCACACTGTATCCCATTAGTTTATTCTGACACAAAGGAAATGAGCCACAGGGTCCTAATCTTTCTAGCTGAGACGATTGCAGTATTCATTCATGCCAAATGAAACAGAAATTGGAAGGCAGACTCCACTTGGGAAGAACAGTGAAAGTGGTTTTTGCATGATTGTGTGTGTTGTTACAGTGAGCATCCCTTTAGAAATATCCAGTAAGTGCTGAGGTTGTGTAATCAGAGCTTTGGTGAGAGAATAGAGTTGAGGAGAGATATTTGATAGATGTTAGAACAGAAATGGGTGCTTCCCTGGTTGCTCAGCTGGTAAAGAATCCACCTGCAATGCGGGAGACCCTGGTTCGATTCCTGGGTTGGGAAGATCCCCTGGAGGAGGACATGGCAACCCACTCCAGGATTCTTGCCTGGAGAATCCCTATGGACAGAGGACCCCTACAGTCCGTGGGGTCATAAAGTGTCGGACTTGACTAAGCAACTAAGGACAGCACAAAACAGAAATGATGTCTGATGCTGAGAGAGAATAAGTGAGGGAGAGTCTATAGAGAGGGTGCCAAACCATGGAGAATGGCCACATTTAGAAAAATAGACTAGTTGGCAAAAGAAAAAAAAGGAGTTAGGTAAACAGGAAAAAGAATGGGGACAGCATATATTGTGGATGCAGGAGAGGAGACAGTTGCGAGAATGTAATCAGAAACAGCATTAGAAAAGAAAGAGTGTCATCTCTGAGATGCATATTTTAAATTCAACTTTCACCAATGAAAGGGAAATGCACTTGACATCGGGAGGAGAGATCCTGCTCTAGGGACACAGAGCAGACAAACAATGGTTGGGAGGTCTCTTTTTTAGACACACTGACTCCCTAGCAAATAAAATAAAAGACATTTTAAAAAGGACAAAGTTGAGCTTTCCTGGTGGCCCAGTGGTTAGGACATGGTTTCAATACCTGGTCTGGGAAGATCCCACGTACCACGGAGCAACTAAGCCCGTGTACCGCAAGTACTGAGCCTGTGCTCTTGAGCCCACAGGCCGCAGCTGCTGAAGCCGGCATGTAGAGCCCGTCTCTACAGCAAGAGAAGCCACAGCAGTGAGAGGCCCAGCACCACAGCTAGAGAGCAGCCCCTGCTCCCTACGGCTGGAGAAGGCCTGTGCCCTGCAGCAAAGACCCAGCACAGCCATGAAATAAATAAATCTTTAAAAAAAGAAACAGATTCATGTATACAAAATAGAAGGAAAAAAAGGTAAAAATCCTTTTATCAAAAACAAAAAAACTGGGGGAAGTCCATGGCAGTCCAGTGGTTAGGACTCTCTGCTTTCATTGCTGTGGGCCTAGCTTCAGTTCCTAGTGGGGGAACTAAGATCCATGTCTCACCCGCCACCAAAAACAAAAAAACAAAAAAAAGAAAAAAAAATTAATACTCTACTCATATACCTTTAAAATTAAAACCTAAGAATAAACCTTTATCCATTAAAATTATAAAATATAATTTATTTACTGTAATGAGCAGAAGACAAAGATATGGATAGGGAAAGACTAAAATAGAGACGGGGGAAAAAGTATCTATCTTACAAAATATGTATGTTAAAGTATATGTATGGGGCTTCCCAGGTGGCACTAGTGGTAAAGAGCCTGCTTGCCAATACAGGAGACTTTAGAGATTCAGGCTTGATCCCTGGGTCAGGAAGATCCCCTGGAGGAAAGCATGGCAACCCACTCCAGTATTCTTGCCAGGAGAATCCCGTGGACAGGGGAGCCTGGTTGGCTACAGTCCATAGGGTCGCAAAGAGTTGGACATGACTAAAGATACTTATCGCAGCATATATATATGTATATGTACATACTTGGGAGGGATTGGGGGCAGGAGGAGAAGGGGACGACAGAGGATGAGATGGCTGGATGGCATCACCGACTCAATGGACATGGGTTTGGGTGGACTCCAGGAGTTGGTGATGGACAGGGAGGCCTGGCATGCTGCAATTCATGGGGTCGCAAAGAGTCGGACATGACTGAGTGACTGAACTGAACTGAATGTTTAATTGAAATATAGGGAACTCACAGAGATTCACATAGCACTGGAAGCTAAGATTGGGAAAAAATATACTTAAATGTAAAAATTCACATATCACGTGAGTTCAAGGCTTTAATTTTGTGATCTTGGGACAGATAGGGGAAATCCTCAACCATTACATCAGTAGTGATTACACGTGTAATACTACGTGATTACAAGATTAGCCTTTGCAGGGTGGTGGCCCTTGACATGCAGTGTAGGTCTGTCACTGCCATTCTGTACTCCTGATTTCTAGGGGTTTGAGAAAAATGTCTTTCATGTTAAAGGGGCCTTCCCTGAGTGGCTCAGTGGTAAAGAATCCACTTACCAATGCAGGAGACTCAGGTTCAGTCCCTGGGTTGGGAAGCTCCCCTGGAGAAGGAGAAAGCAACCCACTCTAGTATTCTTGCCTGGCAAGTCCCACCATGGACAGAGGAGCCTGGCAGGCTACCAGTCCATGGGGTCGCAAAAGAGTCAGACATGACTTGGTGACTGAACAACAACAACAGGTGAAATTTATTATATTCTCTCTTCCCTCCCAACCGGTTAATGTTTATAATTATGTTTTGTTATTTTCTGCTCACCAGCTAGATTCAGGGAGAGGTCATTAAAGTAATGTGGTGGTTGGGACTTCCCTGGCGGTCCAGTGGTTAAGATGCTCTGCTCCCATTGCCGGGGGTGTGGGTTCAATCTCTGGTTGGTGAACTAAGATCCTGCAGGCCACACATCGAGGCATAAAAAAACAACTAGCTAAATAAAAATAATGTGGTTAATTTAATCTGTCCAGATATTATACTTTTCACCACAACTGTTGAGAAATAAATTTACGAAGGGAGCCCTGGCGTCGCTGAAGAGCTCTCTGGTAGCTTTCACCTGCAGCCAAGACCTTATAGTGGGAACTCTAGTAGATGAATTGGGAAACCGAAGGGCAGTTGGAGTAATTGGATCTCAAGGTAGCAGTGTTAGTGCTCAGAGGCCAAAGGCAATATGGGCGTGGTTACCATAATGGACAGCAGAGTAAAAGGAGCAACTGGAATAGGCTGACTTACGCAGACAGGGCATTGGCTGGTTGACATGTGTCCCTGGGAGTAAAGAATGGAAGCCTGCTAAGTTCTGATTTGATCTGTATAAGCAGAAAAGTTCTAGGTCAAGTGAACGAAAGTCTAACCTGTGTCATAAAAACAGAAGTCATGGCCCCTTAGTCAGTTCCCAGACTTGAGCCAGTTTGTAGACCTAAAACCCCTTGAATAAAGGCAAGAGTGGGTCCTCTTGAGAAAGTTTGTACATGCCAGAAATTTATACTGCCAGTCTTTCTCCCAGGCTTTCCTGGTGGCTCAGACAGTAAAGAATCTGCCTGCAATGCAGGAAACCTGAGTTCTATCCCTGGGCTGGGAAGATCCCCTGAAGTAGAAAATGGCAATCCACTCTAGCATTCTTGCCTGGAGAATCCCATGGACAGAGGAGCCTGGTGGGCTACAGTCCATGTAGTTGCAAAGAGTCAGACACAACTGAGCAACTAACACTTTCACTTTCCCTAAAGGGGATTATTTAAGCTAGTGGAGGTGATGGAATTCCAGGTGAGCTGTTTCAAATCCTGGAAGATGATGCTGTGAAAGTGCTGCACTCAATATGCCAGCAAATTTGGAAAACTCAGCAGTGGCCACAGGACTGGAAAAGGTCAGTTTTCATTCCAATCCCAAAGAAAGGCAATGCCAAAGAATGCTCAAACTACCGCACAATTGCACTCATCTCACACGCTAGCAAAGTAATGCTCGAAATTCTCCAAGCCAGGCTTCAGCGATACGTGAACCGTGAACTTCCTGATGTTCAAGCCAGTTTTAGAAAAGGCAGAGGAACCAGAGATCCAATTGCCAACATCTGCTGAATCATGGAAAAAGCAAGAGAGTTCCAGAAAAACATCTATTTCTGCTTTGTTCACTATGCCAAAGCCTTTGATTGTGTGGATCACAATAAACTTTGGAAAATTCTGAAAGATTTAGGAATACCAGACCACCTGACCTGCCTCTTGAGAAATCTGTATGCAGGCCAGGAAGCAACAGTTAGAACTGGACATGGAACAACAGACTGGTTCCAAATAGGAAAAGGAGTACGTCAAGGCTGTATATTGTCACCCTGCTTATTTAACTTATATGCAGAATACATCATGAGAAATGCTGGACTGGAAGAAACACAAGCCGGAATCAAGATTGCCAGGAGAAATATCAATAACCTCAGATATGCAGATAACACCACCCTTACGGCAGAAAGTGAAGAGGAACTAAAAAGCCTCTTGATGAAAGTGAAAGTGGAGAGAGAAAAAGTTGGCTTAAAGATCAACACTCAGAAAACGAAGATCATGGCATCTGGTCCCATCACGTCATGGGAAATAGATGGGGAAACAGTGGAAACAGTGTCAGACTTTATTTTGGGGGGGCTTCAAAATCACTGCAGATGGTGATTCCAGCCATGAAATTAAAAGATGCTTACTCCTTGGAAGGAAAGTTATGACCAACCTAGATAGCATATTCAAAAGCAGAGACATTACTTTGCCAACTAAGGTCCATCTAGTCAAGGCTATGGTTTTTCCAGTAGGCATGTATGGATGTGAGAGTTGGACTATGAAGAAGGCTGAGTGCCGAAGAATTGATGCTTTTGAACTGTGGTGTTGGAGAAGACTCTTGAGAGTCCCTTGGACTGCAAGAAGATCCAACCAGTCTATTCTGAAGGAGGTCAACTCTGGGATTTCTTTGGATGGAATGATGCTAAAGCTGGAACTCCAGTACTTTGGCCACCTCATGGGAAGAGTTGACTCATTGGAAAAGACTGTGATGCTGGGAGGGATTGGGGGCAGGAGGAGAAGGGGACGACCGAGGATGAGATGGCTGGATGGCATCACTGACTCGATGGATGTGAGTCTGAGTGAACTCCAAGAGTTGGTGATGGACAGGGAGGCCTGGCGTGCTGCGACTCGTGGGGTCGCAAAGTGTCAGACACAACTGAGCGACTGAACTGAACTGAAAGGGGAGTATTAAATACATGATT
Source organism: Redunca redunca (assembly GCA_006410935.1). Lineage (NCBI taxonomy): Eukaryota > Metazoa > Chordata > Mammalia > Artiodactyla > Bovidae > Redunca > Redunca redunca. The sequence continues at coordinate 142,355 of SJYQ01000384.1, forward strand.
ATCTATAGAACTAGGTCTAATTGAGGACCAAGAGGAAAAAGTACAGTATATAAGGACTGTTAGATCTGACAGTATAGAGTATAATCATTTGCAAAATGGGGAGGAGAATGGGAAGAGCACATGCAAAAAAGTTTTATAATGTTTTTAGTAATCATACTGGTGGCAGAACTAATACTGGCATTCTGAGACTGTTGTTTATGAAATGTGGGATAAAATAGAAGAGTGATTATGAGATACTCTGATTCTGGTATCCTCTCTGTCTTTGGGAACCAAGATTCTCAGTATGGAAAGCAGGTGATACAGGAGTGTTAGAGAAGACATTGTGATTTTTAATTTATATTAAAAGTATCAGTTATCAAGAACAAGTTGTCTGAGATTTTATCCTCCTTGCAAGCCAGGAATTCAGCAAGTCAGTTTCATGGGTCAGAGACAAAGGATGGTTTATGACTCATGGTAGTAGCAGCAACCAGAATATCAGCAAGCAACCAGAATATCAGCATTTTTGTGCTGGTTTCATGAGCTCCACATCCCTAAAGGCAACTGGAAGGTCAGATGACACCTGCCCACATGGTGGGTTTCAAAACAGGAGAAGAATCCTGAGCTTGGGGTTCTCGAGTGCATTTTATTTCGCTGAGTCTCCATTGCCATGCATGCAGCTTAGTTGCCCTGCAGCATGTAGGATCTTAGTCCTGATCAGGGATCAAACCCATGTCCCTGCATGAAGTGAAGTTGCTCAATTGTGTCCGACTCTTTGCGACCCCATGGACTGTAGCCCACCAGGCTCCTCAGTACATGGAATTTTCCAGGCAAGATTACTGGAATGGGTTGCCATTTCCTTCTCCAGCAGATCTTCCGAACCCAGGGATCGAACCCAGGTCTCCTGCATAGCAGGCAGATGCTTTACGCTCTGAGCCACCAGGGAGAGAGGAAGGTGGAATCTTTTCCTTGGCTGTGCTGGGTGGGCCGTGTGGGCTTTTTCTCTGGTTGAGGTGAGCAGGGGCTCCTCTGTCGTTGCGGTGGCTTCTCTTGTTGCCCAGCATGGGCTCTCGGGGGTGTGGGCTTCAGCAGCCGTGGCTCTCCAGCTCTGGAACACAGGCTCAGCAGCTGTGGCGCACAGGCTTAGCTGCTCCACGGCGTGTGGGATCTTCCCGACCAGGGATGGAATCCGTGTCTCCTACATTTGCAGGCACTTGTCCTTTGCTCTAGAGGGAGACATTATCTCCAAAGCTGTTTACTAAACAAATACCCTTAAAAAAAAAGGGCAGGCAGCTCCTTGTTTACAAGATGTGCAGAAATGCAAGAAACTGATAAGGAATTGTTTCTCAACATCTCTGTAAACTCATGAGGTATTTCCTATCTCTGTCCATTGAAAAGGTCTGGAAACAATGACCAACCAGTATTCGTGAATATCCCTAGTTCCCAGATATTGAAAACATTGAAATATTATTTTCCTTCAAAAGGAACCAGGGCTTCTTGGAGAAATGGCTGAATCTAGGTCTTTTTTTTTTTTTTTAAGTCACTCAGTCATGTCCAACTCTTTGTGACCCCATGGACTATACAGTCCCTGGAATTCTCCAGGCCAGAATACTGGAGTGGGTAGCTTTTCCCTTCTCCAGGGGATCTTTCCAACCCAGGGATTGGACCCAGGTCTCCTGCATTGCAGGCGGATTCTTTACCAGCTGAGCCACAAGGGAAGCCCATAGAATTGGACTATCACCCTTTTTCAACCTCTTTGGTACATGAAGCATCAAACATTGTCAAAACCGTAAAAACAGAGACAGCCAGACATTGTCTGTCTCCTGTTGTCTTGCCAGAGTTCAATCTAGTTTCTGGATCCAGCTGCCCAGTAGCAGCTAGAACAGAGGGCAGAAAAGAGACTGAAGCATGCCAAGAGTCTGCAGTCAGAAAAGCCAAGCTGTGGGAAATTTCTATATGTCAACAGCCCTGGTTCCTCAATGGATAACTTGAGATGTGGGTGATGAACTTATAGACTGAGATTTGAAAGATGTATCAACTTTTTTAAATGGACAAGACTACACTGTAGTGCCTAGGGCAGCACATTAGGTAATAAAATTATAGTAGAGAAGGGAATAAAAAATACTGGTTACCTGAGAAAGGGAAGGTATTGTAGGAAAGGTGAATCTATGGGAGAGCTTTGCAGGTGCCTGATAAAGTTCTTTCTCTTAATCTTGAACCGTGCATTTGATTCATGTGGTTTTCTACATCTGTATATTATTTTACAATAAAAAGATTTCTATAAACAATATGTTCAATAAGAAGCCAGCTTAGGCCTTGTGCTTATTTTCCTGCTTCACAGACAAGCAAGAATTAAATTTCAATAGATTCTTGAAAGCTTGGGAGGACCTACAAAATTATTCATCATTATCAAATTGCTGTGTTATTGAGCACTCATATATGGCACCAAATTAGCCTAAGATCTCATAGATTCAATGCTGAAAATGTCCCAGTATTCTTTTTTTTTTCTAATACTATTTTTATAAAAGTGAAATTTGTTCATCATATAAAACTTTGCAACAAAAACACTTAAGATGAAAAACATGGGGCTGTTCTGTTCTCCAGAGAGAACCACAAGCCACCCTTTGGCATGTTCCCTATTACATATGCACACACTTAGGCTGGGAAACGTCTTCGGGACCTACTTTCTGTTCTCATCTCAGGCTCTGTGCTCACAGAGGCCTTTCATGGAGGCCACTTAAGGTCCTGGTCCCTTCCAAAGTAGAATTTATTATCGCGCTGGAACATGTTTTTTCACAGGTGGGCTACATCACGCGGCGGCCCGAATTTCCGGTGATAACGTCTATAAGCACTTGAAGTACGAAGGTGGGATTCACCGGGTTCAGCGAATCCCCGAGGTGGGGCTGTCATCCCGGATGCAACGTATTCACACGGGAACGATGTCGGTGATCGTCCTCCCCCACCCAGATGAGGTAACCCCCTGCAGGAACCCCGTACCATTATCCGTGAAGATCCCCCGGAGTTTCACTGTCCCCGAAAAGCTCCTGTGCGTTCTGTCTACTTACAGGATGCTTCTGCACCCTAAACATGTGAACTTCTTTCCCCCCACGAAGCAGTCCCTCCATTCTCCGTGGACAAGGAGTGACCGTCCTACAGTTCAGCTCACGTCTGACACCGTCTCTCTGGGGATGTGGCTCAGGTTCCACAAGCTGGACTCAACCCCATAGGACAGCCGCCCCTCTCACGTCAGAGCCAGACGTGAGACCAGGCTGTCTCCTGTGTTCCTGCATCCGGAGGGTCCTGTGACCCCCTCCTTAGTCTCAGTAATTTACTAAAGGGGCTCACAGAACACAGGAAAATGGTGTCCTTACTAGCGCGTGCATGGAGTCGTGTCCGACTCTCTGTAACCCCATGGACCTCTGTCCGTGAAATTCTCCAGGCAAGAATACTGTGGTGTGGGTTGCCATGCCTTTCTCCAGGGGATCTTCCCAACCAAGGGATAGAACTCAAGTCTCCCACTTACTAGACTGCTAACTCAGGAAGGGCCAGATGGAAGAAACTCAGAGGTCACAAAGAGGTGTAGGGCTTCCATACCCTCTCCAGGCTCGCCACCCTACCTTGCAGCTTCACATGTTCACCAGCTTGGAAGCGCTCTGAACTCTGTGCTTGGGGGACTTTTATGGAGTCTTCCATACATAGACATGATTGGTTACATCAATAGACTTTGGGGATTAATTCAACCTCCAGCCCCTCTCCCCTCCCTGGAGATTGGGGTGGAGCTGAAAGCTCCAGCCCTCTAGTCCTGTGTTTGGTTCCTCTGGCCATCAGTCTGCATGCTGTGGTTATCCAGGGTTTTCTACATGTTGCCTTATTAACATAAAGTCAAATGTGGTTAAAAGGGGCTTGTTATGAATAACAAAGGACACTTTTGTCACGGTTATCACTTAAGAAAATATCCAAGGGTTTTAGGAGCTCTCTGCTGAGAACTGAACAATATATATTTCTTACCATAAATCACAATGTCACAATTAATACTTACTCCAGTTAATAGTTTCCTCAGCATCAAAAAGTGTCTTTATAGCTCTTTTCTTAAACCAGGATGCTATCAAGTTTCACTTATTGCAGTTTGTTGTTATAACTCTTTATGCCTGGAACAGTCTTCCAACCTTTTTTTTTTCGGCGACATTTTGAAGAGTCTCTTAGAATGTTCCACATTCTGGATTCGTCTGACTGTTTCCTTATAACTCTCTTTAACTTGTTCCTTTATCTCCTGCATTCTATGAAAAGTTGTATTTAAATCTTCCATTCTATTCAGATTTTACATTTAGAGCAAGAATACTTCCCAGGTGTCATTATATTCATGTTGCGTCTTATCACAAGTCATAGAATATCAGATTGCCCCACTTTTAGTGAGGATCACTTTGAGCATTTAGTGAAGTTGGTGACCACAAAAAAAATCCTGATTGTGAAAGCGTATTTCTCCCTTTATAATAAGGGAATAATCTAAGTAATATAATAATATAGTGATATAAGTAATATATCCTATTCCCAACAAGTTTTCTTCCATGGTCTTTAACATCCAGTAGTGATCTTTGCCTGAATTAGTTATTTAGTTTGGTGTTTCAAAATGCTGATTTTCTAATTTCATTATTCCTTCTGCATGTATTAACTGGCATTCTTTACTGTGAAGAACTTTCCTCCCCACTGCCTTCTCTCCTCCTTTCTTCTCTTTCCATTTTTATTTTCAGTTCAGTTCAGTTCAGTTCTTCCCTGGTGGTCAGAGGTTAAAGCGTCTGCCTCCAATGCTGGAGACCCGGGTTCAATCCCTAGGTCGGGAAGATCCCCCGGAGAAGGAAATGGTAACCCACTCCAGTATTCTTGCCTGGAGAATCCCATGGACAGAGGAGCCTGGCAGGCTACAGTCCTCGGGATCGCAAAGAGGACGTGTCCAACTCTTTGCGACCCCATGAATTGCAGCACGCCAGGCCTCCATGTCCATCACCAACTCCTGGAGTTCACTCAGACTCACGTCCATCGAGTCCGTGATGCCATCCAGCCATCTCATCCTCTGTCGTCCCCTTCTCTTCCTGCCCCCAATCCCTCCCAGCATCAGAGTCTTTTCCAGTGAGTCAACTCTTCACATGAGGTGGCCAAAGTACTGGAGTTTCAGCTTTAGCATCATTCTTTCCAAAGAAATCCCAGGGCTGATCTCCTTGCAATCCAAGGGACTCTCATTTACCTCAATGTAAACTCATATATTAAATTTTGTATGTTTGTGACTTCATTATAGACTTACGGATTTATTTTTTAAATTCAATAAGATATAATCACTATTATTTTTCTTTTTGAAAAGATTGAGGTGTAGTTGATTTACAGTATTATGTTTCAGGTGTACAACATAGTGATTCACTATTTTGAAAGGTTGTACACCATTTATAGTTATAAAATATTGGCTTTCTTCCCTGTGCTACAATATATCCTTATAGTTCATTTATTTCATACATAATAGTGTGTACTTCTTACTCCCCCACATCTATTCTTCTCCTGCCACTTTTCCTCTCCTCACTGGTAACCACTAGTTTGAGTCCATTTCTTTTTTGGTTATATTCACTGCTGCTGCTGCAAAGTCGCGTCAGTAGTGTCTGACTCTGTGCAACCCCATAGACGGCAGCCCACCAGGCTCCCCCATCCCTGGGATTCTCCAGGCAAGAACACTGGAGTGGGTTGCCATTTCCTTCTTCAATGCAGGAAAGTGAAAAGTGAAAGTGAAGTCGCTCAGTCATGTCCGACTCTTAACGACCCCATGGACTGCAGCCTGCCAGGCTCCTCCGTCCATGGGATCTTCCAGGCAAGAGTACTGGAGTGGGTTGCCACTGCCTTCTCCAAAGGTTTATATATTGACTAGTGTGTTTTAATTTTTAGACTCTGTATATAAGTGATAGTGTACATATTTGTCTTTCTCTGTTCGACTTATTTCACTAAGCACACTACCCTCCAAGTTCATTTATGTTACTGCAAATTGCAAAATTTCATTTTTTCTGGCTGAGCAGTAAGTATTCCAGTGTGTGTGTATGTGTGTGTGTGTGTGACATCTTTATCCATTCATGGATACTTACGTTGCTTCCATATCTTGGCTGTTATAAACAATACTGCTGTGAACACTGGGGTGAATATATCTCTTTGAGTTAAGGTTTTTATTTTCAGACATATACCCAGGAGTGGAATTGCTGGATATGTTAGTTCTATTTTTAGTTTTTTGAGAAACCTCCATGCTACCTTCCACAGTGATGCAGCAATTTACATTCTCACCAACAGTGTACAGGGGTTTCCCTTTCTCCATATCATCCCTGACATTGGATGATAGCCATACTTTATGATGATAGCCATTCTGACAGATGCAAGGTGATACCTCACTGTGGTTTTGATTTGCATTTCTCTGATGATTAATGATGTGGAGCATCTTTTCATGTGCCTGTTGGCCACTTGAGTGTCTTCTTTGGAAAAATGTCTATTCGTGTCTTCTGCCTTTTTAAAAAAATATATTTTATATCTAATATAGCTTTGTGGGATGATAGATAATAAAACTTTTGAAAGATTGCATAACTCAGCGGTCTCATAAATCAGTGTTTAAAATAGCATCTGTTAGAATAGGGTGTTTATGGTTCTTTCTTTGTTATAAGTTATTTCACCTCTTAGTCAAATGGCTGTGATTTAAAACAGTGCAGTTTATTTGAAAAACCTTGGGACCAATTTAATATTTAAGTATCTGTAAAGTGTGGAATTTCCTCATGCTATACTTTTGGTTCTAGGTCGATGTGAAAGTGGACCCTAAGGACTTGCGAATAGATACATTCCGAGCCAAAGGCGCAGGAGGGCAGCACGTTAATACAACTGATAGTGCTGTCAGACTTGTCCACATCCCCACAGGTAAGCTAGTCCTTTTGCCTTTGTACTTTCAACTCTCTTTTTCACATCTTATAAAACTGTCCGGCATTTAGAAAGAGTTTTATGTTAGTGTTGATGACACTGGAGGGACTTCCCTGGTGGTCCAGTGGCTAAGACTCCACACTCCCCTTGCAGAGGGCCCGAGTTCAATCCCTAGTCAGGGAACTAGATCCCACATGCCCCAACTAAGGTGCTGCGTGCCACGATGAAAGGTCCCTCGTGCTGCAAGTAAGACCCAGAGCTGCCAGACAAATACCTAAATAAATAAATACATAAAAGATATTCTTAAAAAAAAAAAAAAAGGTGACACTGGGTCATGGGTTCAAAGTCCCCAGTGTGTTCATATTCCCTTCTGTTTGGACAAAGTCCCTCCTTGGCTGTGTATATACATTTAAGAGTGAGGTTCTAAACACTCTCAGCGCATGGGCGCCACTTATCCAGTAATAAGTCTCAACAGTCAGGGAGTGGATCAGCTTTTTTATCAGGGCCCCTGAAATGTCAGCATTTGTAGAACTTTTTCTCCTGGGCAGTTTCCTCCTAAGAAGGCTCGCCCAGGACGCACCTGACGGTAAAGTCAAGGTCTCCCCATTCGATAAGCAGACTTTCACTTGTTCAGTCTTGGGCCTCACGCTTGCCTTCCTTTGTACCTTTGGAGACTCAAGTCTGGAACTTTCCTTATTTCATTCTCTAAAGACTGTACCTTCTGCCTCCTACAGACTGAGGGAGGGGACTTGAAAATGTAGTTGTTATATAGACTTTCTGTGTCTAGTCCCCAAACGGTCAGCCCCAGTCTCTGGGCGTCCTCATTATAGTGCTTCATAAAAAGTCTTAAGGATCTATACGTATATGTTAAAATATAAAGAAATACATGGAAACATTTTAAAATTTTAGGTAGTGGTTACTTCTGGGAGGCATGACATAGCTTCTGGCTTAGAAGGGGGCAAATGGGAGGTTTAAAGGGCATTTAGAAATATTCTTTGTGGCTCAGCTGGTAAAGAATCTGCCTACAGTGTGGGAGACCTGGGTTTGGTCCCTGGGTTGGGAAGATCCCCTGGAGAAGGGAAAGGCTACCCACTCCAGTATTCTGGCCTGGAGAATTCCATGGACTGTATAGTCCATGGCGTCACAAAGAGTCAGACACGCCTGAGGGACTTTCACTTTCAGCAATATTCTATTTAAGCTGCGTGGTACATATATATTCTTTTACATTATGTATATTCTTCCCTTTGTGGAGTATACAATTGACCCTTAAACAACATGGGTTTCAACTGCATTTCGTTGTTGTTTAGTCACTAAGTCGTGTCCGACTCTTTAAAACCCCATGGACTGCAGCCCGCCTGGCTTCTCTGCCCTTCGCTATCTCCCAGAGTTTGCTCAAACTTATGTCCATTGAGTCAGTGATGCCATCCAACCATCTCATCCTCTGTTGTCCCCTTCTCCTCCTGCCTTCAATCCTTCCCAGCATCAGGATCTTTTCCAGTGAGTCAGCTTTTCCCATCAGGTGGCCAAAGTACTGGAGCTTCAGCTTCAACAACAGTCCTTCCAATGAATATTCAGGACTGATTTCCTTTAGGATAGACTGCTTTGATCTCCTGCAGTCCACGAGACTCCCAAGAGTCTTTTTCAACACCACAGTTCAAAAGCATCAATTCTTTGGTGCTCAGTCCTTTTTGTCCAACTCTCACATCTGTACATGACTACTGGAAAAACCATAATCTTTGACTCTGCAGACCTTGGTTGGCAAAGTGATGTCTTTGCTTTTTAATACACTGTCTAGGTTTGTCATAGCTTTCCTTCCAAGGAGCTAGAGTGTTTTAATTTCATGGCTGTAGTCACTGTGCAGTGATTTTGGACCCCAAGAAAATAAAGTCTGTCACTGTTTCCAATTTTTCCCCTTCTATTTGCCATGAAATGATGGTATTGGATGCCATGATCTTAGTTTTTTGAATGCTGAGTTTCAAGCCAGCTTTTTCACTCTCCTCTTTTACCCTCATCAAGAGGCTCTTTATTTCCTCTTCACTTTCTGCCATGAGGGTGATGTCATATGCATATCTGAGGTTGTTGATATTTCTCCCAGCAATTTTGATTCCAGCTTGTGATTCATCCAGTCCAGCATTTCACATGATGCACTCCACATAGAAGTTAAATAAGCAGGGTGACAATATATAGCCTTGACATACTCCTTTCCCAATTTCGAACCAGTCCATTGTTCCGTGTCCGGTTCTAACTGTTGCTTCTTGACCTGCATACAGGTGTAATTCCCTTACTTTCCCTATGATCCAGGGAATGTTGGCAATTTGATCCCTGGTTCCTCTGCCTTTTCTAAAACCAGCCTGAATATCTGGAAGTTCACAGTTCACGTATTACTGAAGCCTGGCTTGGAGAATTTTGAGCATTACTTTACTAGCGTGTGAGATGAGTGCAGTTGTGCAGTAGTTGGAGCATTCTTTGGCATTGCCCTTCTTTGGGATGAGAATGAAAACTGACCTTTTCCAGTCCTGTGGCCCCTGCTGAGTTTTCCAAATTTGCTGGCATATTGAGTGCAGCACTTTAACAGCATCATCTTTTAGGATTTGAACTAGTTCAGCTGGAATTCCATCTCCTCCACTAGCTTTTTCATAGTAATGTTTCCTAAGGCCCACTTGACTTCACACTCCAGGATGTCTGACCCTAGGTGAGTGACCGTACCATCATGGTTTTCCAGGTCACTAAAGCCTCTCTGGTGTAGTTCTGTGTGTTTTTGCCACTTCTTTCTAATCTCTTCTGCTGCTTTTAGGTCCACCTTTTCTGTCCTTTGTTGTGAGGATCCTTGCATGGAAGGTTCCCTTGATATCTCCAGTTTTCTTGAAGAATTCTCCTAGTGTTCCCCATTCTATTGTTTTCCTGTGTTTCTTTGCATTGTTTACTTAAGAAGGCTTTTGTCTCTCCTTGGTATTCTCTGGAACTCTGCATTCAGTTGGGTGTATCTTTCCCTTTCTCCCTTACTTTTCACTTCTCTTCTTTTCTCAGCTATTTGTAAAGCCTCCTCAGACAACTACTTGCCTTCTTGTATTTCTTTTTCTTTGGGATAGTTTTGATCACCACCTCCTGCAGCATGTTATGAACCTCCATCCATAGTTCTTCAGGCCCTCTGTCTGCCAGATCTAATCCCTTGAATGTGTTGGTCACCTCCATGCATAATCATAAGGGATTTGATTTAAGTCATATCTGAATGGCCTAGTGGTTTTCTCTACTTTCTTCAATTTAAGTCTGAATTTTGCAATAAGGAGCTCATGATCTGAGCCACAGTCAGCTCCAGTCCTTGTTTTTGCTGACTGTATAGGGCTTTTCTCCATCTTCAGCTGCAAAGAATATAATCGATCTGATTTCGGTATTGACCATCCGGTGATGTCCATGTGTAGAGTTGTCTCTTTTGTTGTTAGAAGAGGGTGTTTGTTATGACCAGTGTATTCTCTTAACAAAACTTTGTTAGCGTTGATCCTGCTTCATTTTGTATTCCTCCAAGGCCAAATTTTCTATTTTCTAGGTATCTCTCGACGGCCTACTTTGCATCCCAGTTCCCTATGATAAAAAAGAATTTTTTGGTGTTGTTCTATAAAGTCTTGTTGGTCTTCATAGAACCGTTCAACTTCAGCTTCTTTGGCATTAGAGGTTGGGGGTATAGACTTGGATTACTGTGATGCTGAATGATTTGCCTTGGAAACCAACTGAAACCATTCTGTCATTTCAAGATTACACTCAAGTACTGCATTTCAGAATGTTTTGCTGACTATGAGGGCGACTCCATTTCTTCTAAGGGATTCTTGCCGACCGTAGTAGTTGTAATGGTCATCTGAATTAAATTCGCACATTCCTGTCCATTTTAGTTCACTGATTCCTAAGATGTTGACGTCCACTCTTGCCATTTCCTGCTTGGCCATGTCCAATTTACCTTGATTCATTCCAGGTTCCTATGCAATATTGTTCTTTACAGTGTCAGACTTTACTTTCAGCACCAGACACATTTACAGCTGAACATTGTTTTCCCTTTGGTTCAGTCTCTTCATTCTTTCTGGAGCTTATTAGTAATTGCCCTCTGCTCTCCCCCAGTAGCATATTGGACACCTTCTGACCTGGAGGACTCATCTTCCAGTGTCATATCCTTTTGCTAAGAATACTGGAGTGTTGCCATTCCCTCCTCCAATGGACCACATTTTGTTAGAATGACCTGGGTCTATATAAATGCAGATTTTTTTTCAATAAATGTGTATTTGTATTATAAGTTGAAACACCTTATTTAGATATCAGAATCTAAAGAGCCATCTACAGCCATTACCATCATAACTCATGTGTAGTTTCTGGTGTGTACTTCATTTTAAATGCTTTTCATTCTTTTCCTGATTAACCTTTCCCCCTTTAAAACATTCCTCAGTTCTATCTTCTTTATCAGTTTTATTGTGATGTAATAGACACCTCGGGGTTTCCCAGGTGGCTCAGCGGTAATGAATCTGCCAGCAATGCAGGAGACACCTGTTTAATCCCTGAGTCAGGAAGATCTCTTGGAGCAGGAAGTGGCAACCTGCTCCACCATTCTTACCTGGAAAATCCCATGGATGGAGGAGCTGGACGGGCTGCAGTCCATGGCATCACACAAAGAATCAGACGCGTCTGAGCAACTGAGCACGTGCGCACGCACTCTTTACCTCTGATCCTTGTTATTTTTCAGGACTTGTAGTGGAATGCCAGCAAGAACGATCACAGACAAAAAACAAAGAAATAGCTCTGCGTGTGCTGAGAGCTAGACTCTACCAGCAGATTATCGAGAAAGACCGGTGTCAGCAACGAAGTGCAAGAAAACTGCAGGTAAGATTTATTGAGTGAGATAACTTAATGGCTCTGTACAGAAAGCCATCATCTTGTGCAGGAAAATGGAGTAAATATTCTTAATCTCATGGAAGTACCTTGGAACACTGGAAAACGTGTTCATTTGTAAATAGCAGTAATTTAATACCGGTTGGTTATGGCTAAACTCAGACATGCCGGTTTGCAAATAAGGAGAGGAGATACATATAAACTAAAAATTATTTCCAAGTTGCATTCTGTGTTTATATCATAGTTATCTTTAAGAGGAAATCAGTGTAAAAGACAATTCTCTGGAAATTAAGAGACTTTCAGGTTTTTAATTTAAAACCTTTTATTATAATTTTACGTGGAATCAAAAATATATGGCATGCAAAAAACTGGTAATAGTGATTTCTTCTGATGTGTCTGGGAACAAAGAATAGAAAAGAGATTTATTTTTTGTTTATACTCTTTTCTACTTTTAAAATTTTGTACTAGGTACATTTATATTATTATTTATACAAAAATATACTTAGATAAGTTTAAAGCAAAATGAATAAATGTCATTGTTTTAAGTAAAGCAAGTGTTGTATGATTTTAACTTCTGAAAAAATAAAGTTTGTCTTTGAGAGAAACTGGAAGAGACAGTGGGACCCAGAAATAACTGTGTTTCTGTGTTATTTGCAGGTAGTTATACTTCAGTAAATATGGGAGATTTTATGGCCTGTTAAGATAGTGAAATGGTATAAAACTAAACATCAATTATTCTTTTCATGTAGATGTCCTAGTCTTTCACACTTTTCCCCTTTTCATTTATTTCCCTTACTAACTTGCAGATAGTAAAAGTGACAGGATAAATAATATATCAATCTTAAACACTATCAGCTCTGCCACATTTCATGAAAGACATTAGGATTTTTTCAGTTCAGTTCAGTCACTCAGTCATGTCTGACTCTTTGCAACCCCATGAATCGCAGCATGCCAGGCCTCGCTGTCCATCACCATCTCCCGGAGTTCACTCAAACTCACGTCCATTGAGTTGGTGATGCCATCCAGCCATCTCATCCTGGGTCGTCCCCTTCTCCTCCTGCCCCCCAGTCCCTCGCAGCATCAGAGTCTTTTCCAATGAGTCAACTCTTCGCATGAGGTGGCCAAAGTATTGGAGTTTCAGCTTTAGCATCATTCCTTCCAAAGAACACCCAGGACTGATCTCCTTTAGAATGGACTGGTTGGATCTCCTTGCAGTCCAAGGGATTCTCAAGAGTCTTCTCCAACACCACAGTTCAAAAGCATCAAGTCTTCGGCGCCCAGCTTTCTTCACAGTCCAACTCTGCCGGGGTTCTGCCCCGGCTTGGATCCAGGGTATCTGAAGTGTGACGGCATTGGCGAAGAGAATGATTTAGAGAGAGAGAGAAAGAAAGAATGTTGTAGATAAGAAAATAGAGGAAAGAGGCTGATATACCTTGGTTTACATAGAAAGCCAATAAAACCCTGGGACAAGGAGTTTGCCCTGTTCATGGAGGCCATAGGTGCCCTCCCGGTCTCTCGAGGGAATGAAGATGCAGAACGTCTTCCTGTTCAGGTCTTAGAAACCTGGGCAGATAAGTGAACGCGGGGAGCCTCTATGTTCCAAGGGATCAGCCTGAAAAAGAGAGTAAGAGAGAGAAAGAAAAGAAAAAGACACTGGGTGACCAAGCTTCTTCGGCGAGCAAGGCCCCTTGTTTTTATTTTCAAAAAGGACTTTTATACCTCTACTTGTACATAGAGAGAAATGAAAGATGCAAGGTTATACAGAGTCAGCCCAAACATTCCAGCAGTTTTGCCCTTATCGAAACCAGGATTTTTTCTGCCAACCTTTCCCACAAATGATGTTGTGTACATTATCTTCTGGCCTTGGAGGCCTGTGAACATTTTATGACCCTCTTTTGATAAAGGCTGCTCAACCAGAAAACTTATTTTTTCTCAAAGTGTTTTTTCTTTATATTTCTAATCTATGTCAGCCTCAGAAAATGCCAAACAGAGTTACATTTCTCACAGAGTAAAGGTGCAGTGAGTTACAAGAAAGAACCAATTAGCTCAAAAGTCTCATGTGGTTAATTTCAGAGCTACACTTGTTTTTCTTACATTTCAACTATGTTAACTAATGCACTCCCAGGTACACAGTGGATAAGAGATATGGGAATTTAGCAACAAGCATTGGCCCAATAATGAAATCCTACACCAGTACTACTCTAATAACTTTTAACTCTTTGAAAGGCTCTATGTTTTAGGCTTCCCGTGCCTCTCACAGTTGGGAGGCTGTGAACAATCACATGCGTAGCTGCAAGAGTCTGGATAAACCTGTCAAGCAAGCTAGAATGCTAACAGAGGGGGTTTGATTTGAAAATACTCCTCTCATGTCCAGGAGACTTACTAGCTAGAGCCCTAAGTTGATTTTCTCCAGAGAAAGGTGGTCGGGGATAGCCCCCTGTTAATGTCAGGAGAGTTGGTGAAAGGCACAAAATAGTAGGACAGACAGATTCTGGTTTTGGGGTAGATGTTCGAGCAGGTCTAGGGAGCCCCTCAAGTCCTGAAGCCTTGCTTAACAGTTCTCTTCCACATGACCTTGTCATGGGTGGGATCTCCCGTGCTGACTCCCAGCACAACTCTCACATCCATACATGACCACTGGAAAAACCATAGCCTTGACTAGATGGACCTTTGTTGGCAAAGTAATGTCTCTGCTTTTCAATATGCTATCTAGTTTAGTCATAATTTTCCTTCTAAGGAGTAAGCGTCTTTTGATTCCATGGCTACAGTCACCATCTGCAGTGATTTTGGAATCCCAAAAAATAAAGTCTGACACTGTTTCCACTGTTTGCCCATCTATTTCCCATGAAGTGATGGGACCAGATGCCATGATCTTCGTTTTCTGAATGTTGAGCTTCAAGCCAACTTTTTCACTCTCCACTTTCACTTTGATCAAGAGGCTTTTTAGTTCCTCTTCACTTTCTGCCATAAGGGTGGTGTCATCTGCGTATTAGGGTTTTTTTAAAAAAATATTTATTTATTTATTTGGCGGCACTGGTTCTTAGTTGCGGCATGTGGGAACTAATTCCCTGACCAAGGATCAAACCTGAGTCCCCTGAGTTGAGAGCAGAGTCTTAGCCGTTAGACCACCAGGGAAGTCCCAGACATTGGGTTTTACTTGCCATTTGACATTTTGGCATCACAAAGTAATTTTCAGAATAAGTATTGGCAATTGGCCTTTCTTGCAGATTTGGGGGGTTGTATCTACTTCAGTAGTTTGGTTTGAAAGGCCAGAAAAGACCTTCTTGCCTCCCTTTCTCCATCTGTGTGAAGTTTTTTAGTAGATGTTTCTAATGCTTAGGAGTTTTTCTTCTGCCAGTATATATTGGAGCTTTTCTGTGGGGGGTATTGTGCCAAATTCTGAACCCTGGCTCCACTTGGCACCTGAAGAGCTTTGCAGATGCTGAGATTCTGATACAACTGATCTGGGTGGGATCCTAGGCACTAATATGATACTTTGGGATAGTGGTTTCCAGACTTGGCTAGTTGCAGAATGGATGGCTTGGGGAATGTTTTAAGAATCAGTTCAGTTCAGTCGCTCAGTCATGTCTGACTCTTTGCGACCCCATGAATCGCAGCACGCCAGGCCTTCCTGTCCATCACCAACTCCCGGAGTTCACTCAGACTCACGTCCATCGAGTTGGTGATGCCATCCAGCCATCTCATCCTCTGTCGTCCCCTTTTCCTCCTGCCCCCAATCCTTCCCAGCATCAGAGTCTTTTCCAGTGAGTCAACTCTTTGCATGAGGTGGCCAAAGTACTGGAGTTTCAGCTTTAGCGTCATTCCTTCCAAAGAACACCCAGGGCTGATCTCCTTTAGAATGGACTGGTTGGATCTCCTTGCAGTCCAAGGGACTCTCAAGAGTCTTCTCCAACACCACAGTTCAAAAGCATCAATTCTTTTGAGGTTCACATATTCTCAGAAATAATATTTGGAAAGTTGGCCACATTATGAAGTACAATTGAATGCTGAGTTGAGTTGTGAGTGCTTAGTAGTCAAGGAGCTAAAGAAAGAAATTGACAAAAAAACTCAGAACACTGTGCTTTAGGAAAACTAAGCAGGGCAAGGCAATGTAAACAGGGAAATGGAAAATTAACTTTTACAGGAATGTAGTGAAAGTAATGAGCCCTTGAATGACAATAAAAATGGAAAGGGCAGGATATAATAAAATTTGGAATTGGGGAGAAGTGAGATGAGTTGAAGTTCCTTTCAGTGTCTATATCGAAGCCTGCCAGATAGTCAGCCCCCATGAAATGTCTGTTAAAGTGTATAGGATGTCAGGTTCCCTACTTAGATCAAAAGGAACATTGTGGGGTCATTTACAGAAACCACAGGAAGAACTGACTGATATAGAAAGATAATTTGGTTTTAAGTATTTGGGGTTTGAGGTACCAAAGAAACATTCATTCTTATCCCATAACTAAGCTTTACAAAACTGTAGTCTTCAACAGTAAGTTCTGCCCATTCTTATTCCTGGTCACCTTGTATCTTTGAATTTAGAAAATAATTATACTGTTAAAATAGAAAAGTAATTTGCAAGCACTTTTTCCATTGTGATAAAGATAATGATACAGGTAAAATATGAATTGCTTTTTGTTATGGCACAGGTGGGAACACGAGCCCAGTCAGAGAGAATCCGGACATATAATTTCACCCAGGATAGAGTCACTGACCACAGGATAGCATATGAAGTTCGTAATATTAAGGTAATAACGCTGAGTATGTTTCATATGCCTTTGATTTTTGAAGAAAGTACAGTCAAATTCTAGAGTAATCTTTGAAATATTACCATGTAACTGAGTTTATGTTAGTACCCCAAATCTGCACACATTTTTCTTAGTTTGCTGATAAGAAATACATTCTTTATGCCAATATGAAAAAGCTGTCTTTTAAATTCAAAATTCTGTTATGCAATCACAGTGTGTTAATGAATTTTCAGTATATGTCTATCCGTTTTCTATTGCCATATAACAAGTAACAGCAAATTTATTGCCTTGAAAGAGTGCCTATTTATCCTCTTATTTACTGTATGTCAGAAATCCAGGTATGACGGAGCTGAGTTCTCTGCTCTGGGTCTCACAAAGCTGAAATCAAGGTGCTGGCCAGCCGGCCTGCCTTTGTAGAGCTTGGAGTCCTCTTCTGAGCTCATGTGGTTGCTGGCAGTATTCCATTTCCTTGAATTGTAGGATTGAAGCCCCCATCTTCTTGCTGGGTATCAGCTGTGTGCCGCTCTCAGCTCCCAAAGGCTGCCCACAGTTGCTTGCGGTCTAGTCCCTTCAATGGACCCTCTCCCACTGAAACTCTTGCAGAAATGGCCTTTTTAAGGGATCGCCTGTTTAGGTCAGCCCCACCTGGAAAAGCATCACTAATTAGTCATGTGATCACTGGAGCGATCATCATCACAGCTTCTGCCTGCTCTTAAGGAAGGGGATTTTGCCAAGGTGTGGACGCCAAGGAGCATCTTAGAATTCTGCCTTCCACAATGTGTATCATTAGATTCGGGTGTTACAATGATGCTTTCAGGGAAAAGACCCTGTCAGTTTGATTTGAACATTAACCTAACTAAATCCCATGTCACCAGGATCATTGACAGTAATCCGTTAATGACGGCATAGAAAAAAAATTTTTTTTCTTCCACATAAACTGCTTCCCATAAAGGACTATGTGGAAAAGGCAGGAGGTAGAAGGTTTTGATCCTTGTCCTTGCTACCATGTGATACCTCGGGCTTCTTTCACTTGATTCTGTCTCATTTTATACACAGAATTAAAGTCCTGATTTTACAGAAGAAATATCTATGGTTTTAACATATTTAGAAATTTCTGTGTGTCTTATGCCACTTCCTCTGTCTTCTGAGCAATTTCAGGCCGTCTTGCATAGGAACATTATAGCCTGTTGAAAAGGAGAAAATATTTACCAACTTCCCTTTCCTCAGGAAACTCACAGTAGTAATACCCAAACATGTTTCGCAATATTGTTCTAGTCACAACATAATTTTTCAGTTGTTTTTCTTATAGTGGTGATAGTTTACCATGAGACAGCTACATTTTTGTGACCTGTAATATTTTTTAGAAGGGCACGTAGGTGCTCAGCAGTGTATTCAGTCATGAAACAGAGGTTAACTGGTTTTTATAGTTATAAAATATATGACTTGGGCCTAAATACTAATATGTTATTACTAACTAAACTAGCATGCTAGCCTCAGAAGGAACAAGGACAGTCATATTGGTATGCTCTACTAATCACGAACCAACTTAAAGGGAAAGAATGAAAATGCTCCATATTAGTGAAGGGAAAAGGTTTGAAAATGGTATGAAAAAAACATTGTTGAGGTAAAACATTAAAATCTGTGGAGAAGGGAACGTCAGCCCACTGCAGTCTTCTTGCCTGGAGAATCCCGTGGACAGAGGAGCCTGCTGGGGCTACAGTCCATGGGGTCGCTGCATCCATGACTTAGCGACTAAACTACTCAGACTCTTAAGGTTATTTCATTGTTGGTAACCTGATATTAGGATGTTTTCCACATTACTCATTTTTTTTTGGTCCCAGTTGAGACAGAATCTCATCAAATCCCGACATCTCTCCTGGGGGAGAATGTCCCAGACCAAAGGGGTGGGCAGGTCTTGAGGTGAGAGCAGTTACTAAACAGAACTCCCTCTGTGCTCGTTCTGGTATCGAACTTACGAGGCAAGATGACTGGCAGCAGGATTCCTTCTCAGGATCACGTTTGCTGCCACGTCAGTTACTATCAGAGCCCTTTAATCTGGAGGGTGATACTGTAACTTGATTGAACTAATTCGCTTTTAATTATTGATAGCTGTTTTATTTATACCCTCCCACATACAGTCCTGGGGACCACTGTAAACCTCTCAGACAACTTGTATTTTTGTAGCACTACGAGATTTATTTATATCCCTATAAAGAGTACTGTGAAAATCACTCAGTTGTGTCAAGTTCTTTGCGAGGCCATGGACTGTACAGTCCATGGAATTCTCCAGGCAAGAACACCGGAGTGGGTAGCCTTGGACTTTGACAGACATCCTACTGTGTGTTTGAAACAGGAAAGTCAAAGTGTTTCCTGTGTGTCAGCCTTCCCAGGTAGCGAAATGGAGGAGCAGGAAAGTCTGCCGGTCACCACACGAACAGCCACTGACCCGGAGTGGAGGGTGTGTGGGCAGTGAGTGGCACACATGTGTGGCTTCCAGCTCTGCTGCCAGTGGGGACTCAGAGGGGCACAGAGGGAGGAGGGTCCACAACCCGCAGCCCACCTGCCAGACTGAAGGCCAGGAGCAACTTGATGTAAAATTGGGCAGGATCTTCCCTCCCCGAGCCCCTTCACTTACAAATGGTCCCTCTCAGGGCTGAAATATCTGTTGCCTGAGGCTGCTGCTGCCGAGTCACGTCAGTCATGTCCGACTCTGTGCAACCCCATAGACGGCAGCCCACCAGGCTCCCCCGTCCCTGGGATTCTCCAGGCAAGAGCACTGGAGTGGGTTGCCATTTCCTTCTCCAATGCATGAAAGTGAAAAGTGAAAGTGAAGTCGCTCAGTCGTGTCCGACTCTTAGCGACCCCATGGACTGCAGTCTACCAGCCTCCTCTGTCCATGGGATTTTCCAGGCCAGAGTACTGGAGTGGGGTGCCATCGCCTTCTCCGGTTAGCAGAGAGCTTAACCTCCAGTTTCTACCCTGTGGTTTCTCAGCATCTGTTGTGTGAGCTACTGAAGTGACCTCTTCCTCCCTCTGATTGGAAGCTCACCCAGCATATTTTGGATTAGAGAATTCTTATCTCCTGCCTTGTCACTTTGGGAATTTTGAATTTCTTTGCTTTTGTTTTTAAGAAGTAACCTAAAATTTCCTACAACACTAAATAAAATGGTACTGGTCTTGTCCTTCAAAAAAAAAAAAAATTAAAATCTGTACACAGGACAGAGAAAGAAACTAGTCAGACTGCATGATTTAGGAACTGAAGAGTTGTATTGGTTGGCCCAAACGTTTGTTCAGTTTTTCCGTAACATCTTATGGAAAAACCCAAACAAACTTCTGGGCCAACCCAACAGATGAGGCAGGAAAAATGATAAAGGCCTTAGCCCCAGGGCAGCTGCTGTAGGACTGAATGGAAGAGTGGAGAGGAAAGGAAGTGGGCGCCTGAGGGTCTCTGCTCAGCCCTCCTCCGCCATTCTACTGCCAGACCTCCTCTCTTTTCCTTGCACTGAGCTCCTCATGGAGCAGCTCTGTTCTTCCATGATCATGATCTTGACCCAAGACAATAATTGGTTTGTTTGGTAAGGAAGTCCAGACAAGCCCCAGTCAATGAGCTTCTTCCCAGAATTTTTAAACTAAGAGATGAAAATGCTCCTTCTCTCTTGGTGGATGAAGCTGAAATATGTAAAGCTTACAAGAGGTTAGAAGCCGTATTTCCAGCCATGGCGAGAAGCAGTCTTCAGTGAGGGAACACTGAAAGCTGATATATTGATCTTTTTTTTTTTTTTTTTATATGCATTTATTTACTTGGCTGTGTCAAGCCTTTGTTGCAGCACCGGGATCTTCTTGTGGGCTCCAGAGCACGTGGGTTTAGTTGCCCTGGGGCATGTGGGATCATAGTTCCCCCACCAGGGATTGACCCATGTCCCCTGCTTTGGGATGGGGATTCTTAACCCCTGGACCAGCAGGGACGCCCCACAGCTGATGTAGTGAAAGGAGCAAAACTGGGAGAACGGGATACAGAGAATCCTGGATGGTATTGTTAGTGATCGGGGTTCTTGGCCTTCCCTAGTCAATAGAAATTGAGTAGAAACCAGACTAGGAATTCAGGTAAAAGGCTTCATTCAGGGCCCTGCTGCAGCACAGTTGCGGCAGGAACAAATAACAGGTTCCCTTATGTACTCTCTTCTGGATGTAGGGATGAGCTTGTTTTTTATGTGGGGTGAGGGTAGGGGTGGCTTAGGTGTTTTGCCCACCCCTTAGGTGGTGGTATGGTGTTATGCACAGTACCAAGCTTTTTTTTTTTTTTTTTGCTCCAAGCCCCTCAAAAAATCACAGTTGGGTTTCTTAGTCTCTTTGTAACTTTGGGTCCAGAATTTGCCCCAGCTGCCCATGCACACAAGTTATTTTTAGGCCCATACAGTTTCTTTGTATTTTGTTGGAGAGGTGTGTCCAGTGCTGCATCGCAGCACTGCAGCAAAGGGTCCCAGCCCCCAGGCCCATCTCAGAATGAATTCCCGCATAATTTATACAAGAGACGTGTGTTCGATCCCTGGGCCAGGAAGATTCTGTGGGTCAAGAAATGACAACCCACTCCAGTATTCTTGCCTAAGAAATCCCATGGACAGAGGGGCCTGGAGAGCTACAGTCCATGGGGTCTCAAAAGAGTTGGACACGACTTAGTGACTAAACACCACCACCATCATGTAATATATTACTTTGTATTTTTATTCTGTTTCTGAAAGTCCCTGTGCAGATCCCTTAGCACCAGCCTATCGCCTGTCCTATATTCCAATCACACTGGAAATTTACTCTTGCCCTGGGTGTCCATTGTATTATTTCCATACCTTTATTCTTACTCGTTCTTTTGACTGAAGTGCTCTGTTTGTCTCTATTTGTAGAAATACTGTTCTCTTTTTAAGATCTAATTCAAAATGTTCCTCCTCTTTAAACAAAATTTCTTACACTGTATTAGGCTAACGTGTTACCTAACTCTCCCACTAGATTGTAAGCTTCCGAAAGCTGGAAACTACAGCTTCCTCATCTTTGATCTTTGTATCACTAGCACTCTGGTTAATCCAATTGAACTCTAAATGTGATGTGATTATCAAGAGTAATGACCCTTTTAACGTAATTTTCAGATGATGAAATCACACTGGCAATAATCATAATTCGAGTTTACAG
>SJYQ01000384.1:164920-197623 GCA_006410935.1 Redunca redunca
TCATTTACAATAAAATAACCATGTGAAGTTACAAAAGGCATATATTACTGTGAAAAGAACATACACTCCACATTTTGCCGATTAATAATGGCAATCATAACTTAACATAATAAAAGAATATATATCTATTGCTTTTCATCATACTTGATAAATACAGTATGAACAAAATTTTCAATGTATACTTTTCACAAGATAATAAATAAGTTAAATAGTTTTTTTTCATATTGAGTTGTGGTGCAGTGGTGCGAATCAACTCAAAACAGCTAAAAATTCAGCAGTTATTCCCCATCAATTACGAACTAAGCTCTACCCAAGGCTTCCAGAAAGAGCAGACAAAATGGTTCTAAATTAAACATCCACTAAGTGAAACCAGTAACCAGTATGAAACTTTGGAATGCAAGGTTTTTTTTCCAGACATACATAACTTTGTTAAAAAACAAACACCTATGGAGCTGAGGTCTACTATCAAGGCATATTCTTGGCAGAATATTGGATTCTAAAAGCTTATAGGTTTAGCAATGCGGTAGTTGGCTGGTTTGTTTACACTGGTCTGGGACAAACAATTAGGAACTTCTCTCAAGATAAGAGTCCCAACATCTGGACTGTAACTAATGCTTTTCAAGTGAAGATATGGAATGGTGGTTGATAGCTGCTGGTGCTGGGTTGATTTTTCCTAAAATCCCAAACTCAGAGACCTAAAAAAGTTTGTTGTTTGGTTTTTTGTTCTATTCGCATCACAACTGCTCTGTTGTGAGTCTTTTGTTCATCAATACAAAAAGTTCGTTGGCTTTTTTCCCGCTCAACAAGAATGAAACTTCGTAATAATAATAATAATAAAAAACAAAAAACGAAGAGGGAACCGAAAGGGGAGGGGTGGGGGCCCCTCCCGGCACTCAAGTTCGAGAAAATAAATTAAAGTTGTGAAGAATATGAGTCAATAATGATGAGCACTAGTATACAGATGGTCGAGCTCTGTGAGAGCTGAATGAACTCTGTACTGTGCAAACTACAAGTCAATATTTAAAACAGACTCTCTGGCTTCTGTTTCTTATTGTTCTGACTTAATAAACATTCACAAATGTGGTGTAATATGAGTAATTCACTGGGGTCGGTTTTGTGCTGTGACGTGTAAAACCTAGTCCTTACCTTAGAGAGCTTCCAGCTGAACAGGGAACCAAAATATGTCACCAACCCTAATTCAGAGTAGCACACTGTATTTATTAATCATTCTTGGGAAGTTTTTTGAGTAAAAAAGAGAGCGGTTGTTATGTTAGACAGTTCCTCAGAAAGAAACTATATGCCAGAAAAGACTGGTTCAAATAGAGTTTTAAGACCAATTGAATTATTTGGAAACAAAGATGAGAAGAAAATTTTTTCTGAAGTTTTTATTTTGAAAGTCAAGTACTCAGAAAAGTTTTACAAATAATTTTAAATAATCAGTTCAATGAATTGTCTAGATTCAACAGTTGTTAATATCTTGTCATATTTGTTTTTTCTCTTTCTCTGATTCATACACATACAGTGATTGTTGAACTATTTAAAAGTTTGTTATTATTTTTTTACATTTTATCTTTTGGATGCATTTCACAGCATATAGAATCAGTTCCTCAACCAAGGATCAAACCCAAGCCCCCTGCACTGGCAGCATGGAGTCTTAACCACTGGACCACTAGGGAAATCCCTGGACTATTTAAAAGTTAGTTTCTGATCTTATAACACTACTCCTAAATATTTTATCACATCCTAAGAATAAGGGCATTCTCATACAAAATTATAACTCCATTATCACACTGAAAATTGAAAATGTTAGTCGCTCAGTCGTGTCCAACTCTGTGATTCCATGGACTGTAGCCCACGAGGCTCCTCTGTCCATGGGATTCTCCAGGCAAGAATGCAGGAGTGGGTAGCCATTCCATTCTCCAGGGGGCTCTTTCCAATCTGGGTCTCCTACATTGCAGGCAGATTCTTTATTCTCTGAGCCATCAGGGAAGCCCACAATATATACTAATTATATATTAATAATATAATAATTATATTATATGACCTAATAAAGTGAAGTTGCTCAGTCGTGTCCAATTCTTTGCAATCCCATAGACTGTAGCCTATCAGGCTCCTCCATCCATGGGATTTTCCAGGCAAGAATCCTGGAGTGGGTTGCCACTTCCTTCTCCAGGGGATCTTCCCGACTCAGGTATTGAACCTGGGTCTCCCACATTTTAGGCAAACGCTTTACCATCTGAGCCACTATTATATATTAATAATATAATAATAATTGTATTATATGACCTAATAGCTATTACAAATTAAAATTTCTTCAATTATCCCTCCAATTTTTTTTAGCTGTTTTTCTTTGTTTGTCCAATCCAGGATACAACCAAGATTCACACATTACGTTTGCCAGTATCTCTTTAGTTTTTTAATTATCCCCCAAGTTTTTCCCCACATGACATGGACGTTTTAAAGAGTCCCACAGGGTTGTTTTGTAAAATAGTCTACATTCTAAATTTGTCTGGCTGTTTGCTCATGCTGTTGGTAACTTTGATTCATCCTCTAAATGTTCTATAGGCTTCCCTAGTGTCTCACCTGCAATGAGGGAGACCTGGGTTCCATCCCTGGGTTGGGAAGATTCCCTGGAGAAGGGAAAGTCTACCCATTCCAGTATTCTGGCCTGGAGAATTTAATGTACTATAACGGCAACCCACTCCAGTAACATTGCCTGGAAAATCTCATGGACAGAGGAGCCTGGTGAGCTGCAGTCCATGGGGTTGAAAAGAGTCGGGAACGACTGAGCGACTAACACTTATTTACTTAACGTAAAATTATGTCTCAGTTCAGTTCAGTTCAGTCACTCAGTTGTGTCCCACTCTTTGCGACCCCATGAATTGCAGCCCGCCAGGCCTATCTGTCCACCAACTCCCGGAGTTCACCCAAACTCATGTCCATCGAGTCGGTGATGCCATCCAGCCATCTCATCCTCTGTCGTCCCCTTCTTCTCCTGCCCCCAATCCCTCCCAGCATCAGTCTTTTTCCAATGAGTCAACTCTTCGCATGAGGTGGCCAAAGTACTGGAGTTTCAGCTTTAGCGTCAGTCCTTCCAAAGAACACCCAGGACTGATCTTTAGAATAGACTGGTTGGACCTCCTTGCAGTCCAAGGGACTCTCAAGAGTCTTCTCCAACACCACAGTTCAAAAGCATCGATTCTTTGGCACTCAGCTTTCTTCACAGTCCAACTCTCACATCCATACATATACCACTGGAAAAAGCATAGCCTTGACTAGACAGACCTTTGTTGAGAAAGTAATGTCTCTGCTTTTGAATATGCTGTCTAGGTTGGTCATAACTTTCCTTCCAAGGAGTAAGTGTCTTTTAATTTCATGGCTGCAGTCACCATCTGCAGTGATTTTGGAGCCCCGAAAAATAAAGTCTGACACTGTTTCCACTGTCTCCCCATTTATTTCCCATGAAGTGATGGGACCAGATGCCATGATCTTCGTTTTCTGAATGTTGAGCTTCAAGCCAACTTTTTCACTCTCCACTTTCACTTTCATTAAGAGGCTTTTTAGTTCCTCTTCCCTTTCTGCCATAAGGGTGGTGTCATCTGCATATCTGAGGTTATTGATATTTTTCCCAGCAATCTTGATTCCAGCTTGTGCTTTTTCCAGCCCAGCGTTTCTCCTGATGTACCCTGCATATAAGTTAAATAAGCAGGGTGATAATATACAGCCTGACGTACTCCTTTTCCTAAAGATGAGTTAAATTCAGATTAAACACGTTTGGTAAGACTACTTCATAGATGATATTGTGATACTATATCATAGTTCCTGCTGTTAGTGATGCTAAGTTTGGAAGCTGGCAGACTGCATAGTAATAGAAATGGAGCAAGCTCTCCATGCTTTCTTTAATAATGAGTATATAATCTGCAGGGTAATACTTTGTCATCATAAACAGTTGATTTCTCATTGTGCAAGGCTTCTGAAATGACCCCAGTGATCCCTGTTCCTGGCACTTCACACACTTGTGTAATCTCCCCTTGAAAGTGGACCAGATTTATTGACTCTTTTTAACAGGTAAAATACGGTGGAAGTGGCGGGATTGTCACTCCTGATATGAGGTTGTAGAAAGACTCGCTTCTGGCTCTGTTTCTGCCTCTCTCTTGGGTCACTTGTGCTGGTGGCAGCAAGGTGCTATCATTAGCAGCCCTATGGAATGAGCCTCATTGTTTGGCAAAACCGAGTCCATTGGTCCAACAGTCCTCAACAGCCTGCCAGCTGGCACACGAGTGGGCTTGGAAGTGGGCCGTGTACCCCTAGTTGTGTCCTGAAATGACTGTGGACAGTCTTAACTATGATTTCAGGAGAGCCCTACTCCAGGACGTGACCCTCAGACACCTCAGACACTGAGTCAATTATGGTTTCTTGGTTTCAGCCACTGATAGGGTAATTTGTTACAACCCAAATATGTAACTGAAAAACCCAATGACTTTTAATCTGTGTTTAACCTCAAGGAATGATTCTTGCTTTGCCTGAGACATCTGTTACATTTGGAGTTACAAAATGGTGATGTTCTCAGACTTTCATTCTTTCTAAATTTATTAGCTGACATTCTTTTTAAATTATTTATTTATTTATTATTTGGCTGTGCTGGGTCTTTTTGCTGAGCAAAGGCAGTGGGAACAGGGCGGGGGACGGCAGGGCTACTCTTGTGGTGTGCAGGCTTCTCATTGCAGTGGCTCCTTGTTGCAGAGCACAGGTTTTAGGCTTGTGGGCTCGGTAGATGTGGTGCACGGGCTTAGTTGCCCTATGGCATGTGGGATCTTCTCGGACCAGGGATCAAACTTGTGTCCCCTGCATTGGCCGGCGGATTCTTATCCACTGTACCATCAGGGAAGTCCAGAAACAGATTTTTGTTTTCAGGAATGTTTCGTAACAGATAAACGTTTATTTAAGGAAATGTAAATATCAATAACCTCAGATATGCAGATAACACCACCCTTATGGCAGAAAGTGAAGAGGAACTGAAAAGCCTCTTGGTGAAAGGGAAAGAAGAGAGTGAAGAAGTTGGCTTAAAGCTCAACATTCAGAAAACGAAGATCATGGCATCTAGTCCCATCACTTCATGGGAAATAGATGGGAAAACAGTGGAAATAGTGTCAGACTTTATTTTTCAGGGCTCCAAAATCATTGCAGATGGTGATTGCAGCCATGAAATTAAAAGATGCTTACTCCTTGGAAGGAAAGTTATGACCAACCTAGACAGCATATTCAAAAGCAGAGACATTACTTTGCCAACAAAGGTCCATCTAGTCAAGGCTATGGTTTTTCCAGAGTCATGGATGGATGTGAGAGTTGGACTGTGAAGAAGGCTGAGCGCCAAAGAATTGATGCTTTTGAACTGTGGTGTTGGAGAAGGCTCTTGAGACTCCCTTGGACTGCAAGGAGATCCAACCAGTCCATTCTGAAGGAGATCAGCCCTGGGTGTTCTTTGGAAGGACTGATGCTAAAGCTGAAACTCCAGTACTTTGGCCACCTCATGCGAAGAGTTGACTCATTGGAAAAGACTCTGATGCTGGGAGGGATTTGGAGTCAGGAGGAGAAGGGGACGACAGAGGATGAGATGGCTGGATGGCATCACCGACTCGATGGACATGAGTTTGGGTGAACTCCGGGAGATGGTGATGGACAAGGAGGCCTGGCATGCTGTGATTCATGGGGTCGCAAAGAGTCGGACACGACTGAGCGACTGAATGAACTGAACTGAAGTGTTAACACATCGTGTGAAACGAGGCAAAATGAAGATCGTCTACCTTAATGTTTTTCGTTAGTCTGCCTTAATGTTTTCTCAAACCTTGGTGTTCATACCAATCACTTGGGAAACGTGCCGTAAGGCAGATGCTGACTCAGTAGGTGTGGGGCCTGTGATTCTGCATTTCCAACAGGCTCCCAGGTGATGGCCAACTCTCATGATGGCCCACAGACACCACTTGGAGCAGCAAGGATCTATGACATCTGTTAGTTAATAATGAATGCTTTCAGTTGTTCTATACTTTATTTTTGGACAATGAGATTCAGTTAAATTCACAATCCTGCATTATGCAGATAGACCTTTAGTCCCCCAAACTACAAAGGTAAACTTGACATTTTTAACTGTAAATAGAAAAATATTAGGAATGGACCTTTAACCATGCCCTCCTCCGAGGGATCTTCCTGACCCAGGGATCAAACCAGTGTGTCTTGCATCTCTTGCTGGGCCTTTAAGCCAAAGATAAATCAGGGTTCTTGTAAAACAGTCTAAGAAGCCAAAGTTCACTGCCTCGTATAATCAACACCTTTAAAATAGCAAGGAGTAACAAACTTTATTTAACAAGTACATTTTGGAACTTCCCTGCTGCTTCGGTGGCTAAGACTCCCCACTCCTAATGCAAGCGACTGGGGTTTTGGAGAAGGCAATGGCACCCCACTCCAGTACTCTTGCCTGGAAAATCCATGGACAGAGGAGCCTGGCAGGCTGCAGTCCATGGGGTCGCTGAGGGTCAGACACGACTGAGCGACTTCACTTTCACTTTTCACCTTCATGCATTGGAGGAAATGGCAACCCACTCCAGTGTTCTTGCCTGGAGAATCCCAGGGACGGGGGAGCCAGGTGGGCTGCCGTCTATGGGGTCGCACAGAGTCGGACACAACTGAAGCGACTTAGCAGCAGCAGCAGCACCAGCAGGGAACTAGGGGCCTTCCCAGGTGGCTCAGTGGTAAAGACCCTGCCTGCCAATCACTGGTTCGATTCCTGGGTGGGGAAGACCCCCCGCTGGAGGAGGAAATGGAAACCTACTCCAGTATTCTTGCCATGGACAGAGGAACCTGGCAGGCTGCATGCAGTCCATAGGGTTGCAAGGAGTCAGACACGACTGAGCAACTGTACACCCACTCATACAAGGAACTGGATCCCACATCCTGCAACTAAGACCTGGCCCAGCCAAATAAATAAATATTAAAATAAATAAACAAACAAACCTTAGAGATGGTTAGAAATTGAGTCAAGGAACCTAGGATCACCAAACTAGTACAAAGAAATTGTTTTTAAAATCATTTGTCTCTAGTGTTGGGGGGCAACAGTGATTAGGAAACATGCGTTGGCAGGGGTGGAGCTTTTGGGGTGCTGGTAATGTTCTATTTCCGGGCCTGAATGAAGGCTACATGGCTGTATTCATTTTGTAATAACTGTATTTACAATTGAGTTATTTTGGACAGTTGTATTCACCTGTGTAACTACCAGCCCAATCAAGAAGCGAACATTTCCACCACCCCTGAAAGTTTCTTTGTGTTCCTTTCCCATCAAGAGAGCAGTCTGTTACCGACACCACTCCCCCAACAGTGGCTGCCTCTTTCTTGATTTTGATTCATCAGAACTTATTTTCATTGTTCTGGAACTTCACATAAACTGTCATAGAGCATATACTCCCTGTATATCTAGTTTCTTCTGTTCAAAATTTTTGATATTCAGTTTACAATTGCAGGTATCAAAGACTGTTTCTTTTTATTTCTGAGTAGTATTACACTGTATGAATATACGACCATTCATTTCTTTCATTCTACTGATGCATATTTGGATGATTCCCAGTTTTGACTATTATGGATAAAGCTTCTATGAACATCCTTGGACAAGTCTTTAAAAAAAAAAATAACTTCATTTATTTATTTTTGGCTGCGCTGGGTCTTTGTGCTGAGTGTGCTTTTCTCGTTTCAGCAAGTGGAAGCTGCTCTCTAGTTGCAGCGCTCGGACTTCTCTTGCTGCGGAGCGCGGGCTCTTGGGCACTTGGGCTTCAGCAGCTGTGGCTCCGGGGCTCTAGAGCACAGGCTCAGTAGCTGAGGCGCGTGGGCTTAGTCGCTTTGCTGCATGCTCAGGGATCGAACTCACGTCTCCCACATTAGCAGGTGGATTCTTTACCACTGAGCCACCGGGGAACCCCTGCACAAGGCTCTGTAGACATGTTTTCATTTCTCTTGGGCAGATGCATAGGTGTGAAATTGTTGGGCATTTAACATTGAAAGAAACTACCAAACAGGTTTTAAAAGTGGATATATCAATTTATAGTCATCAGTTCAGTTCAGTTGCTCAGTCATGTCCGACTCTTTGCGACCCCATGAATAGCAGCACGCCAGGCCTCCCTGTCCATCACCAACTCCCGGAGTTCACTCAGACTCACGTCCATCGAGTCTGTGATGCCATCCAGCCATCTCATCCTCTGTCGTCCCCTTCACCTCCTGCCCCCAATCCCTCCCAGCATCAGAGTCTTTTCCAATGAGTCAACTCTTCTCATGAGGTGGCCAAAGTACTGGAGTTTCAGCTTTAGCATCATTCCCTCCAAAGAAATCCCAGGGCTGATCTCCTTCAGAATGGACTGGTTGGATCTCCTTGCACTCCAAGGGACTCTCAAGAGTCTTCTCCAACACCACAGTTCAAAAGCATCAATTCTTCGGCGCTCAGCCTTCTTCACAGTCCAACTCTCACATCCATACATGACCACAGGAAAAACCATAGCCTTGACCAGATGAACCTTAGTCGGCAGAGTAATGTCCCTGCTCTTGAATATGCTATCTAGGTTGGTCATAACTTTCCTTCCAAGGAGTAAGCGTCTTTTAATTTCATGGCTGCAATCACCATCTGCAGTGATTTTGGAGCCCAAAAAATAGTATTAATATATGAGAGTTCCAATGGCTCCCTATTATCACCAACATTTAAATTGTTGACCTTTTTTAAAAGATAATTGCCCTACATACAATGTTTTTGTTGGATAGTATTGTTGATCCTTATTTTTAATATTATTGATCTTAAGTTTAGTCATTCTAGTGGGTGTGCAATGTTTCCTCATTGTGACTTTAATTTGCATTCATCTGATGATGAACAACATTGAAAGTTGAACAGCTTTTCATACGTTTATTGAGTATAATATGTATTACAGACAGTTTTTCCTAGTCTCTGACTTGCATTTTTATTTTTTCACTGCTTTTTGATGGGCAAAGCTGTAATCTTGTTTGTTTTTAAAAAAAATTTTTTTTAATTTTTACTTATTGAGCACACAGAGTAGTCAAATTCAGAGACCTGAAGTAGAATGGTAGTTTCCAGGGATTTTAGGGAGGAAGACAGAGATATTATGCATGGTACAAAGTTGCAGTTTTGCAAGATATAAACGGATGGTAGTGATGGTGGCAAAACAAGGTGAATATATTTAATGCCAAAGCAATGAAAAATTTTAAAATTGTTAAAATGGTAACCTTTATGTAAAGTATATTTTATAGAATTTAAAAATTGTTTTAAGTGTTTTTTTTCCCAGCTGGTATTAGTGCAGGAGGGAAAGCAATCATTATTACTAATAACTTAATTCTCTCTGGTGTACCTGAAAGACACCCAAGGAAGGTACAGAAGAGATACTGGGGTCCAGAGCCCCACTTAGTTTAATGTCTCTGTCCTGGAGTATTGCCATTAGACCCTCATCAGTTAATTAGAAAAGAAAGACAGTTTGACTAAGAGTTATTCATCTGTGTGTTATTCACCGATTCATGTACTAATACTAAAGATTTAATTCACTAGGTTATGGTAACACATGGCAGGCAAACTAGCAGCAGGAGCAGACTGATTTTTAAGTAAAAGTTCTCTAACCTTAACCCCTAACTTAACTTTAAAAAAATCTAAGCACTTGATTTTGAATATTTAAATGTTGATCTGTCACATATAAACAGTTTTGTACAGCATAAACTACTATATTATTTCAAGGAATGTGTAAGCATGTATGAATACCATGTTTTGAGGATCTTGGGTTTTTGTACCCAAGGTATGTTGTTTAAATAGTTTAATTTAGAACTCTTTGGAACTTCTTAGTAAAGACAATTATAGAATCTTCAACTGATTTTTGGAAAGGATGTGAAAGAAGAAATATGAGTAACCCTCTTATTAAGAAGTTATGAAAATAATTTTGCTCCTTAGTTGATGAAGTGTTGATTAGCTGAGCTGTCACTGTTTCTGTGAATGTGCCTGATTTGCCCATCTAAGACCATCAGAACTGCTGTTCTCTAGGACCTCATCTTTGTCTAAGATATCCTAGTGAACCTACATATCATTTAGTACTGAAAATACTGTAATACTCTTCAGAACCTTTGAAAAGAAGTGTGGAGGAGCTGGAAGGCTTTGAGCAGACACGGAAAATGTATTTGCTCCACTCATGACGAAGGTTGGGAGCTGGAACGAGCATAACGGAGGGTTATGAGCGTTCATCGAGTGCCTGAGGCTGGGAACGGATGACGAAGGGTCAATACACCTGGCCTTGAAGCATTCAAAGGCTTCCTTATGACCACCTGTTTCCTGGGAGCAAGGACTGTTCTTTCACAATAAGACTCCCTTTAGAGTTTTGCCAGTCATGTTATGTCTTAGGTGGTGGGAACTGTATTTTATGCTTGAATGCTTTAATGTTTACCTGGAATGGCTACGTGCAAGTCTGCCTTATGCTCTATTCCCTGAAAATTATAAAACTGCACAGCTGGATAATAAACTTTGTCAGTCCACTAGAGGCTGTCCCTGAATGTTCCTTTCAGAGCTCGGTTCTCTGAGCCTTAAAACTGGCGCCCAACGTGGGGCTCAAAGCAGCAGACTGGTTTTGAACAAGGACCGCACTCCTGCAGAAGTGAGGTAAGCAGGATGGGACATCAGACAAGTAAGATTCCTTTTGTTCATCTCATGCATCATTTCTTGAAACAATACGGGGTTAATATACCTGAAGAACAGTTAACTAGCTGTTACCAGACGGTAGTTAAATATAATCCATGGTTCCCGGAGGAAGGAACCTTGGATTTACAAACTTGGACCAGAATAAAAAACAATGTTCTAAAAGCTTATAGACAGGGGGTAAAAATTCCCCCACAATGGTGGGTAACCTGGTCTCTTTTACCAGGGACGGGGGAGCCTGATGGGCTGCCGTCTCTGGGGTCGCACAGAGTTGGACACGACTAAAGTGACTTAGCAGCAGCAGACTGGAACAACTAGAGGGCTTGGGAGGAGATTTAGAGGTTGAAACTGTTCGATCCCTGCATGAATATGAATTGGAAGAGAAGGATCTATCTGAGGTTTTAAATCAGAAAAATGTAATGCTACAGCAGATTACAGACAAACAGGAGTCACAAGCTGCCTCGATGCCAAAAACAGCTAAAAAATCAACTTTACCAGAAGTCCCTGATCCGCCTTTACCTTGCTTTTCCTGAGCTCATATTAACAAGCCTCTAACCCCTGCCCCTCCTCCGGCCTTTCCACCCGCCCCGATGCTGTCTGTTGCTGCTACTGCTCCCCAGTTTCCTAAATTCCTCCTCGGGACATGCCTCTTTGTGCGTGGGCTTTTCCGGTCCAATTTAATAATCCTCAACCTGGACATAATCAGTGGCAACCACCTGATTTCAGTTTGCTCACGCAATTCAAAAAGGCATGTATGTTGTGTGGACCTACTAAGCGGATCAGGCTTCATGCAGATTTTTTTTACAGTTGCTAAAATGGTTATGACTCCACAACAGCTACTGCAGTGGCAAATGTGGGTCACAGATGACGCCAAATTAATCTTGCAAGAACAGCAAAGCAGGGGAAACCCTGCTGGACTAAATTTTGAAATTCTCACTGGCACCGGAGCTATGGCTGAAACTGCTGCACAATTACAATTTGTGCAGCCACCCATGTTGTACTGGATTAAGGAAGTAGCTATCAGAGCATGGGCTAAAATCGACAGTTCCACCTCTGATGGATCCTTTGTAAAAATATTGCAGGGACCAACTGAAGGAAATCAGCAGCCCTGATTTTTCTTTGGAAGGAATGATGCTAAAGCTGAAACTCCGGTACTTTGGCCACCTCATGCGAAGAGTTGACTCATTGGAAAAGACTCTGATGCTGGGAGGGATTGAAGGCAGGAGGAGAAGGGGACGACCGAGGATGAGATGGCTGGATGGCATCACGGACTCGATGGACGTGAGTCTGAGTGAACTCCAGGAGATGGTGATGGACAGGGAGGCTTGGCGTGCTGCGATTCATGGGGTCGCAAGGAGACACGACTGAGCGACTGAACTCAACTGAACTAAAGAATATGCTCTGTTTATTGGTAAATTGAAGGAGGCCATTGATCACAGTCTTAAGGGTGCATCTCTGCGAGAAATCATTTTGAAACAATTGGCTTTTGATAATGCTAATAAAGATTGTCAGGCCATTATCAGACCCATTAGGGAGCAAGGAAGAGTTATGGAATATTTGAAAGCTTGCAGGAATGTGGGGATGATTCAACATAAAGCTAAAATAGCCGCTCTAGAAACCTTAAATGTTTCCCAAAAATCCAAAGCTAAATGTTTTAATTGCGGCAAGCCAAGACACTTGCGGAGGCAGTGTCGCCTGCCTCAACAAACACAGGTTTTTCTCCTGATAAAGGAGGGGCTATTAAAACTAAGCCCCCTGGGCTCTGCCCAAGGTGTAAAAAGGGGAATCATTGGCTGAATGAATGCCGCTCTAAATTCGATAAACAAGGTAATGCCTTACCCATCCAGACACCTCCTTCGGGAAACTAGGACAGGGGCTTTCCTCTAGCCCCATTAACAAGGAGGACAACCAAATATTACTGAATTAACAGCGGCTACCAGACATAGCGCATGTGTAAACATCCCTGCTCTCTGAGATATGGAATTATTAATGGTAAATAACCCTATGAAAATCTTAACTGGATATTTTAGCCCTATACCGAAAAATACTGTGGGCCTCCTGTTGGGACGAAGCAGCAACACCATGCGCAGGATAATTGTCCATACCGGAATCACTGATGAAGATTAAATGGGTGAAATTGCAGTGATGTTACATGTGACTCACAACTAGTATTTACAAAAGGGTGACAGATTTGCTCAGCTATTGCTATTACCCTATGTGCCCCCACTTAATAGAAAGGAAGATACCAGAACAGGTGGCTTTGGGAATACTAACGTTACTGCAGCCCTTTCAACTGTTATAAAAGAAATTAATAGGCCCACGTTAAAATTAAAAATCAGAGGGAGAACTTTTGAAGGAATGTTAGACACTGGGGCGGATGTTTCCATCATAAGAACAGAGGAATGGCCTTTGGACTGGCCTGCGGTTTTAGCCTCACACCAGATGGTGGGAGTAAGAACTGCAGATGCAGCCTGAACTTATGTTAGTTCATCTTACTTACAAGCCCTGGGCCCTGATCAATTAGTCGCTTACATTAAACCATACATTGCCCCATTACCATTAAATATGTGGGGAAGAGACTTTCTACAACAAGCTCAAGCAACTATACAATTGAATGAAACTTTTTCTTAGGGGTCATGGAGATAAAGCCACTGAAGTTAGAATGGAAGTCTAATAAACCTATCTGGACAGCTCAGTGGCCCCTATCAAAAGAGAAACTGTCCGCTTTGCATATTTTGGTGGCTGAACTACTACAACAAAATAGAATAGAAACTACTCAATCACCGTGGAATTCACCAGTTTTTGTCATTAAAAAGAAATCAGGTAAATGGAGAATGCTAACAGATTTAAGGAATATTAACACTATAATGATTCCTATGGGAGCATTACAGCCAGGACTCCTGAGCCCTGCTATGGTTCCTAAGGACTGGGCTGTTATGATTATTGACTTAAAAGATTGTTTTTTCACTATACCCTTACATCCAGATGACAGGCAATGCTTTGCCTTCTCAATACCTTCTATTAATAATCAATCTCCTGTTCAACAGTATCAATGGAAGGTCCTACCCCAAGGTATGATGAACTCCCCCATGGCCTGTCAATTCGTTGTTGATAAAATTTTGCAACCCATCAGACAGCAATTTCCTGAAGCACATGTCATTCATTACATGGATGACATTTTATTGGCTTCTCCCTCAGAATCTCAATTGAATTTATTAGGTAATGAGATCATAACTAATTTAACTAATCATGGACTGCTAATAGCAGAAGATAGATTGCAACACCACTCCCCTTTTAAATATCTTCGATACCTTATGGACCGCTCCACTGTAAAGCCACAGAAACTCTATCAGATGATTTCCAGAAACTTCTTGGGGATATTAATTGGCTACGACCTACTTTGGGGATTCCCACATATGCTTTACAAAATTTATTCAAATTATTAGAAGGTTCCTCTGATTTGAATAGCCCCCGACAACTTACTCCTGAGGCTGAGAAAGAATTACAATTGGTAGAACAGAGAATTCAACAAGCATTTGTTTACCGTATTAATTACAATTCCCCTTTTCAGATATATGTCTTTGGTACTAAGATATCTCCTACTGCCATTATAGTGCAGGATAATCACCCTATTGAATGGGTATATCTCCATTCCAAACAGACTAAACTCATTGTTTCCTATATAGACTTGATAGGGAAAATCATTTTTCTTGCACGCTCTCGTTTACACGCTATAGCTGGATATGATCCTACTAAGATTTACCTACCTTTGGCAAAAACAGAAATTGATAATGCTCTCCAGGTGTCCACTACTATTCAGATAGCCCTTGCTGACTATTCAGGGAAATTGTTGGCCAACCCACCTAATGGAAAATTATGAAATTTCTTGCAAAATACTTCCTTTATCATCAATAATATTATTTCTGAACATCCTCTCATGAATGCACCTATTTCATAGATGGAAATAAGGCAGGATGGGCAGCCATAATAGGTCCCAACCTGCAGAAAAAAAAATTAAAAGTCCCTATCAATCCATTCAAAAAATAGAATTATTCACTTTATATTGTTTACTTACTCTAATAAAAACCCCATTGAATGTTTTAACTGATTCTCGCTATGTAGCACATCTTTTTCCATCCTTTGTAACGGCTCATTTTATATCCAATGAAAGTGATCTTATACATTTGTTCTCATTAATTCAGCAAGAAATAAGAGCTAGACTCCATCCCTTCTTCATTACTCACATTCGTGCTCATTCCCATTTACCAGGACCCCTCAATCAAAGCAATGATTTGGCTAATCGCCTCATTGCCCCTATATTTTCTTCCCCCGAACAGGAACATCAGCTCTTCCATATCAACGCTAATAGATTACATGTTCAGTATAAGATACCGTTACAAATGGCTAGAAAAATTGTTTAGGACTGTACTACATGTGCCCCCTTTCATTTGACCACTAGTCCCCAGGGGACTAATCCTAGAGGCTTACAAGCAAATGAATTATGGCAAGCTGATTTTACACATTACAAACTGCCCCCTTTTAAATTGTTATTTGTAGTCATAGATACCTTTTCTGGCTTCATCTGGGCAATTCCTTCTACCACTGAGACCACTAAAGCTGCCATCACAGCTCTTCTGCAGTGTTTTTCAGTGATGGGGATCCCTGCCTCCATTAAAACGGACAATGGTCCTGCTTTTACAGCCAATGCTTTTCATGATTTCATGCATCAATGGGATATTTGCCATCTTACTGGCATCCCATACAACCCTCAAGGCCAAGTCATCATTGAACGGGCCCCACCGTACACTCAAGCTCGTTCTTAATAAACAAAACAGGGGGAATAAACTGAGGGACCCCTATGGACCTAAAGCCATCTTGCCTATAGCCCTTCTAACAATCAATTATTTTAATTTGCCTCTACACAGTCAGGAAACACGAGCAGAGTGACATTTTTCTGATTCACCCTCGCGTATGCCTGAACAAACTGCCGTTTGGGTTAAATGCCTTGATCAATGGCGGCCAGGGACACTTAAGTTCCTAGGCAAGGGATATTGTCTTGTCATTTTAGATGGTGGAACGGAACAGTGGGTCCCACTCAGAAGAGTCAGAAGACGGACAGGCCTTGCTCCACACCCCCCGACCAGTAACAGCAATAAAACGGAAACTGCAACAGATGACGCTGAACGACAGCAAGAAAATAAAATGTCCCCGGCATAATGTGCCTTTTCTGACCTGGGCGCAAAAGAAAAATCTGTCAAGACGAGCTGAAGATACTCTATTGATGACCAACAGTGAGGTAACACCAGAAAAACTGTTGCTGGCCATGATGGCCATTTTAACCTGCGCTTCTGGGGTAAGTGGTAATTACACCTATTGGGCTTATATCCCCAACCCACCTCTCTTACAAGTGGTGGATTGGACAGAATCATCTCCTGTGGTTTTCACAAATGATAGCTTACATTTTCCTGCCCACTGGTCGGATCTAGGACCATGAGTAAAAGAAGAAGAAGGAAAAAAAGTTAATTTAACACTTACATACCCAGTGCTCCCCATCTGTTTCGGTGCCCTCCCTTTGTGTCTCCATCTGTATCCACGATGGTGGGCTTGCTCTTTCTCAAATGGCTCTTTCCATCTTGGAACGTTTGCTACCATGACCTTTGTTCTCAACTGGACAAAGACTACCTACCATGGACAAATAGCCAACTTCACTCACTATCTATTTAGGCCTTCTGAGCCTCCTCATGACAACATATTTTGGAAGAAAAAATCATCTGTGCCGGGAATGGACTGGTCCACCTGTAGAGGAAGGTTTGGAAAAGTCTCTTTTCACACCTACATGACTTTTGTAGATTGGGGGACTCGTGGACTCTTTGTGAATTGCTCAGAATCTCAAGAAAATAATAACACGTGCCAATGGTATAATGTTTCAGCACCGCATTTTAACAGAACACAAACAGGACTCTGGCATCGACGCGATGAACTTTTGAACTGGTACAATGGAGGTCTTTCACCTCCCAGACCCCAGATAATCAGTCCCATCCTAGGGCCTGAACACTGGCATCTTTGGAAAATTCCTTGCTTGTCCCGGTTTAGTGTCTCATATGCTTATGCACATGTTTCCATCCCACAAAATTATACTATTGAGTATAATTATACTGGTTATGTTCGTGCTTGTGTAAATGCACCCTATCTTTTTGCTATTGGACAATTTAGGAGTAATGGCTCAACTCTGTCCTGCACTGAGTGTCGTTTGTATACTTGTTTAAATCTTAGTGTGCCAATTAATGTTGCTAAAGACAGTGTTTTTAGTCCAGCAAAGGACTGACTTGTGGGTTCCAGTCCAGATCTCTGAACCCTGGTCAGATTCCATGTTGTTGTCTTTTGTTCTGAGAGAATCCCTAAAAGGAAGCAAACGCTTTCTGGGCTGGATCATAGCTGCTATAGTGGGTATTATTTCAGTTGTAACCGTTGGTACAGTTTCCGGAATGGCATTGTACAATTCTATTCAGAATCATGATTTCATTACTGCCTGGAAAAAGGACTCATGATCTCTGGGCCCGGCAAACTCAGATAGATCAGCAAATTCAAACACGCTTAGATGACTTAGGAGCTGCCCTTATGTATGTGGGGGGTGATCTGCATGCTTTACAGGTACAATTGAAATTGCAGTATCACTGGAATTTCACTACTTTCTGTTTGACCAATATGCCCTACAAAGCCACTGAATATCCTTGGGAACAAATAAAGTTCCATCTTTTAGGTTCAAAATCAAACATTAGTCTAGATATAGAAAAACTGAAGCAACAAATCACGTCTACCTTCAGCAGCATTCCCCATGTTATATAACACTGACTTCAATAATGCACTATCCGCTAGTACCTCCTTTCTAAATCCAAAAAATTGGGTACCCCATACAATGGCTACTTATGCGCTGATCTGTTTATTGTTTTTGTTCTTGTAGGATTCCGAACGTTGTGTGCTCGACCCACCTCCGCCCAAAAAACAGGAGTAACTGTGGCTGCAGCAGTCCTTGCTCTTAAG
The DNA here is from genome assembly GCA_006410935.1 of Redunca redunca. Lineage (NCBI taxonomy): Eukaryota > Metazoa > Chordata > Mammalia > Artiodactyla > Bovidae > Redunca > Redunca redunca. Next base: position 182,676 of record SJYQ01000384.1, read on the forward strand.
GAAAAAGGGAGGAAATATGGAGGAGCTGGAAGGCTTTGAGCAGACACGGAAAATGTATTTGCTCCACTCATGACGAAGGTTGGGAGCTGGAACGAGCATAACGGAGGGTTATGAGCGTTCATCGAGTGCCTGAGGCTAGGAACGGAGGACGAAGGGTCAATACGCCCGGCCTTGAAGCATTCAAAGGCTTCCTCATGACCACCTGTTTCCTGGGAGCAAGGACTGTTCTTTCACGATAAGACTCCCTTTAGAGTTTTGCCCGTCATGTTACGTCTTAGGTGGTGGGAACTGTATTTTATGCTTGAACGCTTTAATGTTTATTTGGAATGGCTACGTGCAAGTCTGCCTTGTACTCTATTCCCTGAGAATTATAAAACTGCACAGCTGGATAATAAACTTTGTCAGTCCACTAGAGGCTGTCCCTGAATGTTCCTTTCAGAGCGCGGTTCTCCGAGCCTTACAAGAAGCAACAGGAAACACAAAGTTTTCTTTGTAGAAATTGCTCATGTTTTCGAATAAGTGGGTGCCTCATTTTTCATAAATTCTAAATGAAAAGCCAACAGTTATTCAATATTTGTATTTTAGTCACAGTGTAAGCAATTATTGATCTAATCAACAAGTATTTATTGAAGCATCCTATGTCCTATGAAATTTAGATCATTCCATTCTCCCAGAATCCTATGAAATACTATTATCCCCAATTTCCAGACAGGGAAAAGTTCTGACAGAAAATTTACACAACTAATGAATATTAAAACGGGACTTCCACTCTAGACTTCAAACCCACAGCTCGAAACCATCAAATCTGGAAAAAACGCTTGCCGATTCCGTTAGTTAAAGCAGTAGCCCCCAAGAAGCCTCGCGATATTACTGGAACTACTGATCCCAACATGCACAGCGGCTCCTGTGAGACAGCCTAAGCCGCAGAGTCCGCGGGGTCCCGGCATGCCTCGAGGCGCGAAAGGCGACCTGGGAGCCGTAGTTCTCCTGGGCACCTACCGGTATTGCCAGCGCGGCGGTGGCGGATCGCTTGGTTCCAGTTTGTAGGTCTTGTGAGGGCGAGCTGAGGCGGAGAAAGGGCGTGGAACTGGAACCGGGTGAGTCAGGCACTGTCTACGCGATAAAGGGAGGCGGCACCGCGGAGCGGGGCTGACTTAAATCAGCGCGGCAGTCTTTTCAGGGACACAGCGGTCTCGGCGTCAGCGAAAAGAGAGCGAGGAGGCGCCAGAGCCCGGTTCTCGTCCTTCGCTCCCCGCCGCCCTCTTCACCATGCAGTCCCGGGAAGAAGCTCCGCGCTCTCGCCGCCTCGCCAGTCCCCGCGGCGGGAGGCGTCCCAAGAGGATTTCCAAGCCCTCAGTTTCGGCTTTTTTCACGGGCCCGGAGGAGCTGAAGGACACGGGCCATTCTGCAGCCCTGCTGGCCCAGCTCAAGTCCTTCTACGACGCGCGGCTGCTCTGCGATGTGACCATCGAGGTGGTCACCCCCGGCAGCGGGCCCGGCACGGGCCGCCTTTTTTCCTGCAACCGTAACGTGCTGGCGGCCGCGTGTCCCTACTTCAAGAGCATGTTCACCGGCGGCATGTACGAGAGCCATCAGACGAACGTGACCATGCACGACGTGGACGCCGAGTCCTTCGAGGTGCTGGTCGATTACTGCTACACCGGTCGCGTGTCATTAAGTGAGGCCAACGTGCAGCGCCTTTACGCGGCCTCCGACATGCTGCAGCTGGAGTACGTGCGGGAAGCCTGTGCCTCCTTCCTAGCCCGCCGCCTTGACCTGGCCAACTGCACGGCCATCCTCAAGTTCGCCGACGCCTTCGACCATCACAAGCTACGATCACAGGCCCAGTCCTTTATAGCCCACAACTTCAAGCAGCTCAGCCGCATGGGTTCGATTCGGGAAGAGTCCCTGGCAGATCTGACCCTGGCCCAGCTGGTAGCTGTCCTGCGCCTGGACAGTCTAGATATCGAGAGTGAGCGGACCGTGTGTCACGTGGCGGTGCAGTGGTTGGAGGCGGCTCCCAAGGAGCGGGGTCCCAGCGCGGCAGAAGTCTTCAAGTGTGTCCGCTGGACCCACTTCTCTGACGAAGATCGGGGCTACGTGGAAGAGCTGCTGACCAAGCCCATTGTAAAGAAGTACTGTCTGGACCTTGTTGAAGGTGCCCTGCAGATGCGATATGGTGACATGTTGTGCAAGTCTCTGGTGCCCAAGCCAGAGAGCAGCAGCAGTAGCTCTGTTGTGTCCATAGCAGAAAATCCACCCCAGAGGCTGGGTATGTGTGCCAAGGAGATGGTGATCTTCTTTGGCCATCCCAGAGATCCCTTTCTGTGCTATGACCCATACTCAGGGGACATTTACACAATGCCATCACCTTTGACCAGTTTGGCTCACACTAAGACGGTCACCTCTTCAGCTGTCTGTGTCTCTCCAGACCATGACATCTATCTAGCTGCCCAGCCCAGGAAGGATCTCTGGGTGTATAAACCAGCCCAGAATAGTTGGCAGCAACTTGCTGACCGCCTGCTCTGCCGAGAGGGCATGGACGTGGCATACCTCAATGGCTACATCTACATCCTGGGTGGGCGTGACCCCATTACTGGAGTGAAATTAAAGGAAGTGGAGTGCTACAGTGTTCAGAGGAACCAGTGGGCCTTAGTGGCTCCTGTACCACATTCCTTCTATTCCTTTGAACTCATAGTGGTTCAGAACTATCTCTATGCTGTGAACAGTAAGCGCATGCTCTGCTATGATCCTAGCCATAATATGTGGCTGAACTGTGCTTCTCTTAAACGGAGTGACTTTCAGGAAGCCTGTGTCTTCAATGATGAGATCTATTGCATCTGTGACATCCCAGTCATGAAGGTGTATAACCCAGCCAGGGGCGAATGGAGGCGTATTAGTAATATTCCCCTGGACTCGGAGACCCACAACTACCAGATTGTCAATCATGGCCAAAAGTTGCTCCTCATCACTTCTACAACCCCTCAGTGGAAAAAAAACCGGGTAACTGTGTATGAATATGATACAAGGGAAGACCAGTGGATTAATATAGGGACCATGTTAGGTCTTCTGCAGTTTGACTCTGGCTTTATTTGCCTCTGTGCTCGTGTTTATCCTTCCTGCCTTGAACCTGGTCAGAGTTTCATCACTGAGGAAGATGATGCACGGAGCGAGTCTAGTACTGAATGGGACTTAGATGGGTTCAGTGAACTGGACTCTGAGTCAGGAAGTTCAAGTTCTTTTTCTGATGATGAAGTCTGGGTACAGGTAGCCCCTCAGCGAAATGCACAGGATCAGCAGGGTTCTTTGTAAATATTTTGAAATACTAAGATGTTTCTATTGCTATGAATATAACTTAAAAAGATGTCCTTTCCTTTTCTGGGGAAAAAAGAAAACTTTGATTAGGATTGCATATTTGGTTTAGAAAGGGTAATGTTTGAATTGCTAATGTAATGTTATAAAATGTAAACAGTCCATGAAATCAGCTATATAATAATTTACTGTGCTGAAAGTGGAGATTAAAATATGCCAAAAAAAAAAAAAAATGAACCATGTAATTGATTAGAATGCTTGCTGGTTTTTTTCTGTGTTCAAGAATTTGTTGCACTAGTGAATTGTTTTCATTAATTACACGGTTTATATTTTGATTATCTAATTTAGTCTTCTGTTCATTTTAAAATTCTGTTTAGTGTTGTGGGGGGAAAGTTAGCTTTTTCATTTTTGTGTAGAAAATTGGACTAGAAATTGTTGGCAGGGTTTCGAAGATTTCTATCTTCCTTCTGAATAATGAAAGTAGTAGATTTCCCAAATTCTCACATAGTCAGTTTTTAGTATTCTAAGTTTAATATAGTTTGTTAAAATTTGGTTTGGTTTTCTTCTCTTCTGCAAAGAAAAACAATTGGACATATAAAAGAGTGATTTCATTTTGATAATGGACAGAATGGTCTTAAGCACTCACAAAAAGTAAGAAAAAACAATCAGGATTCCACTGTCTTACAAAAAATTTTTGTTTTTATTTTTGGAATATAAAATGTGTACTTACTAAATGTGACCATTTTTCTGTCTTAAAAAGCATCTATTCTAGTAGTACCACTATTTAGACCTTTCTAAACCAAAAACAATAGATAACTTGCCGTATTTTTTCATTTATACCTGATACATGTTTCACTGAATCAGAGGAACAATTGTTTTTTTCACTGGACGTGTGATTGGGTAATGTAAAGTTTTAATCCATTGGTCATGCCTTGTCTTAAAAAGTTAATATGCTTTCCTACAACATTTTGGCTGTATAGTTTTGGTGTTTGTCTTAGAGAATTCTTTGGCAGGAAGTGACTTTTGTGAGGTGATACGGCTTTGAAGATATGTATAAGCTAAAAACAGTATTTTATTGAGATCAGTAGTAGTTATTGTGTCTATAACTCTAAAATCAAGTGCCAGAAGAGAAGTTTAAAATTTTAAGCTGTGTATAAAATTGTTTTACGTAACATTGAAATTTTGTCAGTTTTGTAAGTCACTGTAAATGATTATCAGCTTGAAGGTATTTTTATATTAAAAGTTGACAAATAACATAAGTGGATGATGACATTTGGGGCCAAAAGTGAGAATATGTTTCCTCTAAAATACTTCCCTAAGCAGTGGTGTACCTAGTTATTTTATTTATTTGTATCTATCCTATATTTCTCTGTGAACCATGCTCCAGTCTGATTTTTGTTTTTTTTTGTTTTATATCACCATAATAAGGGAAGATCTAGAAATAGAGACTTAAGTTGCACAAATTTGATACTGTTAAATACCAGAACATATAGGTGCTTACTTTTTGAGGGTCTGTTAATACATACGGTTATCACAATACATATACATGATAAATAGTGTATATGTACAAATGCTTATGGTCTAGAAATTTTTTTATACTCATTTAGTTTATCTTCTTCCATCGTTGTTTGATAACGTACTAATTCCTCTTCTATATTTATTCTCTAGTGACCAAATGCTGACATTTCTTTTCACCCAGGCAGAGTACTGAGGAGTATATTCTGGAGAACAGAATTTTGAAACTAAGAAAAGGGAGGGAGAGAGAAAATGGTTTAAAAATACCAGACACACAAACAATGTTTTCTTAGCCATTTCAATGGGCTGCTGGAAGAATCTACAGGAGGTTCCTGTCTAACATTGTTTAGTGAAATAAGATTCTTACTCTAGCAGCAGATGTATGTTCCTTCCACACAGCAAGCAGTGCTCTACTTTTTGTTCCATAGAGGGATGTCAACAAGCATTGCTCTTAACATGGAAAGCTCTATCGTAATTGTATTTTTTGGCCAACTTTTCTTCACCAGTAACTTCTTGTTAACAGTTTTTTGTTCTGTAAGATCGAAATAGAAACAAGCTGTTCACAACCACATTATCCATCTACAGAATTAAGGTGTGCAACCAACTGATAAGAGACATTCTCTCATGTGTCATTCTCATCCTCTTGAGTTAGGTATAAGCTAATTAATAGTAAAATATTGGTTTACAAAGAGCTTTTCTTAGAAAGGATTTTGGTTTCATAATATGTTTGTGAATTAAGGATAGATGTTAACCTTTTTTTTTTTTTTTAATAGAGAAGTGATTTGTACATGGTTAGTTACAAATAAACTGGCACTAGAACCCCAGGCCTTCTGACCTCTTGATTTAGTTTGTGCTAAATGTACAAAACCCTTGCTTACATAGTGACACAACTGCCAGAGCCATGTTGAAATCCCTTCATCACAGGAAAGCTCCTTTGTCTCAGTTTTACAATTAATCGACACAGATTTTAGCAAATGCTTAATATAATGTCATTTGCAGGATTACTGTTTGTAAAACTTAAGGATGATCTTATTTTTTGTATCTATCTGCCTGTAGTCTGAAAAGCTCAGAGAACCCAAATTATTTCAAATAATTTAAATATTCAAACAGTTAGCATTGGTATTTTCAAAAGGACAAAAAAAAGGGGGGACTAATTTAGTAAACAATTTGGGTTTAGGATTAAATTTAAATTATAATTTCCTTCTATATTCTCTAGTTGAGCAGTGTTTTGTGTGTATGTTTGTTGTTGTTTTTTTTACTCCGTTTCATACCTGGATTTTATTGATAATCTGATGAAATCTTGTGACCCATTCCCTAGAAAAATGTACATGTTTATGTTTTCATAATTTCAAAGGTGTTAGACATTTCTGCAGTTCATTTGCACACCCAGGGTAAGAACACTGTAACAGTCGCAAGAACACTTCTACAAAAAAGGAATTAGCATTTTGCAAGAGACATATTGCTCAAATGTTTGTGAGGGGGGAAGGGCATTATTAAAATAGAGCTTAAAGAAATCATATGCATTTTCCACCTGAAAGGGATCTGAGTATCAGAACAAAGACAAAATTGACACTTGGTGAATTTCAAATTTCCTCATGATGTTATGCCTGAGAACAGTTAAGTAACTAAATGTAAGTGACTTAAAGAAATGGGTCAGATGAGCTAATGTATATGAAACCTTTGACATGTGATATGATTATTATCTAAAGTGAAAGAAAATGAAGTCTCTTTGAGACCCCATGGACTGTAGCCTACCAGGCTCCTTTGTCTGTGGGATTTTCCAGGCAAGAATACTGCAGTGGGTTGCCATTTCCTTCTCCAGGGGATCTTCCCAACCCAGGGATCAAACCTGGGTCTCCCTCATTGTAGGCAGACACTTTACCATCTGAGCCACCAAGGAAGTCTAGGGATTATTGTCTAGGAAGACTGTATATATATTAGGGTTCAAAGTAAATTATAAGTTGCAGGTATTTCAAACTTGATATCACAGCTGTTTATTAGGTATCTAAATTACAAGTTCTTTATTTCATAATGACCAGGTAAAGAGGTGCTTGGAAATGGCGTCTACCCATAAGGAATTTATTTAAGATATCATTTAAAAATATAAATTTGCTGTTCACTGTTCATTAAACTAGAAACCAGTATTTTGCCTGATGTCATTTTCACCAATTTGTGCTGAAATGAGGAAAATAGATAATGGGTAAAGTGAAGTCGCTCAGTTGTGTCCGACTCTGCGGCCCCATGGACTGTAGCCCACCAGGCTCCTCCGCCCATGGGATTCTCCAGGCAAGAATATTGGAGTGGGTTGCCATTTCCTTCTCCAGGGGATCTTACTGACCCGGGGATCGAACCAGGTCTCCCGCACTGCAAGCAGATACTTTAACCTCTGAGCCACCAGGGAAGCCCAAACAATGGGTAAGTTGTAAACTAAAAGTATTTAATTGATTTTTTTTTAATGTTCATGAACTGGAAATATAAAAAGTTTGCAGTTCTATGTCAGTCCCCTAAACTTGAAAGTTAACTTGTCTTTGAAATCCTAAAATCTATCTCTTGCTTCTTGGCTGTTTTACTTTACTCAGTCCTCTCTTTTGATCTCTCCAATACGTGCTTAAGAATGTCAGCATCTTTTCATCATAACATTAAAAGAATATTTGTTATAGCAAATATGATAGGGCAGAAACATAGGAAACAAAATTGTTTGTATAAAATATGGCTAGCAATTCTAAGAGCATTTATTGATAAACTGTTTTAGAACCATAGAGATTGATAAATGTATACAAACAATTTTAACAACAAACAAACAATTTTAACAAATCAGAACAAGATATAGTGTTCACAGAAGCTGCCAAGTCTTCCAGTACCAGATAGACAATACATTGTGTCAGTTCAGTTCAGTTCAGTCACTCAGTCATGTCTGACTCTTTGTGACCCCATGTACTGCAGCACACCAGGCTTTCCTGTCCATCACCTACTCCGAGTTTACCCAAACTCGTGTCCCTTGAGTCGGTGATGCCATCCAGCCATCTCATCTTCTGTCGTCCCCTTCTCCTCCTGCCTTCAATCTTTCCCAGCATCAGGGTCTTTTCCGATGAGTCAGTTCTTCCCATCAGGTGGCCAAAGTACTAGAGTTTCAGCTTCAGCGTCAGTCCTTCCAATGAATATTCAGGACTGGTTTCTTTTAGGATGGACTGGTTTGATCTCCTTGCAGTCCAAGGGACTCTTAAGAGTTTTCTTAACAACCCTGGGGGTGGGGAGAGGTGGCAAACTATCCCTTAATTCTGGGGAAATTAGCAAATAGCAGTGGCTGTCACTTCAAGGCACAGCCTGATCTAGTCTTTCTAGACTAGATGGCTTTCTTTGTACAGAGAAGGTATGGGGCCATGTTTTCCTCCCACTTTATACTTTAGTTAGGGATCTGTGTGTGGTTTGTTCAACAGAGACCCTATAGTTTTGAGGACTTTTAAAGATTTTTTTTTTTATGTGGACCATTTTTAAAGTCTTCATTGAATTTGTCACAATATTGTTTCTGTTTGACATTTTTGGGTTTGGGGCCTCAAGGCATGTGGGGTCTTAGCTCCCCAACAAGTGATTGAACCTGTACCCCCTGCATTGGAGGGTTGAGAATTAAACATTGAGAATTTTTAAGTAGAGACTTGACAGTTGAATCTGTTTTGTCAAGAATCCTCTCCTGGAGGTATTGACAGTGTAAGGCAGAGGGAGCAAGACCAGTTAAACGAAGGCAGATGGAGTCCAGACGGTGAGACTGAGGTAGGAGACAGATGGGCTCCTGGGCCAGACAGCCGGTGTTTGTCAAGTGGAGTAAAAGTCAAGCTTCGTTCTCACCTAGACACTCCAAGGACAAAGCTAGTGGCAAGAGCTGAGCACTGCTAAAGTAAAGAGATAAAGTACCCACTCCTGAGATCAAGGAAAACTTCCCTACCTGCACATGTGCAGAAAGGCTCCTTGGGGGTTGAAAAGGGAGAGAGCCCCACCCCCATAATAAGTGTGGACAGGCACCGACTAGCCATCTTAGCAAAAAGTTGCTCATGCATCTTGGGTAGGGTCCAAGGACAAGTGAAGTGCGGAGAAAGAAACTAGATAATTGGCCAAATGTAAACAAAGACCCAGAAGAACTGTCCTATGTAAGTGATTGAAGTTGCCTTCTGACTGCTGCAGTCTTCGTTCAGGACTCCGCACTCCTCTCTGGGCGTGTGTCTCTGCGTGGCTTCTGCATAACTGTTCCTCCTCACTCAGGATGCCTGTGTTCCTCTCCAGGTGTATCTCTCTCCCTACTTTCTGACTTGCTGTGCTTCTCCTCATTAGAGAGGATGCCCATACCTTTTCTCTCTGGGTGTGTGTTTCTCCTTAGCTTCTGTCTTAAATAATTTCTCTGTGTACTCTCCCAGATATTATGCTGCCTCTAATAATAAACTTTGTACCTATTACAGTTTTAGCCTCCTTGAAACATTCTCATTTGCAAATGGGGTAAAGAGCCAGGGCCACTTTGCTTCTAGCTTCTAGCCTCTAGTGATCTGGTGGCTAGGATTCCTCATTTGCATCTAGGCTTCCCAGGTGGCACAGTGGTAAAAGAATCTGCCTGCTAATGCAGGTGACACAAGAAACAAGGGTTCGATCCCTGGGTTGGAAAGATCCCCTGGAGTAGAGAATGGCAACCTACTCCAGGATTATTGCCTGGAAAATTCCACGGATAGAGGATCCTGGTGGGGTACAGTCCTTGGGATTGCTGACCGCAGCACACACACCCAACCCAGATTGAATTCCTGGGCAGGGAACTAAGATCTCTCTTCAGGACTGCTCACTACTGTCTCCTAGCCCAATTGTGGGCTTGATGAGGAAGGGTCAGCCATAAGAGAAACTGAGCTAGATCTGTAATTGTATGTTTAGAGGTGAGGGAGATGAGAAAGGAAATATGAAAGGAATCTGAGAAAGGAAGGACTACAGGCTATTTCCTAAGCTTCCGGCTTGCATATCATGTGAGGGTACAGGCCAAACTTCTATACAAAAGAGGCCCTAAGATGTAAGGCAGAGACTGGTTTCTCTCCATTCAGCTCAGAAGTGAGCTGTGAAGTGTTGGCAGGGTGGTTCTGGCCCCCTGAGGTTCTTCATGAGCCTGGGTTCATTCAGCACTGTCCCCACAGCTCCTAATAAGTGAGTTGTCTTCATTCTCATGGACAAAGCACACCCACCAGGGTTACATCTATGTTGCAGCCTGCAGGGATGGGCAGAGAGGAAATGGAGAGCACAAAATTCCTTTTTAAAGCACTTTTACACCACTTTTGCCATTTTTTCACGGGGGAGAATTTCATCATATCACCCTATCTAGCCACATGTTTACCTGAGAAATATCATTAGATGAATAGTATATGTCCAGCTAAAACTCAGGGTTTCTGTTATTAAATAGATGAATAAATGAATAGATTTTAACAGATGTGCCAGACTTCCTGTATTCAAGTGTAGACAATTCACAACATTCGAGCTTTGTTATTCTGATGGTCATTTCAAATCTCCCTAACCCTCCTTTTACAGTAAATTCACAACCAAAAAAAGTTAAATTCCATATAATGGTGAATATTTAGAAAAGGCAGAGGAACCAGAGATCAAATTGCCCACATCTGCTGGATCATCAAAAAAGCAAGAGATTTCCAGAAAAACATCTATTTCTGCTTTATTCACTATGCCAAAGCCTTTGACTGTGTGGATCGCAATAAACTGTGGAAAATTCTTCAAGAGATGGGAATAACAGACCACCTGACCTGACTCTTGAGAAACCTATATGCACATTAGGAAGCAACAGTTAGACCTCGACATGGACCAACAGACTGGTTCGAAATAGGAAAAGGAGTTCGTCAAGGCTGTATATTGTCACCCTGCTTATTTAACTTCCATGCAGAGTACATCATGAGAAACGCTGGAGTGGAGGAAGCACAGACTGGAATCAAGATTGCTGGGAGAAATATCAATAACCTCAGATATGCAGATGACACCACCCTTATGGCAGAAAGTGAAGAGGAACTAAAAAGCCTCTTGATGAAAGTGAAAGAGGAGGGTGAAAAAGTTGGCTTAAAGCTCAACATTCAGAAAACGAAGATCATGGCATCTGGTCCCATCACTTCATGGCAAATAGATGGGGAAACAGTGGAAACAGTGTCAGACTTTATTTTTGGGGCTCCAAGATCACTGCAGGTGGTGACTGCAGCCATGAAATGAAAAGATGCTTGCTCCTTGGAAGACAAGTTATGACCAACCCAGATAGCATATTCAAAAGCAGAGACCAGCAAAGGTCCATCTAGTCAAGGTTATGGTTTTTGCAGTGGTATATGTATGGATGTGAGAGTTGGACTGTGAAGAAGGCTGAGTGCCGAAGAATTGATGCTTTTGAACTGTGGTGTTGGAGAAGACTCTTGAGAGTCCCTTGGACTGCAAGGAGATCAAACCAGTCCATCCTAAAGGAGATCAGTCCTGGGTATTCATTGAAAGCACTGATGTTGAAGCTGAAACTCCAATACTTTGGCCACCTCATATGAAGAGCTGACTCATTGGAAAAGACCCTGATGCTGGGAATGATTGAAGGTGGGAGGAGAAGGGGACAACAGAGGATGAGATGGTTGGATGGCATCACCGACTCAATGGACTTGGGTTTGGGTGCACTCTGGGAGTTGATGATAGACAGGGAGGCCTGGCGTGCTGCAGTTCATGGAGTCACAAAGAGTTGGACACGACTGAACCGAACCGAATGCTGAATAATGACAAAAATAATAATGAATAATGACGAAAATAATAATGAATAATGACAAAAATTTGTTTCACAAACAAATGCATCCTTTAACACACACACACATACGAACGCTTGTCACATCCTTGCACTTAAGTCCTATCTCAGTTCAAGTATTCCTAGAAATAACAGAACTTAAGCCTCCAGAATTAGGTTTCTCTGCCTAAATGCCTAAGCTCTTCCAATCCCTTCCTCCTCTGGGAACTTACCAGTGTAGTCCTCTTACTCATCCGTACAACATTCCCACTATTACAAAAGAGAGGAAAAAGAGAATGAACTGAGTTTGAGAATATAGGAGTCAGGTAAGATTCGGAGACACCAGGGGATGATGCGGTGTCCCTTGGGCACCTCCGACCCGCTGTAACTAGGATGTGTACTCTCAGGCAGTGGTAATAGGACATGCTGTTTTTCTGCCTTAGGGCTTTCTCTGAAGGCTCATTCTCTGGGCAGTGCTCCTGCAACCAGAGCACAAGAGTTCAAGGGAAGTTAATGCCCTCAGGGTAGTCCTCATGCAGCGAAGGATGGATATCGGTAGATACATGCCTCAGTAGCCCAACTTTAAGAAAGGGACAATTCCGAAATGCATTCTGTGTGGATCCTCAGAGGGTGCCCTGCTAGACTCAGCCCCAGTCTCCCACAGCAATGATCAGCTCGGTAACACATCTTCCCTGTGTCACTTTCAGGGTATAGTCAATCATGTTACATCACAGAAATCTGATTTGGCAGTTAGAATGTCACTGGTGCCGTTTTGACTTCCCAGGTGGCTCAGCAGTAAAGAAGGCACCTGCCAATATAGGAGATGCAAGATATGCAGGTTCATTCCCTAGGTTGGGAAGCTCCCCTGGAGTAGGAAGTGGCAACCCGCTCCAGTATTCTTGCCTAGAAAATTCCATGGACAGGAGAGCCTGGCGGGCTACAGTCCAGCTGGGTTGCAAAGCGTTGGATACGACTGAAGCGACTGAACACACACACACACATTACCTCCTTAATACTTATTTACCTTATAACTGGAAATTTATTCTTTTGAACTGCCTTCATCCAATTTCCCCATCCCCTACTCCCTGCCTCTGTTAACCACAAATCTGATCTCTTTTTCTATGAGTTTGTTTTTGAGGTATAATTGACTCACACCACCATGTAAGGTCCTATTAGTTTCTATTACATAGGGATTCTCAGGTGGCTCAGTGGTAAAGAATCTGCCCGCCAATGCAGGAGACACAGGAGATGCAGGTTCAATCCTTGGGTCAGAAAGATCCCCTGGAGAAGGAAATGACAACCTACTCTAGTATTGTTTGAAACTGGGCTTCCCCAGTGGCTGAGATGGTAATGAACCCACCTGCAATGCGGGAGATCTGGGTTCAATCCCTGGGTTGGGAAGATCTCTGGAGAAGGGAACAGCTACCCACTCCAGTATTCTGGAGAATTCCACGGGCAGAGGAGCCTGGCAGTCTACAGTTCATGGGGTCACAAAGAGTCACACACAACTGAACGCCTTTCCCTTTCACTTGTTTGAAATCAGGAAATGTGCATACAACACTCACAAAAATTAACTTTAAATGGATTAAAGAGTTAACCATAAGACCTGATACCGTAAAACTCCTAGAATAAAGCATTGGGAACAATTTCCTTGACATTGGTCTTGACAATGATATATTTGAATATGAAACCAAAAGCGCAAAAGAAAAAAAATCAAATTGTACAGCAAAAGAAACAAAAGAAAGAATTGAATTAACAACATGAAAAGACAATCTACAGGGTGGGAGAAAATGTTTGCAAGCCATATACTGGATAAAGGGTTAATACATAAAATATATCAAGAACTTGTACAACTCAATAACAAAATACAACCTGATTTCAAATTGAGCAGAGGCCCTGACTCAATATTTTTCTAAAGAAGACATGCAAATAAATGGCCAACAATTACAAGAAAAGATGCTAATTACCAGGGAAGTGAAAATCAGAACCACAATAAGATATCACTTCACATCTGTCAGAATGGCCATTATGAAGAAGACAAGATACAACAAGTGTTGGCAAGGATGTGGGGAAAAGAGAGCCCTTGTACCCTGTTGGTGGGAATATAAATTGGTTCTGGACTATGGGAAACAGTATGGAGGGTCCTCAAAAAAGAAAATTAAAATAGAGCTACCATATGATCCAGCAATTCCACTTTTTGGTGTATATACAAAGGAAATGAAAATAGGATATTGAAAGTATGTGTACAATCCTGTGTTTATTACATAGCATTATTCACAATAGCCAACATATGGAAACAACCCAAGTGTCCTTCAGTGAAAAAATGGGTAAAGAAGAAGTGATCGATACATATCTATCTATACAATGGAATATTATTCGGCCATGAGAGGGAAGGAAATCAAGCTATTTGTGACAACATGGATGGATCTTGAGGGCATTATGCTAAGTGAGATAAGCCAGACAGAGCCTATCATATATAGTATGATATCACTTATCACTTAAATATTGAATCTAAAAAAGGCAAACTGGTATAGAATAGAATGGTGGCTACCAGTGGATGGAGAATGGGGGAATTAGATGTTCTTAAAGGGTACAAAGTTGCAACTAGAAGGTGAATAAATTCTGGGGAATCTTAACATACATTATAGTGACTATAGTCAACAATACTGCATTCCCTTTTCTTTTTTTCTTTGCCTTGTGGCCAGTGGAATCTTAGTTCCCTAACCAGGCATCAAACCCATGCCCTTGGCAATGAAAACATGGAATTCACATGGACATTACCAGATGGTCAACACCAAAATCAGATTGATTATATTCTTTGCAGCCAAAGATGGAGAAGCTCTATACAGTCAACAAAAACAAGACCAGGAGCTGACTGTGGCTCAGATCATGAACTCCTTATTACCAAATTCAGACTGAAATTGAAGAAAGTAGGGAAAACCACTAGACCATTCAGGTATGACCTAAATCAAATCCCTTATGATTATACAGTGGAAGTGAGAAATAGATTTAAGGGCCTAGATCTGATAGATAGAGTGCCTGACGAACTATGGACTGAGGTTCGTGACATTGTACAGGAGACAGGGATCAAGACCATCCCCATGGAAAAGAAATGCAAAAAAAGCAAAATGGCTGTCTGTCTGGGGAGGCCTTACAAATAGCTGTGAAAAGAAGAGAGGCGAAAAGCAAAGGAGAAAAGGAAAGATATAAGCATCTGTATGCAGAGTTCCAAAGAATAGCAAGAAGAGATAAGAAAGCCTTCTTCAGTGATCAATGCAAAGAAATAGAGGAAAAGAACAGAATGGAAAGATTAGAGATCTCTTCAAGAAAATTAGAGATACCAAGGGAACAT
>SJYQ01000384.1:199593-216303 GCA_006410935.1 Redunca redunca
GAAAAAAAAAAAATGTAGGTGCACATCAAAAGATTACTGATAATCAGAAAAAATCGTATCTCGAGTTAATGATTTTAGTGCTTTTCTGGGTATGGGAACATACAAGAATCCGGGTTCCTTGGAATTATTCCTTAGATATGCGTCTTTACTATCTTGGGCCAGCCTCCAAAGCACAGTAATGCTTCCTGTTCTTTTCTGCCTTGAACTCCTGCCAGAGTGCACTGTCAGTGGGCGACTGTAGGAGCTAATGGCTTGATCCTTGTATAACTGGAAGCAGTTCTTTGTTTGTTTGTTTACAGCGCTCCCTGTTGGTTATAAATTAGACCAAAATTTGGGAGGAATGTGATGATCCATTTGTCCCATAGCACTAGGAAGTCTCGTTCCTAGATCACAAGAAGATTTCATCGTTAGGCCACTCGGTGTGCTGTTTTTGGATTAGACCTTATTGGTTACCTAAAATCCTCGGGTCATCTGTGTCACTAGTCTCTTATGATCCCAGGAATGATTTCCCTTGTTTCTTCCATATTTGCACTTGCACTATTACAATTATTCCGTATAGTTAAATGAGTAATCAATTGCCTCAAAATTGCCATCAGTTGCCAAAATGGACTCAATTAACCATCATTCATATTGTCAGAGGCCTGATGACACATTGAGAACTGCAAGAGACAGCAATCTTATAATATGGACAGGATGTAAGTAATAACAGTTCAGTTCAGTTCAGTTGCTCAGTCATGTCCAACTCTCTGCGATTCCATGGACTGCACCACGCCAGGCCTCCCAGTCAGGAGCCACGTTAGGCATTACTGACAAAATGGAGGCACAGCCCCAACACCCTCTCCTCGTCCTGCAGGCATGGTCCAGGGATGAAGGAGTTAGGTCTTGTGATTCTGACTTGTTTTTTCCTTTCTTTGGTTGAATTGGCTAGAAAGAATGTTAAGGTGCTTATTGTTCTTGAGAGGAGCATGAGAAGACACAAAGCCTTCTGCAGTTGTGCCCAGAGAATATTCCATAAAGTTAACCATTGACATTTGTTCAAGGATCTTTACAAAGAATGTTCCAGAATGAGCATGTAGGCCGCAGCTTGAGGCCATGTGAAGGATTGTTATCTGAGACCTGTTTGTGAGGGGAATGTTTATGGCAAAAGAAGTTTGCTGAATTTAAGGTTTAGGAATAATTAGGAATAGTTAGAAGCTAAAAATTTAAGGAATGTTGTAGTGTTAGCATATTTTACTATAGCTTATAGATATTTACTACAGCTTTAGAGATATTAATAGCTAGAAGCCCTTTTAGGAGATAGTTATCTCAAGATACTAGGAGCAAACAGGATTTAGAAAGATAGGAAATAAACTGAGGAATGTGGCATGAGTTACAATGTAATCACAAGTTAAGTATAGGATGCATAAGAGGAAGTAGATAGTAAAGCTGATTCTGAGAGAATCACTGAAGCAGGAGCTCTGTTCGAAGGGCAACAGTGATTTCTAGAGACAAAAAATCTGGGTTGGCGGGAACTGAAAATGTCAAACCTCTGACCTAATGCTTTTGTCAAAGTATAAAAGAAAACCTGAAGCTTGAAATAAACATGTAGTCCCGCACCTTGAGTCAGAGGCTACATCATTCTCTTCTGACACCACTCATCCCTTCAGGCTGATTCCCTGGCTGCTGGAGCTGGACTCTGGCATCTCCCTGTCTATCACCAACTGCCAGAGTTTACTCAAACTTATGTCCATTGCGTCAGTGATGCCATCCAACCATCTCATCTTCTGTCATCCCCTTCTCCTCCCACCTTCAATCTTTCCCAGCATCAAGGTCTTTTCAAATGAGTTAGTTCTTCGCATCAGGTGGCCAGAGTATTGGAGTTTCAGCTTCAACATCAGTCCTTCCAATAAATATTCAGGACTGTCTTCTTTAGGATGGATTGGTTGGATCTCCCTGCAGTCCAAGGGACTCTCAAGAGTCTTCTCCAACACCACAGTTCAAAAACATCAGTTCTTTGGCGCTCAGCATTCTTTATAGTGCAGCTCTCACATCTATACACGACTACTGGAAAAACCATAGGTTTGAATAGCAGACCTTTGTTGGCAAAGTAATGTCTCTGCTTTTTAATATGCTGTCTACATTGGTCATAACTTTCCTTCCAAGGAGCAAGTATCTTTTAATTTCCTGGCTGCAGTCACCATCTGCAGTGATTTTTGGAACCCCCCCCCCCCACCAAAATAAAGTCTGTTGCTGTTTCCACTGTTTCCTCATCTATTTCCCACGAAGTGATGGGACCAGATGCCATGATCTTCGTTTTCTGAATGTTGAGCTTTAAACCAGCTTTTTCACTCTCCTCTTTCACTTTCATCAAGAGGCTCTTTAGTTCTTCTTCACTTACTGCCATAAGAGTGGAGTCATCTGCACATCTGAAGTTATTGATGTTTCTCCCAGCAATCTTGATTCCAACTTGTGCTTCAACCAGCCAAGCATTTCTCATGATGTAGTCTGCATATAAGTTAAATAAACAGGTGACAATATACAGCCTTGACAGACTCCTTTCCATGTTTGGAACCAGTCTATTTTTCCATGTCCAGTTCTAATTGTTGCTTCCTGAACTGCATACAGATTTCTCAAGAGGTGGGACAGGTGGTCTGTTATTCCCATCTCTTGAAGAATTTTCCACAGTTTGTTGTGATCCACACAGTCAAAGGCTTTGGCATAGTCAATAAGACAGAAGTAGATGTTTTTCTGGAACTCTCTTGCTTTTTAGATGACCCAGCAGATGTTGGCAATTGGGATCTCTGGTTCCTCTGCCTTTTCTAAATCCAGCTTGAACATCTGGAAGTTCATGGTCCATGTACTTTTGAAGCCTGGCTTGGAGAATTTTGAGCATTACTTTACCAGTGTGTGAGATGAGTGCAATTGTGCAGTAGTTTGAGCATTCTTTGGCATTGCCTTCTTTGGGATTGGAATGAAAACTGACCTTTTCCAGTCCTGTGGCCACTGCTGAGTTTTCTAAATTTCCTGGCATATTGACACTTTCACAGCATCATCTTTCAGGATTTGAAATAGCTCAACTGGAATTCCATCACCTCCGCTAGCTTTGTTTGTAGTGAGGCCCACTTGATTTCACATTCCAGGATATCTGGCTGTAGGTGAGTGATCATACCATCGTGATTATCTGGGTCGTGAAAATCTTTTCTGTATAGTTCTTCTGTGTATTCTTGCCACCTCTTCTTAATATCTTCTGCTTCTGTGAGGTCCATACCATTTCTGTCCTTCATTATGCCTACATTTGCATGAAATGTTCCCTTGTTATCTCTGATTTTCTTGAAGAGATCTCTGGTCTTTTCCATTCTATTGTTTTCCTCTATTTCTTTGCATTGATCGCTGAAGAAGGGTTTCTTATCTCTCCTTGCTATTCTTTGGAACTCTGCATTCAAATGGGTATGTCTTTCCTTTTTTCTTTTGCCTTTCACTTCTCTGCTTTTCATAGCTATTTGTAAAGCCTCCTCAGACAATCATTTTGCCTTTCTTTTCCCTGGGGATGGTCTTGATCCCTGCTTTCTGTACAATGTCACAAACTTCCATCCATAGTTCTTCAGGCACTCTGTCTATCAGACCTAATCCGCTGAATCTCACTTCCACTGTATAATTGTAAAGGATTCGATTTAGGTCGTACCTGAATGGGCTAGTGGTTTTCTCTACTTTCTTCATTTTAAGTTTGAATTTGGCAATAAAGAGTCTGTAACCTGAACCACAGTCAGCTCCTGGTCTTGTTTTTGCCGATGGTATAGAGCTTCTCCATCTTTGGCTACAAAGAATATCATCAATCTGATTTTGGTATTAACCATCTGGTGATGTCCATGTCTTTCAGAGTCTTCTTTTGTGTTGTTGGAAGAGGGTTCCAGTGCGTTCTCTTGGCAAAACTCTATTAGCTTTTGCCCTGCCTACAAGACCTTCTAGACCTAAAAGATATCCTTTTTGTTATAGGGGACTGGAATGCAAAAGTAGGAAGTTAAGAAATACCTGAAGTAACAGGCAAATTTGGCCTTGGAGTACAGAATGAAGCAAGGCAAAGTAATATAGCTAGTAACATAAATAAAGTCTTACATAGGAATTTATGCCTTGAGCTTCGAGAACTAAATCAGCTCCCTAAAAGATCACCAAGACTAGGAAGAGGATCATTTAAGGCAGAAATATGATTTTTCACCTGGGTCATTAAATGTTATATACACAGAAAAATGCTGATTTTTCTGTGTGAAAATGCAGCATTCAGTTTGAATCATAACAGGTGCCGAGAATATTGAGAGCCATGCAGTTTCGTAATATCAGTTTTCTCATCATAGCAACCTCAGAATTCAGCAGGCTAAGCGCCTGTTTACTGTCATGTAAGGACTTTACGGTGAATTCTCTTAAGGCGTCCATATAGGCAATTACATATTCTGATCCTAGTGAAGACATAAAAATAGCTGCTAAATGGTTGTAATACAGATCTCTTGGTTCATCAGGCTCGTATTAAAAGTAAATTTGCCATAGTCACATCTAAATTGGAACACACGTGACCTTGACCTAAGGGAATTCTGGAATACCCCTTCCTGTCCATCCTGGTGGAAGTCAGAGCCATAGATTGGTCCTGCAAAACCACTGAGTCCCGTTAGGTCCTACTAGATATATTCCTAGTCACCTGATTCCGTTTGTGTCATACCAATTGCTATCTTTAAAGGAAATGCTATATTGGCATTTTCTTAAGGCAACCTACCTAATTTTCTAGTCATTATTAGGCTGATAATCTGTAGTATGATTTAATTGTTCCCAACATGGGAGGCCCTTAAATGGCCGCAGTCTAGTGTTAGCCATATAAATCCTTCCCATAACTGAGAGATAGGCCTTCCTAATAATTGGTAAGTTATATTTTTTCGGTGAAATTTAGCTCATCGTTCTGATGGAGCTTGAGTAGCTTTAAAGGAAAATTCTTATTTCTGACCAGGGTCATAGCAAGTATGATTGATTGGCCCAGTGAGGGGTCCCATCTTAGTAATATCAACAGTGACCCAGACATAACTATAACTTCTTTCCTCTAAAATAAATTTTCTAAAGTCCATCCAATCAGAGCCTTGGAGAGGAGAAACCCACCAAAGTAAACCAGAAATATTGAACATAGATAACTGACAAGAAACCCATCAATTGTATCGATTTCTAAAATTTGCGTCAGACTGTGCCCACAACAGAAAAATAATTGTTTCATGCTCAAAAGCCCAGGAAATCAAGAAATCAAGAAAACACTATAAATAATCAAACAGGTCAGGTTTGGCATCTTGGGATAACTGTCTACTTCTGATGCCCTCATCTTGTCCTGGCATGGGTATCTTTCTTGGTTTTCGAATGTGGTTTGAAAAAGAATTTCATGTATTTATTTACTTTTGTCTGTGCTGGGTCTCTGTTGACGCATGGGCTTTTCTCTGGCTGCAGTGAGTGGAGGCTACGCTCCAGGCGCAGTGAGCGAGCGTGTCTTGCGGAGCACGGCCTCTAGGGCGTGCAGGCTTCCTAGTTTTGATGCGCGGGCTCAGTGGCTGTGGCTCCCAGGCTCCGGAGCACAGTCTCAATAGTTGCGGCACGTGGGTTCAGCGTCTCTACAGCATGTGGGATCCTCCAAGACTGGGGATTGAACCAAGTCTCCTGGTTGCAGGTCATGGGGTATCAGATCTCCATTTAAAGATAAATTACTGTGATAGGCTTCCGAAACCAGGTTAGAATGTCCTGCTAATAATTCAGTTAGATTCTCACAATAATATAACATATCCCCTTTCAATATGGGTTCATACAATCCTTCATCCAGTCTCAGAGGTCTCCCCATGATTTTCTCAAAAGGAGACAAATGACGTTTGCCAGAAGAAGTGGATCTGAAGCTGAGGACCAGTGGAAGGGCCTAGGCCAGGGTAAGGAATAAGCATTCCTAATCTTAGCCCATTGGGTTGGTTTTTTTAAAGATTTTTCTGATGTGGGCCATTTTAAAAGTCTTTATTGAATTTGTTACAATATCGCTGCTTATGTTTCGGTTTTTTTGGTCTCAGGGCATGTGGGTTCTTAGCCCTCAACAAGGGCTCCGGTCAGGAGCCCCTGCACTGGAAGGTGAGATCTCAACCACTCCGCTGCCAGGGAAGCCCCAAGCATTTGGGGATTGTTTTAAATTAATTGATTTGTGTTTTTCCTGGGTCTTTGTTGCTCCTCTTGGGCTTTCTCCAGTCGCGGTGAGCAGGGGCTGCTCTCTAGCTGCGGTGTGCGGGCTTCTTGCCCAGCCGTCGCCTGTTGCAGAGCCCCGGCTGTAGGCACAGGCTTCAGCAGTTGTGTGCGTGGGCTTGGTTGCTCTGGGGCACGTGGGATCTTCCCAGGCCAGGGACTGAACCCATGGCCCCTGCGTTGGCGGCAGATTCTTAACCACTGGACCACCAGGGAAGTCCCCAGTTGGGTTTAAACTGTCCCATTTGTTCTTTAACTATTCTGTTAGTAAGCACAGAAGATTGGTGGCAATAAGTGTAACCGAAGTGCTACATAATCAACCAAATCTGACAAATTTCTTTAACAGCTTGTCAGGTAAAGTGAGCTCCTCTATAGCTACAGTTCTGAGGGGGTTCCCCAAATAGGAATCACTCTTTCTAAAATCAGTTTCCCTACGGACAGTGCTTGTGGCCCTTCTGCCACCCGTGTGAGAACACGCACATCAGAGCAAGAACATGCTGCTAACCTTGAGAGGGAAACATTTGTATAAAATCAACCTGCCAAATTTCAAAGGGACTTGCAGGCAACGGAAAAGTTCCTTGAGAACTGTGTAATGACTTCCTCAGGTTTTATTTTGGACAGATGGTACATCTTGAATAGACCATTTGGACTATTGTAAAATAAAGCTTCCAAAAATACTGTTTACCCTATAAGATGACCTTATCTGGGTTCCAGTGAGTTAACTTCAATAGACTGAGCTTCAGATGGAAGGATAGGTCTTCCATTTGGGTTTATGCAACACTCTTTGCAGGAGCTGAACCTTCCTCTTTTTTGTGACCACGTGTCTTTCTGGTGCCGTTCCCTGAAACTTTATGTCAGTAAAGTTACCGGGAGGCTGAAAGTGAAAAACAGTTGTTAGTTGGTTGCTTTGTTTTGTGAAGCCACTCTCTTGGCAGCGTGATCAGCTAGTTTCCTTTTTCTTCTGCAATGTCAGCCTTTGAATGATCCGATGCCTTAATAATAGCAAGTGTGCTCAGAAGCAGATTTACAGCTAATAATTCTCAACTTGTTTCCCAATTTTAATAGGCTGCCCTGAGGATGTTAAAGATCCTTTTTGTTTCAGAAGCTTGGCAAAATCATGTGCTACCCCAAAGGGGTAGCAGCTATGTGTGTAAATATTACCAGATTTTCCTTTTGCCAACTGGCAGGCTCTTGTTAGTGCTGTTAACTCAGACTGTTGGGTAGCAAAGACATTAGGCAAAGGAGCATTTTCAAGAACAGATTCAGGAGAAACAGTGACAAGGTCAGCCTGGTACTTTCCATGAGGTCCTCTCAGGTAGGACCCATCAGTAAAAAATATAAAATCAGGACTAGTTATTGGGCTTTCTTGAAGATCAATCCAAGGCAATAAAAGATTGTCAGTTAAAACAACCATGGTTTTAATTCTTGACCTCTGATTCTTCTGGGAGCAAGGTGACTGGATTAAGTTTGTTATACCTGTGAAGAAGTTATATTCAATGAGAGCAAAACAATTTTATGAGAAGTTAATCAGCTTGCTGAATAACGTGTGTGCTGAGAGTTTAACAAAGCTTCTGAACAAAGACGGTGAGAAGGGTGACTCATGACTGTTTCTTCTGAGGACTGACACAGCACAGATGTTTCTGTGACAACCTGGAGGCAAGAAGAAAGGCCCTTAGCTACCTCACCTAGCTGTTGGCTGTAATATCCTATTGGTGGGTACTAACCGCTGGGTTGCTGGGTTAATATCCAGCAACACTGATGCAACATCTTTGTTTTTACATCTAAAAACTGGGGTTCCCTGTTGGCTCAGACAGTGAAGAATCTGCTACAACACAGGAGACCCGGGTTCAATCTCTGGGTCAGGAAGATCCCTTGGAGTAGGGCATGGCTACCCACTCCAGTATTCTTGCCTGGAGAATCCCATGGACAGAGCAGTCTGGTGGGCTGCAGTCCACGGGGTCACAAAGAGTCAGACCCTGACTGAGCGACTGACGCTTTCACGTTCACTTTTCTTCCTTTTTTTTTCTAAAAAGGAAAAAAGGTAGGAAATTCCCTGGTGGTCCAGTGGTTAGGACTCAGCACTTCCAGTGCCTGGGGCCAGGGTTCAGTCTCTGATCAGGGAACTAAGATCCCACAAGCCACACAGCCAAAAGAACAAAGAAAAAAAAAATCATAATTTGGATGCCCCAGGGCTGAGACCTTTGCCAGGAGGCTTTGAAGTTCTCCGTGGCTTCAGAATGTTCTATTTCCCAGCAGAGAGGTTCGGGTTGGTCTTGTTTAAGCAAGCTATATAATGGTTGAACCACTAAGGAAAATTTGGAATCCAGTTTCTGCAAGGCCTTGAAAGCCCCTTCATTGTCTTTTTGTCCTCAAAGTAGGGAACAATACCAAAATGCCTTTCACTCTATCTAGAGCAATTAAAAGTCCCTTTGATGTTAGCTTCTGAAGTAAACACAAGGTATCTTGCTGACTATTTATCAGAGAATTTTTGAACCCAACAACAAATCATCTACATATTGTATCAGAAATGATGTATGTGGAAAAACCTGATTGTCTAAGTCTGCTTTTAATATTTGGGAAAGTTAAGTAGGGCTTTCAAGATAGCCTTGGGCTTCCCTGGTGGCTCAGAGGTTAAAGCATCTGCGTCCAATGCGGGAGACCTGGGTTCGATCCCTGGGTCGGGAAGATCCCCTGGAGAAGGAAATGGCAACCCACTTCAGTATTCTTGCCTGGAGAATCCCAGGTATGGAGGAGCCTGGTAGGCTACAGTCCATGGGGTCGCAAAGAGTTGGACACGACTGAGCGACTTCACCTTTCCCCAAGATAGCCCTGTGGCATTACAAGTCCCTGTATATTGCTATTCATCCCAAGTGAAGGCAGAAAGATATGGGTCATCAGGATGTGCAGGAATACTAAAGGACGCACTTCAGAGATCTATGCCAGAAAAGAAGTCACTGTCTTCAGGAACATAGCACAGTAAAGTATGGAATTTTGGCACTGCAGAATAGCACAGAATAATAGTGTTGACAGAGCTCAAATCCTACACTGATCTCCAACCTTTGCCGTTAAGTGTTTTAACGGTGAAGATGGGAGTGCTGCAAGGGCTCGTGCAAGGCACAGTAAGCCCTTCCTTAATGCAGTCACTCAGTCGTGTCCGATTCTTTATGACCCCGTGGGCTGCAGCCCACCAGGCTCCTCTGTCCATGAAATTCTCCAGTGAAGAATATTGATTGAAGTAGGTTGCCATTTCCTTCTCCAGGGGATCTTCCCAAACCCAGGAATCGAACCCAGGGCTCCCGTATTGCAGGCAGTCCCTTTACCAACTGAGCTACCAGGGAAGCTGCTTGTTGTTAGCTGATGTCAGAGATCTTAATCCTTCTCTGGCCCCTTGCCTCAGTGGGTGCGGACCAGTATTGGGCAGAGGGTTATTCTGGTCTATGGTAATTAAAAAAAATTGTATAATATTATATACTTATTTATTTGTTTGTGCCAGGACTTAGTTGCAACACACAGGATCTTGTATCTTTGTTCGGCATGTGGGATCTTTAACTGTGGCATTCGAACTGTCAGTTATAGCATGTGGGATCTAGCTCCCAACCAGGGAGCGGGCAGACCCCCTGCACTGGGAATTCGGACCACTGGTCTTAGCGACTGGACCACCAGGCAAGTCCCCAAGGTCTGTAGTAATTTTAATGGGTAATGTGGGATGTATTTTTCCATTGTCAATAAGATTCATTGCCCGTAATCCTTCAGGTACTGAGCCCAGCAGTTTTTCTTGTTCTGCATCACCCTCATTACAGATCACAAACATTATATGATGAAGAAAATCTTACTGATCCTTCAGTGCTAAAAATATTGCCCCCTTAGGAGTAAAAGAAATATGAGCTTCATAAGTTTCTGGTAAACTCTACCTCCCAGGTGAATAGTGGCAGTTTCTACTCCGAGAAAGCAGTGCTTTCCTTTAAATTTTCCCAAGTAAAATTCTAAAGGGGATGATTTAAAAGTCTTAATGTGTGTGTGTGTGTGCTGTGCTCATTCGTGTCTGACTCTTTGTGACCCCATCGACTGTAGCCTGGATTTTCCATGGAATTTTCCAGGCAAGAATACTGGAGCAGGTTGCCAATTCCTACTCCAGGGGATCTTTCCGACCCCGGGACTGAACCTGCGTTTCTTGCGTCTCCTGCGCTGGCAGGTGAATTCTTTAACACTGTGCCACCTGGGAAGCCCAAGAGCCTGAATAGGTGCATTAGAAACCCCTACTGTGTGCACTGAAATAGTTCTCTGAGGGAGCCATCGATTCTGGTAGCGTTTAAAACTGAAAAGGTGGACCCTGTGTCTATGAGGGCTTTAATTGTTTCCCCTTGTATTTTCACTTCTATTTACCCCAGGGTTTTAGAGAAAAGAAAAGGAAAGACTACCAGCATTCCCCAGGAGCAGCCTTTCATTTGTGTTTAGCTTGAAATTCTAGTTAGAAATTCTATTTTCCCCTGAAATCTTTCCAAATTTTTTTGCAACTCCTTCTCTTATGACCAGATTTTCTACAGTAAAAGCAAGTTCTATATTCCTTTGTCAGCCACGGGTCGAACAGGGGTTTGTTAACCAGTGACTGACCTTGATTTCTTAATTGGGATGATTGAAAGTTTATAATCCTTATATCAAGAGTCGGATCTCTCTCTCTTTTCTTTAAAATAAATTTTTATTTATTTTTGACTGCAGTGGGTCTTCCTCGTTGTGCGCGGGCCTTCTCTAGTTGCAGCGAGCAGGGGCTGCTCTTGTGTGCAATACGTCGGCTTTTCATTGCGGTGGCTTCTCTTGCTGTGGACCACAGGCTCAGTAGTTGCTCTGAAGCGTGTGGGATCTCCCTGGACTAGGCAGGCAGATTCTTACCCACTAGACCATCAGGGAAGTCCCTCTACTTTTTAATGGTTTTGGAAAGTTGGTTGGCCAGTGTGATAAGGGCGCTTATATGTAATGCTGCTGCTGCTAAGTCGCTTCACTCGTGTCCGATTCTGTGCGACCCCATAGACGGCAGCCCACCACGCTCCCCCATCCTTGGGATTCTCCAGGCAAGAACACTGGAGCGGGTTGCCATTTCCTTCTCCAATGCAGGAAAGTGAAAAGTGAAAGGGAAGCCGCTCAGTTGTGTCCGACTCTTCACGACCCCATGGACTGCAGCCTACCAGGCTCTTCCACCCATGGGAGTTTCCAGGCAAGAGTACTGGAGTGAGGTACCATCGCCTTCTCCGATATGTAATGCAGACGAACCTATATCATGTCTTTTTTAAAAAATATTTATTTGTATTTATTTTATTTATTGGGTGCACTGAGTCTTCGTTTTCTTCTCTGTGGCATGAGGAATCTTTGGTCGTACCATGTGAACTCTTAATTGCCACATGTGGGACCTAGTTCCCTGACTGGGGGTCGAACCCAGGTCCCCTGCATTGGGAGAATGGTGTCTTAGACCCTGGACCACCAGGGAAGTCCCTAAATTCTGTCTCTTAATTAGAATAGCCAATTCCTCGTCTATGCCTTCTGAAGCAGCAGAATTAAGCAAAGGATCTTTTTCATGATGAGAAAATTATTCAGATGTCATGCCAGAATATTGTTTAAAGGTTTTCTTGAACCCCTCCTAATAATCCAGAATTTATTCATCTGGTTTTTGTTTATACTGCTGAATCTTTGTCCTACCTGCAGTTTTGGGAAAGAGCTGTGGGATGGATCTGAGTCATTTTATGACCTAATTTCTTGCATTCAATTCAAGCCTCTAGACTATGCAGATCAGAATCTGTCAAGGGGTGTGTCCATTCTGCTTTCTCTATCTATTCCTCTGCCTTGCTTTCTGAACTGAGAGCTGTATTAACTGTAGTCATTGATAATTAATCTGGGCAACTCAGATTCCTTAATCCCACTGGGTCTCAACTCAGGCCAGGACCTTCCTTAACCAAAGCTCTAAGTTCTGCTCATGGCAAGGTTGTATACATAAGTACCAAGGACGGGTCCCGGGTTGTAAGAGGGATCTCCTCAAATGGGACTGTAATTACTTCATTTGTACAAAAATTTTTTAATCAAAATATTTATTCACCATAATTCCAATTTTATGTCCTCCTTCACTGGGGGAGAGGAAACAGCAGTTGGCAGAGGTGGCAGAAGAGAGAAAGGGATGGTGTCTAGGTCAGGCAATTCGGATAAAAGAGGGTATGAGACAGGGGCAGAGGGAGAGCCTGGGCTAACGCTAGTGACTTCTTAAAGCTCCAGTATCTTTTCAATCCCTATTTCGCTTGTTTCCTGCAAAGAAATTACTTTATCGTTTCCTCTTTTAGAAGCCTCTGAATACCGATCAGAATAAGCATTCCATTCAGCCTATCTGATCTCATTGCCATCTTCCTCTAGCTTTGCATACACAAAGAATTAATTTTGAAATGTCAAAAGAACCTCAATTTGGTAATTTTAGGTTGAAATCTCCTTTAATATGATTTTCCCAATTAAGTATTTGCAAGTATAAATTCTTTATACATAGCACATGACCCTGGCTGGGGTGTTGTTAGAGGCTGGCAACCTGTTGCTCTTTTTCCTTTTGTTCTGACAGCTTTGTTTCCCGTCCTGGGGTTGGTTTGTCAAGATGTCAGTAAGTGCTAATGGTGATGACTGTGTGATGGACCAACGTGCTGTTTGTTAGCTCCTCTAGGTGTCACCCTAGAGTCATTTCAGCTCTTGGGTTTCTCACTCCCACCGTCTAAAACGGTTGCGGGCACTGGGTGGCCAGCTCTTAGATATGGGCCTGGGACAAGAAGTTTTTAAATTAAATGAGGGGGTTGCCTATGGGACTGCTCTCCACCACTCCTGTAGGTTTCTCAGTTGCTGAGAAACCGTTGCTGGCCAGGTGGAGATGTTCCTTTTGTTATTCAGAGCTGAAAGCTCTCGTGTGATATTTTGTCATTTATTCCAGCAAACTCTATTCAAATAGCCAATTCAAGAAAAACTGATAGGCTAGTCTCCTCCCTAACCATTCAGTCCAAACCCATTCAATGTTTTTCAACTGAGTAAAATCATCCCAATGTCTTTGTTTGTTTTGAGGGTTTTTTTGTCTTCGTTTTTTGGGGTTTTGTCTTGCCAGTGTCTCTCAGTGGGGGTGGGCTTGCCTGGTAGCTTAGCTGATAAAGAATTCTCCTGCAATGCAGGAGACCCCTGTTCAGTTCCTGGGTCGGGAAGATCCTCTGGACAAGGGATAGGCTACCCACTCCAGTATTCATGGGCTTCCCTGGTGGCTCAGCCAGCTAAGAATCCACCTGCAATGCAGGAGACCTGGGTTCGATCCCTGGGCTAGGAAGATCCCCTGGAAAAGGGAAAGGATACCCACTCTAGTATTCTGGCCTGGAGAATCCCATGGACAGAGAAGCCTGGTGGGCTACAGTCCATGGGGTCGCAAAGAGTCGGGACATGACTGAGTGACTAAGCCCAGCACAGCTCAGTGGGGGTAACCCCCTGTATCTTTTCACTGAGCAAAATCTTCTGTGTCTTTCAAATGGGGTAACCTCTTCTGGAAACTAAGTTCAAGGAAAACCTATTCCTCACAGCAAGGAGTTTGTCCACCACAGGATAAAATTTAGGATCACCAGCTAATAACAGGACATCCAAAACCCAGGATCTCCCAAATTCATCAGAACTCACCTGGAGACATGTGGGCACCACAGGCCTCTGCTGGTTCCAAATCCTCATAGAGTTCAGGCAAAGGACAAAAATCCACTCTGAGTCCTTTCGTGATTGCTAAATAAAAAATAAAAACTTGCAACCTAAAAGTTGTGAGTTAAGTTTTATTTGGGCATTTTATTGAGGACTATAGCCCAGAAGATAGCCTCTCAGATAGCTCTGAGAGACTGCTCCAAGAAGACCCAGGATACATATAGGATTCCCCCCCGCCCCGGGTTTCCTTGGTGGCTCAGAGGGTAAAGTGTCTGCCCGCAATGCAGGAGACCTGGGTTCATTCCCTGGGTTGGGAAGATCCCCTGGAGAAGGAAAAGGCAACCCACTCCAGTACTCTTGCCTGCAAAATCCCTTAGACTGAGAAGCCTGGTAGGCTACAGTCCATAGGGTCGCAAAGAGTCAGACACGACTGAGTGACTTCACTTTCTTTCCGCCCCCTCCCCACAGGGGGAAAAAAAACAAACCATGTAGTCAAAATTTAAAAGATTACCGCCTATCAAGAAGAACAGACATCTCAACTTAATGCTTTTAAAGTTCTTTGTATGCGAAGATGCAAGAATCTGAGTTCACTGAAATTATTCCCTAAATATGCATCTTAAATAGGACCAGTATCCAAAGCACAAAGTGCTTCCAATTTTTCTCCAGCCTAAATTCCCCTGGCACAGTGACTTGATGACTTGGTGTGAGACCACAGTCGCTAATGGCTTGATTCTTGCAGAACAGGAATGGCAGGCAGTGTTCTTTGTTTACACCCCTCTCCCCAGCTCCACGGAAGCCTGGAAGTCAACAGCTTCACAATGACAGTAGCTGTGAAAACCAGTAGTTTAGCAGCCACTGTAAGGGACAGAATGGATTTGGAGCTCTCTAAAGGCCCATCCCTAGAGAGTTGTCGCTGGTTGACTTGTCTGATAGCTCACAGAAAAGCTCTTTAATCAGTACTTGTCTTTATTTGACCTGTTTCAGAGGACACTCTGTGAAGACAGCTTGACATAACACAGCATTTGTCAAAAAGGAAAATAAAAGATCAGTGGCACAACAAAAGAAAAAATAGATGAATTGGATTTAATCAAAAGCAAACTTGTGCTTCATAGGATAGGATTGGTAAAGCGAAATATAACCCATGCTACAGGAGAACCTATTGGCAAGTTATATATCTGATATATACAATTTGCGGTTTGTGTCCAGCATACGTAAAGAACTCATATAATTCAAAAACGAAAATGAAAATAATCCAATCAGAAAGGGAGAAGGGACTTGTACCGTGATTTCTCCAAAGATACGCTTTGTTTTGTTTGTTTGGTTAGTTGCTAAGTTGTGTCTGACTCTTTTGTGACCCCATGGAGTGTGGCCTGCCAAGCTCCTCTGTCCATGAGATTTCCCAGGCAAGCATACTGGAGTGGGTTGCCATTTCCTTCTCCAGGGGATCTTCCTGACCCAGGGATTGAACCTGAGTCTCCTGCTTTGCAGGCAGATTCTTTACCACTGAGCCACCTGGGAAGCCCCCAAAGAAGATATACAAATGGTCAACAGGCAATGAAAAGATGCTAAACATCAATAGCCGTTAGGGAAAAACAAATCAAAATCACCATGCTATACCGCTTCACACTTGCTTGGATTGCTATAATCAAAAACAAAGCAAAATAGAACAGTGAGGGCCACTCATGTCCAACGGGGCTGGTGCCTCAGCACCTTCCTGCCAGGACAGTTGCACAGCAGAGGAGGGCCAGTGGGGGCGGGCGTCCACCCATCTGAAGGCTCCGGCTCCAGCCAGTGTGGAAGGAACGGCCCCACTGAAGTGCCAGTGGGTAGAAAGAAGCAAAGATTCCTCCCTCCCTGCTGATAAATCTTTGATTTTCTCCAAGAGGACCTTAAATAGCATCTCCGTAAGAGAGGATCTAATCACATATCTCCCCAGCAAAGTCACACCCTGGTCAGGAAATTCTAGGAGGCAACGCCGCAGTTGCAGTTTCCAAGCAGTGACTGTAGGTGTCAGAGTGCATCCCTGAATAATGGGAAGAGAAGAGAGTGCGGGCCTAGAAAGATGAGCATATTGGAGCACCAACGAGTTCAGTAGCTTCACCGCTTCACAAAAGGCGAAAGTGACCATGGAGATCAGAGTTGAACTGAGGCCGGCAAGAGTCCAGAACTACAGTATCAGTTCAGTTCCGTCGCTCAGTCGTGTCCGACTCTGCGACCCCATGAATCGCAGCACACCAGGCCTCCCTGTCCATCACCAACTCCCGCAGTTCACTCAGACTCACGTCCATCGAGTCCGTGATGCCATCCAGCCATCTCATCCTGGGTCGTCCCCTTCTCCTCCTGCCCCCAATCCCTCCCAGCATCAGAGTCTTTTCCAATGAGTCAACTCTTCGCATGAGGTGGCCAAAGTACTGGAGCTTCAGCTTTAGCATCATTCCTTCCAAAGAACACCCAGGGCTGATCTCCTTCAGAATGGACTGGTTGGATCTCCTTGCAGTCCAAGGGACTCTCAAGAGTCTTCTCCAACACCACATTTCTTTCTTTCTTTTTTTTTTTTTTAATTTTTTAATTTTAATTTTTTTTTTCTCCTCTGGGATTCAAGTTGTTCTTTTTTTTTTAATTTTTATTTTAACTTTAGTTTACTTCACAATATTGTATTGGTTTTGCCAAACACTGACACGAATTCACCATGAGTGTACATGCGTTCCCAAACATGAATCCCCTCCCACCTCCCACCCCATAACATCTCTCTGGATCCTCCCCATGCACCAGCCCCAAGCATCCTGCATCCTGCATCGGACATAGACTGGC